>NC_069493.1:19213430-19293430 GCF_026875155.1 Cherax quadricarinatus | reverse complement strand
CTCCTATGTGCGGGTCATTTGTGTGTAATATACATCATAAACACTGACCAATGAACAAATAAATCCCTTAAAAACACAACTTCTTTGTATTTCGGCTTAATTTGTAGATTTACATATGACCATTGCTGGTTCAAAAGGAGACATAATCGTGGCATACAAAATACTTCGGCACACGAACAATGTTGACGGTCACAGAGTGAAATGGGAGAGACAAAGAAAGGGAACACAGATGGAATCTAACCATCTAGACACGTTAGAGAAGCTATTTTTGTAGTTAAGAATTAAGACATTGAGAGTAGACGCTGGGCTACACACAGGTTCTTAAGCCAACGGTAATCCGTGAAAAGTCTAGAACCGGACCCAAGAGCAAGCGCTTAACACCGCAAACTCAGAGAGGCAAATACAAGAAGGTAATTTAAGAATTAGACACATGTGGAACATCTGGGTATATTTATTTGTAGACGTTTCGCCCACCAGTGACTTTATCAATGCAAGGACATAATGGGAAGACTGTAGACTTATATACAAAAGATTAGGTAATCAGTCCCTCAGTCTTGGAGTTGGTGAAGACCACCGTAGTCTTGAAGACTTCGGTGGTCTTCATTCTTTATGCCTTTGTAGTGTACTGATAAAGTCACTGGATGGCGAAACGTCTATAAATAAAAACACCCAGATGTTTTACATGTGTCTAATTCCTCATCATGTCGGTACCGTCTACCATTCATATACAAGAAGGTAATTACAGCAAGGTAATTAAACACGCCCTACAAACACGCAAACACACCAGCTCTGCAGAACAAGACAAGCGTAGCGCTTCCCTGAGAACCAAACACTCGCCTCGCTGCTCCTGTATATATGCATCTCATTACCTGGCGTGATCGACCAGGTTAAACCCGCTCAATCATGTCATCAACTGTTTCCTCACCTGTCTGTGCTAATGACTTGCTGGCAACATGCACACGTGAACAGAGGAAGGGTGTGCGAAGGGATGTGGCGAAGGGGTGAGGTGAAGCAACGGGTGGAAGGGCCTCTTGTGGTAGTCTAACTTGGCTATTTGTGATTCCGGATTCTGTGATCTTCTTAAGTCAGCCTTTAAACTCCCATTATATTTTCTGTACTGTTAAACCTTCTTAATAAACCATATATCGTCTGATAAATTAAACACATGTGCAACATTTGCGTATGTTTATTCCGGAAAGTTTCGCCTGCATAGTAGGAATCTTTAGAGTACAAAGGCAACAGAAGTGGGAGAGATGCGAAGACGATGTTAATCACTCCATCACCCTTGAAGACGTAGTGTTAGGTGATCAGTCCCTCAGCCTGGAGGAGAGTTCAGCTCCGTGGTCTGGGACAATGTGGAGCTGGTGCAACAGTGTAAAGACGCGGCCCGGTCTGTAACCAGGCCTCATGGTGGATCAGGGCTTGATCAACAATGCTGTTACTAGGTGCCTGTCCAGTGCCTGCTTGAAGACGGCCTGGGATCTTGAAGACAGCCAGGGGTCTTGAAGACAACCAGGGGTGTTGAAGACAACCAGGGATGTTGAAGACAGCCAGGGGTCTTGAAGACAACCAGGGGTCTATTGGCAATCCCCCTTATATAGTAGAAATAAGAATATAATTATTGCGCAAGGCATTTTTATATATCCCATTTATAATTTAAAGTCAACATTTCTATATCTTATAAATTAAGTCTTTACTCAAATATTTAGAAACAAAAATTAACTTAGTTTCAGCGTAAAAAAAATAATAAAATACAGTCAGGGGCCCAGTTCTTAGTGGACGGGGGCTTTTCAGAAGAGGATTTTTGAAACCAAGAGATCCAGATCCATTTTACCTTTCCTTCATTTTTTTTCCTGTGGTTTGTAACGATATATCTATATATAATTGATTCCGAGTGATGACACAGGTTCTCGTCATCAAAGGGATTGAGATCATTAAGTCTCTCTCAGTGGAATGATTACAAGACTGTGTAAGTAGACATTTGTAAATAAATATTTACCTGGCTGAGTGTGTGTGTCTGTGTGTGTGTATATACTCACCTACTTGTAATCACCTAGTTGTGGTTGCAAGGGTCGATTCACAGCTCCTTGCCCCGCCTTTTCACTGGTGGCTACTAGGTTGCTCTTCCTGCTCCATGAGCTTTATCATATCTCTTCTTAAAGCTGCGTAATGATCCTGCCTCCACTACATCACTTTCCAGACTGTCTGACTTCCTGACAACTCTGTGATTCATCTGAGTCTTCATCTTCCAACTGTGACCCCTTGTTACTGTGTCCCATCTCTGGAACATTCTGTCTCTGTCCACCTTGTCAATTCCTCTCAGAATTTTATATATCGTTATCATATCCCCCCCTATCTCTCCTGTCTTCCAGTGTCGTCACGTCGATTTTCCTTACCTCTCCTCGTAGGACATGCCACTTAGCTCCGGGACTAGTCTTGTTGCAAACTTTTGCACTTTTTCTAATTTCCTTACACGCTTGGCTAGGTGTGGGTTCCAAACTGGTGCTGCGTACTAGAGTATAGGCCTAACATACAAGGTCTTGAACGATTCCTTATTGAGATGTCAGAATGCTATTCTTAGGTCTGCTAGTCGCCCATATGCTGCAGCAACTATTTGGTGGATGTGCGCCTCAGGAGATGTGCTCGATGTTATATTCACCCCAAGATCTTTTTTTCTTGAGTGAGGTTTGTAGTCTCTGGCCCTCTAGACTGTACTCCGTCTGCGGTCTTTTTTGCCCTTCCCCAGTCTTCATGATTTTGCACTTGGTGGGTTGAACTCCAGGAGCCAATTGCTGGACCAGGCCTGCAACCTGTCCAGATCCCTTTGTAGTTCTGTCTGGTCCTCGTCCGATTGAATTCTCATCAACTTTACATCTGCAAACAGAGACACTTCGGAATCTATTCCTTCCGTCAAGTCGTTCACAAATACCAGAAACAGCACCGGTCCTAGGACTGACCCCTGTGAAACCCCGCTCGTCACAGGCGCCCACTGTGACACCTCGCCACGTGAGAATTAGACACATGTGCAACATCTGCGTATCTGTAGACGTTTCGCCCTCCAGCAGCTTTATCAATACAAATTCTAGGACTTAATTGGGTGGAAGCAGGAATTAAGTGGAAGCATTAGGAGGCGGAGTCACAGTAGAACCATCCACTAGTGTAAGTAGATCGTCATCCACAAGTTGGATCCAACATGCTGCAGTATCTGACAGATATGATATATCTGGAGGAAACATAGGCCAACTCTCTTATTACTTTCGTTTTTCCTGGGTATGACTTTTTTCTCAATCTTGGTACTGTCCAGCTAAGTATCTCACCTCATTATTTGCGTTTTTTTAAAAATTTCTTTCCCCCTTCTGCATATAAAAAATTTTTCCTTCCTGCACTTTTTTCCTCTGAAACATTCAGGAAAAAACCTTTTAAAGGGAGTAAAACGTATTACATACACAAATAACCCGAATAAAAAGAGAAACCATGACGTGTCGGTTTTCGATTTGGTCTTTAACTTTTTTACATTAAAACTCATAAGGAAAGGGACCCCAAGTATATACGAGTAAAGGGGAAAGGGAGCCGGGTGTAGTACGGGGGGAAGGAAAGGGGACCCCAGTGTTTTACGAGTAAAGGGTAAGGGACCAGTGAAATTACGAGTGAAGGTAAGGAGCCAGTTTTCAGTAAAGGTAAGGGACCAGTGTATGTACATAAAGGGGAAAGGGAGCCAGTGTATGTACGTTTTGAAGGAAAGGGACCCAGTGTAGTACGAGTGAAGGAAGGGAGCCAGTGTATGTCGGTGAAGGAAAAGGGGCCAGGAAAATACGGTGAAGGTAAGGGAGCCAGTTATGACGAGTAAAAGGAAAGGGAGCCAGTGAAGTAGGGAGTGGGGGGTAAGGGAGCCATGTATGTCAGTGGGGGAAAAGGGAGCCATGTATGTACGAGGAAGGTAAGGGACCATTGTATGTCGGGGGGAAATAAGGACCCGTGTTGTACAGTAAAGGTAAAGGGAGCCAGTTATTACGAGTGAAGTAAGGGAGCCATTGTATGTACGAGTGAAGGAAGGGGACCCAGTGAAAGTACGAGTAAAAGAAAAAGGATGGGAAGACAGAAAATGAAAGAAGTGTAAACAAAGGGGAAGGGTAGCGCAGGTATAGTATATAGTAAGTAGTAGCATCAGCAGTAGTAGAAAAGGCATCAGCAGTGTTGTAGTAAAAACATCAGCATATATATATAATAGTCAGCATAGTATAGTAGAAATAGCATCACAATTGGGGGTGAGCGCAGCATCGCAGATATAGTAGTAGAAAAGGTATCGTAGAAACAGAATTGCTCGGGAGAGCCCTGATCCACGAAGTGGAACCAACACAGGAAAAAGCAAAATAAAAAAGGAAAACAGAAGGGATGACATTAGGGAAAAATTTTAACGAATCGATAAGTATTATTAAACAAAAAATTCAATTAAACTACAAAAACGAATAATTAAATTAACAATTTTGCAGTATTAAACCATAATTTGTTAACCCCTGAATAACTTTGGAAATGTTTGGGAAAACCCAAATTAACATTTAACCACAAAAACTGTTGGAAAACCAATTTAAAACAAAAAAATTGATATTTAGGCAATAGCACTTGTCGTGGTTGAAGGGGATCCCTCAAAAAGCGAAAAAGTTATGGACGAGAGACTGGGTGGACTGAAAGTGGATTTCCACTGCACTCCAGCTTGCACTCCAGTGCACTACCAGTTGATCCACTGGGTACCATGGACTACCTTTGCACTACCACTGGCTACCACTGCAAATTCCCGTTGCACTACCACTGGGCACCGCTGCATACCGTTCCTAACCCGCTGGGGTACCAGCTGGACTACCATTGCACTACCAGCTGGGCTACCAGCTGCACTACCAGTTGCACTCCCAGCCCACTAACACCCAGGTACCTATTTTACTGCTAGATGAACATGGACAACCGGTGTAAGGAAGCACGCCCAATGTTTACACCCTTGCTGAAAATCGACCCACGGACCCTCAGTGTGCGAAGCAAAAACTTTGCCTACCAGGCCACGGGCCTTTGCGGGTCATTTGTGTAATGAATAGTTATATTGTTCTTTATTCTAATATCTAGCATTTCTATTGTACCATTTGATAAATTCCAATTTTGCATAGTGCCTTGCTTTAGTTCTAGTCCTGCTTGTGACTCGGTGTTTGAACTTAATTGGTTCCTAGGTGGTGTTGGAACTGCAGAAAGTTCGATATCCGAAACAGTATTTCCAAGGCTTTAATTATCAGCCTCACACACTGGAGGATGTTGAACTGACTCCTTCCAAAAGTCTGAGAGTCAGGTCAGTGTCAGAGGTCACTTCAAAGCACTTTTGCAACAGAGCTTTCATGTAAAGCTTATTAAAACTGAATTGTAAACAAGTCACCGAGTTCGGACTCCAGGAAAACGTTCAAAGACCAAGTCAGTTTTGTTCAGAAAAAAATATTCGGACTCCGGTTCTTTCATAGTCCGATACTTTTCATGTTCCATTTATGTCTCTACATATTAAAGTAAATGTTTACGATAGATTCAGATAGGGAGATTTTTTTTTTTTTTCGTAAGCACTGTTGATAGATTTACCCATAAAATAATGGAAGTTACAAAACAGAAGGGAAATGGAAATTGTTGGAGTGGGGGAAAAAATTGTTTTAAAGAATATGATGAGTTGTATACGAGGAAAATTTGCTTCAGTTTACCTGGCACTCAAACAAGGCCAGCCTCTCTCTCTCTCTCTCTCTCTCTCTCTCTCTCTCTCCTCTCTCTCTCTCTCTCTCTCTCTCTCTCTCTCTCTCTCTCTCTCTTCTCGTCTCTTTTCACAGGATTTTACAAGGTTAGGTTACGGATCCCTAGTTTTGTTGACAAGCTATTTACAAGTTAAGGATCCCTAGCTTTGTTGACAAGCTATTTACAAGTTAAGGATCCCTAGCTTTGTTGACAAGCTATTTACAAGTTAAGGATCCTAGCTTTGTTGACAAGCTATTACAAGTTAAGGATCCTAGCTTTGTGACAAGCTATTTACAAGTTAAGGATCCCTAGCTTTATTGACAAGCTATTTACAAGTTAAGGATCCCTAGCTTTGTTGACAAGCTATTTACAAGTTAAGGATCCCTAGCTTTGTTGACAAGCATTTACAAGTTAAGGGATCCCTAGCTTTGTGACAAGCTATTTACAAGTTAAGGATCCTAGCTTTGTTGACAAGCTATTTACAAGTTAAGGATCCCTAGCTTTGTTGACAAGCTATTTACAAGTTAAGGATCCCTAGCTTTGTTGACAAGCTATTTACAAGTTAAGGATCCCTAGCTTTGTTGACAAGCTATTTACAAGTTAAGGATCCCTAGCTTTGTTGACAAGCTATTTACAAGTTAAGGATCCCTAGCTTTGTTGACAAGCTATTTACAAGTTAAGGATCCCTAGCTTTGTTGACAAGCTATTTACAAGTTAAGGATCCCTAGCTTGGTTGACAAGCTATTTACAAGTTAAGGATCCCTAGCTTTGTTGACAATCTATTTACAAGTTAAGGATCCCTAGCTTTGTTGACAAGCTATTTACAAGTTAAGGATCCCTAGCTTTGTTGACAAGCTATTTACAAGTTATGGATCCCTAGCTTTATTGACAAGCTATTTACAAGTTAAGGATCCCTAGCTTTGTTGACAAGCTATTTACAAGTTAAGGATCCCTAGCTTTGTTGACAAGCTATTTACAAGTTAAGGATCCCTAGCTTTGTTGACAAGCTATTTACAATTTAAGGATCCCTAGCTTTGTTGACAAGCTATTTACAAGTTAAGGATCCCTAGCTTTGTTGACAAGCTATTTACAAGTTAAGGATCCCTAGCTTTGTTGACAAGCTATTTACAAGTTAAGGATCCCTAGCTTTATTGACAAGCTATTTACAAGTTAAGGATCCTTAGCTTTATTGACAAGCTATTTACAAGTTAAGGATCCCTAGCTTTGTTGACAAGCTATTTACAAGTTAAGGAACCCTAGCTTTATTGACAAGCTATTTACAAGTTAAGGATCCCTAGCTTTATTGACAAGCTATTTACAAGTTAAGGATCCCTAGCTTTATTGACAAGCTATTTACACAAGTTAGGATCCCTAACTTTGTTGACAAGCTATTTACAAGTTAAGGATCCCTAGCTTTATTGACAAGCTATTTACAAGTTAAGGATCCCTAGCTTTGTTGACAAGCTATTTACAAGTTAAGGATCACTAACTTTATTTACAAGCTAAGAGCTGTTGCCTACATCTCTCTCTCTCTCTCTCTCTCTCTCTCTCTCTCTCTCTCTCTCTCTCTCTCTCTCTCTCTCTCTTTATCTTTCTAGGGATTACAAAGAAAACCTCGTCAGAAATTTTAGTAACGAGACCAATTGAAATACGTCCCAATTAACCAGTGGCTAAGTCCGCCTGTTAAGCCGGACGTTCTCTTCGCCAGCGTACCTTGTGTGGTAACTAAGGAACGAAATAAATATGAATATTCCCAGAATCCTGATATTATTGCTTTCAGTGAAACCTGCACAAATACTCCAAATTTATTTATTACCGGACTTATGCATATCTGGACACAACATTCCCACAACATACATTATATATATATATATAATATATATATTATATATATATATATATATATATATTGTGTGTGTGTGTGTGTGTGTGTGTGTGTGTGTGTGTGGTGTGTGTGTGTGTGTGTGTGTGTGTGTGTGCAGAACAACCACTGTGAAAAAAATAATGAAATTCCAATCGCTTTCGTGACTTCTTACATTATCAAGGAATTTAAAAAATACAAGTATGTATGTATAATGTTGGCCAAGACCGGGGTCCTGGCACGGGTCTTAATCTTGCGATGACCCGTCTCTGCCTCCTGAAGGAGAAAGGTTTCTGCAATGTTGCAACGTATGTTGCTGAAGCAGTGTTCTGGTCGTTCATCTGGTGCGTCTTATAAGCAACAACACCGTCCGTAATATGAACATTGGAGTACGTACATGTTCATGCTGGACGCATTACAAACTATATATATTTAAATATGTATATGCATACATGCACTCCTGAGGTCACTCTACACGGGTAACAGCTTGTCTGGTTCGTTGACTCCATGGTACACTAGTGTAGCCGCAGTCATCTCTGGGTCTTCTTCGGGAGGGGACATCAGTGGTAGTTGCCTGCAGAGTGTCTCAGTAACTTAGCACTCCAGGAGATAATGTGTTAGGGGGAGCTGGACAACGTGCTGGCAGTACTGGCACATCTCAACCTTGTCTACCATCATCTGGGCTGTGGGAAAGCCCAAACGAAGCCGGTGGATGCCGGTACTCTCTGCTCTGGACCAGTTTCTATCATATGGAGGGGGTTCTCCCTGAGTCGCTGCTCGGTACCACTGTTGAGATGGGGTATCACCTAAGACCTCCCCCATAAGTTTCATGGCTCTGGCAGCCACCAGTTTGGTCTGTCGTAGGCTGATTGGGACAGTAATCCCAACATGTGGATACTCTGTGGCTGCCTTGGCTGCATCATCTGCCGCCTCATTTCCCCGGATGCCAGCATGGCTGGGGATCCAGTTCAATGTTGATCTGTTACCCTGAACTTCCAGGTTAACAGAAAGGCATATAAAGATGAGACTACACCTCACTGCCGCCCAAAAACCCTAATTTTTTAAAATATGTTTATTTCAAAAGAAAAACTTAATTTACCCAAAAAATTTATCTAATGTACCTTAATTCTCCAAAAATTTTTATAATTTAAATAACCCAATTTATAAAACCCAAAAGAAATCTATTCTTTTTATTCTGCCCCTTTTAGAGAATATTTTCCACTTTTGAAAATCAAAGAGGTTAAAATTTTCATTATAAACCACAATTTAAAAATTTCACTTTTAAAGTTTATTTTTTGTTTTTTAAACTTTAAAAATTGAAATTTTTGCCCAAACTTTTAAGTTAAAAATATTGTCCCAACATTTTAAAAGTTTAGAAAAGGCCAACATTGTTGAAATTTGGGGCCAAACATTAAAGGGGGAAAAATTTGGCCAAATTAAAGTTAAAAATTTTGTGCAACTTAAATTTAAATATTGTGCCAAAACAAAAGTTAGAAAATTGGCAAACATTAAAGTTGGGAAATATTTGGCATACTAACTGCTAAAAAAATTTTCCTAATCACTCTATAAAACATCCCAAACTATATCATAAAACTTTCATATCATGCTTAAAAAATATCTCCTTCACTGCTATAAAAAAATTCATCACTATACTACTGTAACTATATCACTATCCTGCTAAAACAAATATCAATCACGCTAAAAACTATCATCACTACACTATTAATATCATCATTCACTGCTATAACAACTATCATACTTCAGCTATAACAACTATATCCTATCATATAAAACTATATCACTATCACTGCTATAAAATTTTCATCCTATCACTACTAAACTAATCACTATCACTGCTATAAAAACTATCACACTATCACTACTATAACTATCTCACTTCACCTAAAAAACATCATCCACATTACTATAACTATCATACTATCACTGCATAACAACTATCACACATCACTATACAACTTCCACTCCACTATAACTATCACCTATACTCTTAACAACTATCATCAATCATTTATAAATTTTCATCCTATCACTGCTATAACAAATCATCACTATCACACTATAACAAATTTTCACTATCACTACTATAACTATATCACTATCACTGCTATAAAAAATATCATCATTCACTGCTATAACAATATCTCACTACATGCTATAACAACTTTCTCCTATCACGCTATTAAACTATATCATATACTACATAAACAACTATCACACTATATACTTAACTATCTCACTTCATGCTAAAACAACATCTCACTATCACTACTTAACTATCACTTCACGCTATAACAACTATCCACTTCCTTATAACAACTTCACACTATCACTACTATAACTATCACCATCAGCTATAAAAATATCATCACTACACGCTATAAAACTTTCATCACTATCATTGCTATAAAACATCATCATATCACTGCTTAACAACTATCATCACATCATGCATAAAAAATTTCATACTATCATACTATAACTACACCTATCCTGCTATAACAACTATCTCACATCCGCTATAACAACAAAATTTCACTATCATGCTATAACAATTCATACTATCATGCTATAAAAAATATCATCAATCACTGCTTTAAACTAATCACAAACACTACTATAACATCATCCTAATGCTTAAAACTTCATCACTATAACTATAACTATATCACTATCACTGCTAAACAATATCATACTATCCTACATAATACACATATCATATTTAAAAGTATTCACTATCACTGCTACAACTATCATCCTATCACTACAAACAATTTTCACATATCCCTACTTAACTATCATCACTATCACTGCTAAACAACTTCATAAAATCCTACTATAATATCATCACTATCACTGCTATAAAACTATCTCACTATTCCCCCTTTAACTATCATCACTCACTGCTATAACAACTTATCCATCATACTATAAAAAAACTACATCACTATCATACTTAACATCATCCACACGCTAAAACAACTATATCCATCACTATATAACTATCATCACTATCACTGCTATAACAACAACACCCAATCATCCTATAAGTATCATCAATCATAATAAGTACATCACTATCATGCTATAACAACTATCATCACATCACTACTTTAACAACATCACACTATCACTACTATAACATCTCACTATCCTGCTAAAAGCTTCTCACCACTATTTTAAAACTATCCACACTGCTAAAAAACTATCATCACTATCACTACTATAACAATATCATATACACTACTATAACTATCTCACTATCACGCTAAACAATTCATATATCATGCTATAAAAAACTAAATCATATCACTGCTATAAAACTTCATCACTACACTGCTTAAAAACTTCATCACTATCATATATAACTATATCACTATCATACTGCTACCAAAAACCCCCAGTATTATCCCCCCATTATACCACCACCATCACCACCCCCGCTTCCACTACACATCACCATATCGCATCCCACCATCGCTATCCCACCATGCTATCACCCCCACGCTATCCCACCCCCATATCACCTCATCGCTATCTCACCATGTTTCCCCACTAAGCTATCACCACCACCACTATCACCCCCAATATCCCCACCCCCGATCATCCCCACTATTCACCCCCACTGTCCCCAAGACTATCCCCCAAAGCTACCAGTCTCTGGGTGTGTAGAGAGGCTGTGGGGCAGGGTGGAAGGCTGTGAGGCAGGTGTGAAAGGCTGTGAGGCAGGGTGTGAGAGGGTGGGGGAGGGTGTGAGAGGCTGTGAGGCAAGGTGTGGGAGGCTGTGGGGCAGGTGGAAGGCTGGAGGCAAGGTGTGAGAGGCTGTGAGGCAGGTGTGAGAGGCTGTGAGGCAGGTGTGAGAGGCTGTGAGGCAAGGTGTGAGAGGCTGTGAGGCAGGGTGTGAGAGGCTGTGAGGCAAGGTGTGAGAGGCTGTGAGGCAGGTGTGAGAGGCTGTGAGGCAGGGTGTGAGAGGTGTGAGGCAGGGTGTGAGAGGCTGTGAGGCAGGGTGTGAGAGGCTGTGAGGCAGGGTGTGAAAGGCTGTGAGGCAGGGTGTGAGAGGCTGTGAGGCAGGGTGTGAGAGGCTGTGAGGCAGGGTGTGAGAGGCTGTGAGGCAGGGTGTGAGAGGCTGTGAGGCAGGGTGTGAGAGGCTGTGAGGCAAGGTGTGAGAGGCTGTGAGGCAGGGTGTGAGAGGCTGTGGAGGCAGGGTGTGAGAGGCTGTGAGGCAAGGTGTGAGGGCTGTGAGGCAGGGTGTGAGAGGCTGTGAGGCAGTGTGTGAAGGCTGTGAGGCAGGGTGTGAGAGGCTGTGAGGCAGGGTGTGAGAGGCTGTGAGGCAGGTGTGAGAGGCTGTGAGGCAAGGTTGGAGAGGCTGTGAGGCAGGGTGTGGAGGCTGTGAGCAGGGTGTGAGAGCTGTGAGGCAGGGGTGAGAGGCTGTGAGGCAGGGTGCGAGAGGCTGTGAGGCAGGGTGCGAGAGGCTGTGAGGCAGGGTGTGAGAGGCTGTGAGGCAATGTGTGAGAGGCTGTGAGGCAGGGTGTGAGAGGCTGTGAGGCAGGGTGGTGAGCTGTGAGCAGGGTGTGAGAGCTGTGAGGAGGGTGCGAGAGGCTGTGAGGCAGGGTGTGAGAGGCTGTGAGGCAGGGTGCGAGAGGCTGTGAGGCAGGGTGTGAGAGGCTGTGAGGAGGGTGTGAGAGGCTGTGAGGCAAGGTGTGAGAGGCTGTAAGGCAGGTGTGAGAGGCTGTGAGGCAGGGTGTGAGAGGCTGTGAGGCAAGGTGTGAGAGGCTGTGAGGCAGGGTGTGGAGGCTGTGAGGCAGGGTGTGAGAGGCTGTGAGCAGGGTGTGAGAGGCTGTGAGGCAGGGTGGCGAGAGGCTGTGAGGCAGGGTGTGAGAGGCTGTGAGGCAGTGTGTGAGAGGCTGTGAGGCAAGGTGTGAGAGGCGTGAGGCAGGGTGTGAGAGGCTGTGAGGCAGGGTGTGAGAGGCTGTGAGGCAGGGTGTGAGAGGCTGTGAGGCAAGGTGTGAGAGGCTGTGAGGCGGGATGTGAGAGGCTGTGAGGCAAGGTGTGAGAGGCTGTGAGGCAGGGTGTGAGAGGCTGTGAGGCAGGGTGCGAGAGGCTGTGAGGCAGGGTGTGAGAGGCTGTGAGGCAGGGTGTGAGAGGCTGTGAGGCAAGGTGTGAGAGGCTGTGAGGCAGGGTGTGAGAGGCTGTGAGGCAGGGTGTGAGAGGCTGTGAGGCAGGGTGTGAGAGGCTGTGAGGCAGGGTGCGAGAGGCTGTGAGGCAGGTGTGAGGAGGCTGTGAGGCAGGGTGTGAGAGGCTGTGAGGCAGGGTGTGAGAGGCTGTGAGGCAGGGTTGTGAGAGGCTGTGAGGCAGGGTGTGAGAGGCTGTGGGGGAGGGTGCGAGGGGCTGTGAGGCAGGGGCGAGGGGCTGTGGGCAAGGTGTAGGGGCGTGGGCGGGGGTTTGAGGGCTGTGGCAGGGTTGAGAGGCTGTAGGCGGGGTTTTTGAGAGGCTGTGGGGCGGTGCGAGGGGCTGTGAGGCGGGGTGTGAGAGGCTGTGAGGCGTGTGTGAGGGCTTGGGCAAGGTGTGAGGGCGTGGGGCGGGGGTTGAGAGGCGTGAGGCAGGTGTGAGAGGTTGAGGCAGACTAGATCCTGGGATGCTTAAGACGGGAATCAAAATGATCACCATATTTAGGGTGGGTCACCCTCTAACTCCACACATCCACCGCTTTTTTCGAGCCTTGAAAGTGTTTCTGGAGGCGCTAAACCCTCTGGGTCGTTTTTGCAAAGAGTGTTAAAGGTTTTTTTCACTAATTTTAAGGGTTTTTCCCGCTCATTTAAAGACCCCAATAAAGCCCTAAGGTGGAGAGCTCATAAACCAAGGAAATGCAGCCCCCTTCCCTTTTCGTCCCCGATTGCTTTTTTTTTCCCATTCGGTTAAGAGAAAAAAAAGAAAAAAAGTTTTGGAAAATGTAAAATTTTTAAAATTATGTGTAAATTAGATAAGCTATGTTTATCTTTACGATTAATGAAAATAAAACCGGAAAAGAAAGACAGTGGTGTACGACCTTTTGTGACCCCCTTTAGAGTCTGCTGAAAAACCGGCCAATTGGAAGTCAAAAAAAAAAAGGGATTTTTTTTTTTAATGGCTAAAAAGTTAGACACATTTAATGGATATGTGAGGCAACAGGGGCCCCCACAGCAACGTTGGTTGACCAGGCAACCCGACACCGGCTCTGGCCCGGGGTCCAAGAGTAGTGGACTCGGGAGTGGAATGTTTTAAAAGAAAAGGAATAAAATCCTTTAATAGGATACAACATGGAAAACATAATTCGAGAAGAAGACGAAATATTTCTGATGGTTTGGCCATGTAGAAAGAATGGAGAAAAGCCGTCCGAGAGAGAGAGAATATATGTGGGTGTTGGGACTTAAGAATGTGTAGTGGAGGACTGAGGAAGAATTGAAGAGATGAGAGAATGAGGTGCAACTAGAAGTTCACGATCCTCTGACGATATATATTAGAGAGTTAGATCCCAGTAGCGAAAAAGTGTTCAATGCTATTTGACTTTCTATTGGAGTTTGAGCATGGTAAACTCTCGGAAAGGATTCACAGAAACCAGGTAGCTATTTTGGGAGGTGGGAAGTGCAATACTTGCCCAGTGAATTTCCCGTTCCAATGCTGCACAGGGTATCAACATTTCAATGCAACGAAGGACTGAGTGATAGTGGCTCACCGTATTGATAAATATTTAATATGATGCTATACAGATTTATTAGGTAAGACACATATGCAACAGTTAGGTATCTTTATTTCGAAACGTTTCGCCTACACAGTAGGCTTCTTCAGTCGAGTACAGAAAGGTTGATAGAAGCAGAAGATACTAGAAGACGATGTAATCAGTCCATCACCCTTAAAGTTTTGAGGTGGTCAGTCCCTCAGTCTGGAGTAGAGCATTGTTCCGTTGCATATGTGTCTTACCTAACAATCTGTCGGTATTTCATACCATTTTAATGTTTATACAGATTTAAACAAATCATATATACGTTGCAAAACTGTTGAGAATAAAAGCGTAATGATACCTGCCCTCTGAATTTCCCTTTGCAATGTTGTACATAAGACTAACATTGCACTGCAACGAAAGACTGAGTGATTGTGAATGCAACTCGCTCTGCCTTATTGGGCCCCTCAAGGAAGGCTCCTTGACGCTGGTGAGGGGCTCTTGATCTAGGGAATTGGATCTGTGCTCCAGTTCCCTGAATTAAGCCTGAATGCCTTCCATCCCCCCATAGGCGCTGTATAATCCTACGGGTTTAGTGCTTCCCCCTTGATTATAATAATAATAATCTGCCTTATTGGGGAATATTTCATGTTTCTATACAAATTTAAACAACAAATGAAATATACGATGCAAAACTGTCAAAAATCAAAACGTAATGATACCCAAGACTGATCCTCTTAATTAGGGCAAAGCAAATTTTATCAGATCCTGTTAGTTATGCGGCGAACGAGACCAAAATAAGTCTGGTCGAAATGACTGATATATTACACGTGTAAACGACAGAGTTTTTCTCTCGTTGAAACAGAATTCTTTGATGTTCTTACCTTAAACCTCTCGTTAATCTTCTTTTCCACGGGGTTACATCATGGAGGAGTTTGTTTACGTTCCCGGCTCAGTCATAACTTCCGTCTCTCCACAGGAATTTATTTTCAGTTTTTTCTTACCTATTGAATTCCGGGATAGATAATTAATATCTATTGTTACGGTCTCGTTGAGCAAGAACAACTGTGAGAGATGAAACAAAAGAGAGAGAAAAGCGCCATCGACATCACGATTTTTGGTTCGTGTGGACAGACCATCGTCGCTAAAATATGGAGGATAATTTCGTCTAGTTGTGGGTTTTCCTGCCGGAAATTATTTTGCAAGATAAAATTAACGCCACTAAGTTATTTATGAATATTTGACATTATAATGTGTGTGCGCTCACCTAGTTGTGGTAGCAGAAGTCGATTCATAGCTCCTGGCCCCGCCTCTTCACTGGTCGCTACTAGGTCATTCTCCCTGCACCATGAGCTTTATCATACCTCTGCTTAAAGCTATGTATGGATCCTGCCTCCACTACATCGTTTCCAAAACTATTCCACTGCCTGAAAACTCGGACTGAAGAAATACTTAATAACATCCCTGTGATTCATCTGTGTCTTCAATTTCCAACTGTGTCCCCATTTCTGGAACATCCTGTCTTTGTCCACCTTGTCAATTCATCTCAGTATTTTATATGTCGTTATCATGTCCCCCCTATCTCTCCATTCCTTCTCGGTGTGCCAGGTTCGATTTTCCCTTAACCTCTCCCCGTAGGACATAACTCTTAGCTCTGGGACTAGTCTTGTTGCAAACCTTTTGAACTTTCTCTAGTTTCTTTACAAGACAGGTATACAATACCGACAAGATGAAATTAAGACACATGTGCAACATCTGGGTATCTTTATTGTAGACGTTTCGCCATCCAATGGCTTTATCAATACAAATTCCAGGACATATACTTGGAAGGACAGTAGAACTATGTACAGAAGATGAGGTAATCAGTCCCCTCAAACCTTGAGTTGTGTGAGAGCACCGTAGAATCTCGACAACTACGGTGCTCTTCGCACCAACTCCAAGGTTGAGGGACTGATTACCTCATCTTCTGTACATAGTTCTACTGTCTTCAAGTTATGTCCTGGAATTTGTATTGATAAAGCCACTGGAGGGCGAAACGTCTACAATAAAGATACCCAGATATTGCACGTGTGTCTTAATTTCATCATAGTTTCTTTACGTGCTTGGCTAGGTGTGGGTTCCAAACTGGTGCCGCATACTCCAATATGGGCCTAACGTACACGGTGTACAGGGTCCTGAACGATTCCTTATTAAGATGTCGGAATGCTGTTCTGAGGTTTCCTAGGCGCCCATATTCTGCAGCAGTTATTTGGTTGAGCGCTTCAGGAGATGTGCCTGGTGTTATACTCACCCCAAGATCTTTTTCCTTGTAGTTTCTGTCCCCCTGGACTGTACTCCGTCTGCGGTCTTCTTTGCCCTTCCCCAATCTTCATGACCTTGCACTTGGTGGGGTTGAACTCCAGGAGCCAATTGCTGGACCAGGTCTGCAGCCTGTCCAGATCCCTTTCTAGTTCTGTCTGGTCCTCGTCCGATTTAATTCTTCTCATCAACTTCACGTCATCTGCAAACGGGACACTTCGGAGTCTTTTCCCCGTCATACGTTCACAATCCAGAAACAGCATGGTTTTTTCTGGACTGACCCGGGGGGCCCCACGGGCCCAAAAGGTGCCCCTCGACACCTCGCCACGTTGTTTCCTGAAATATTCCCCTGACCCATTGTAGCCCCTTTCCCCCTGTTATCCCTGCTTGGTCCCCCAGCTTTTTGCCCCTACTCTCTTGTGTGGAACTTGTCAAACCCCTTCTTGCGCCTTATTGCTGTCCCCCCTGTATGAACCCCAGTAGGTGTGTGTGTGTGTGTGGTGGTGTGTGTGTGTATGATAAACCATGGAACGGGAGAGATGGATTTTTATGGCCATGAAGAGGCTGGGCCGGATTACGAATCGCCCCCTGAAAACTACATTTTAGGTTAGCGCTGCGCACAACACACACACCACACACACAAACCACACACACACCCCACAAAAAGGGGACATGCCCCAAACACAGCAACAAAAACAAAAAACCCTGAAAACCCCCTTACCTACCTTGCGTGCATCTCGCCTTGGGCTATGTAATGAAAACAAAATAACGAAGATTTTGAAAAAGAGAAATTTCGTAGCCAAATATTCGGGGTTTGCTCCCCGGACTTACACTCGTGCTCCGCGATTTTTGTGCTCACAGAATCTGTCAGATTCCCAAGCTTTCTTTATCTTTTTTTGTAAAAAAAAAATTTTGGAAATAACGTTTTGGGGTATGACGCTAATTCTTGAAAAATTAACACATTGCAATTTTGGTATCTTTATTTGAGGAAACGTTTCCCACCAGGGGCTTCATCAGTCCATACGGGGAGAAACTTGAAAACGGGAGGGAATGGGGTAAAGCCCCTCAACCTTGAGTCGATGTTTCGTCCATTCTATTCAAGATTGATGGACTGAACACTCGATAAGGTTGAGGGACTGTTTTCCTCTTTCCCTCCTGTTCTTAAAGTTTTCCTACGTATGGACTGATGAAGCCCTGTGTGCGAAACTTTTCCTCAAAGATACCAAGATTGCACGTGTTAATTTATTAAACATGCGGTTCTGAACCATTCATCGCAAAAGTTGTAAAACGCAGGCAGGGTTGCGCAGGGTTTCCCTGGTACGGGATTAAGTTTCAGGCGGGGTTTTAGCAGGGGCCCTGTGTAGCTGCATTACCTGTTTACTTCTTCAACTTGCCCTCACTCTACAAGGGGTAAATCCGACTCTGGGCTCTGGTGGGGGTGGGGCACCGTCCCCCTTCCCATTACCCTCGCAGCATAAGTCATGTTGGATCCGTTTTTACGCTCTATGGCGGGGCCCTTTGACAAGGGACGTTAATGAACCCATACCCCGGTGGGGTTTGAACCGCGGTCAGAGAGTCTCAAACCCAGACCGCGGGGTTTAAATCCCGCCCCCTGGTATGGTTTGTTTTTTCAATCGGTCTTTTCGATTTCGGAGGTACGTTTTAGCCTATGACAAGGGTGTGTTAATACCCAACGCCAAAGTGTAGTGACAGAGATAATAAGAAACGAGAATACTGTGCAGGAGTAGGGAGAAAGCACGAGTGTTGTAACAGTGCAGTACAGTAATGCACTACTGGCCCAGCATTTTTGCACTACTTGCCAGATTGTACCCCAAAGTTTTTCAATCTGCAAAACGTTTCCTATATAAATATCCTGAACGTTAAAGTTCTTTTTCACAAACCCGAGACTACAGCCACAAACAGAGCAGGCAGACGCCCCCCCCCAATCCCCCAAACCCCAAAAAACGAGCCATTGGGACCAAACAAGGGCTACCCGCGAAACCAGTCCCCCGGCCAAAAGATTTTGCTTGAAATTTATAACCCCTTTTTTTATAAAAACAACAATTTTGGGTTGGGCCGAGGTGGGGGCCCGGGGTAGAGATAACACCACTGTTTTTCCAGTAACTCACTAGCTCTCACTCTTGATTAATTAGCTGTGTTTCCCGAAATTATTACCGCAGTTTGTTTACGGTAATGTGAATAAGGTGTGATGAAGATTACTTTTTTTCGTATATTCTTGTTTGCACGTAATTTTGACTATTTTATTCGTACGTAATAATGATTAAGTTGTACATAGATGGGGAATTAGACACACGTGCAACATCTGGGTATCTTTATTGTAGATGTTTCGCCCACCAGTAGCTTTATCAGTACAATACAAGGACATAATGGGAAGACTGAAGAACTCTATACAAAAGATGAGGTGAAGATTGAGACACTTATGCAGCATATGGGAATCTTTATTCAGGAAACGTTTCGCCACACAGTGGCTTCATCAGTCCAATACAAAGAGGAAGGCGTAAGGAGAGGAGGAGTATGAGGTAATCAGTCCCTCAGCCAGTCCTTACGCCTTCCTCTTTGTATTGGACTGATGAAGCCACTGTGTGGCGAAACGTTTCCTGAATAAAGATACCCAAGTGGATGGTACCACTATGACCCCGCCTCCGCCTGCTTCACGTCACCTCACTACAGTATATAAGCCACGTCTACGGCCCTATGCTGTACATTCTACAAGATTGATGGACTGAACACATCGACTCCAGGGTTTAGGGACTGATTACCTCATTCTCCTCCTCTCCTTACGCCTTCCTCTTTGTATTGGACTGATGAAGCCACTGTGTGACGAAACGTTTCCTGAATAAAGATTCCCATATGCTGCATAAGTGTCTCAATCTTCAACTTGTCGGTTTTTCAAACCATTCATCACAAAAGATGAGGTAATCAGTCCCTCAGTCTTGGAGTTGTTGAAGACCATCGTAATCTTGTAACAAAGTTGGTAGAATTACCGACAATATGTAAAGTAAAAGGACACAAGTGCAACTAATGTGACATTTATTGTGGCAACGTTTCGCTCTCCAGGAGCTTTATCAAGCCATTACAAACAATACATGGACACAGAGGGTATATAAAGGCTCTGAGTGAGGTGAATACTAGTGAGGTACCATTTCGATGTTCACTAGTCGTAGTAGTAGTAGTAGTAGTAGTGGTAGTGACAAAAGTAATACAATATGGTAAAGCAATTAATTCGTACATGAGTAAAAGGATATAAAAGCTATTACTTGGGTAACATAAAAATAGGGTTTGGGCAAATATAAACTGGAATGAGGCAGCTTGTTTCAGTTTTTCACTCCCCTGTGCTTTGGTAGTATAACAGGAGAGACTATGTGAAGGCAGGGTTTACTGTTTTCAGGAGGATTTTTGCTAAGACTTCGGAGATGGTGAAGCTGCCGTTGTTTTTTTTAAAATTGTATCGAAACAGCGATCAGTGCGATTAAAGGGCACTTGCTTTGGCGGAAATTAGTTTTTTTATCAAAATTGGGCGTCTCTGAAACTTCAAAATGATGGTGGAATTTCGGTTTTTGGTACACAGGCTTTTTTTAATTTGTCTTTCCTACATGCTTTTAAATGTGTTCATTGAGGGGGGATGTCGAGGTTTTGCTGTTTACCTACGTAGCTTGCACAGCTCCACAGGGTTAGTGAAACCCTCATTACTGGTTTGTGGTGCTTGGGTTTTTTCTGGTTGATCCTTTTTTGAAGTGGGAGAAGCGATGGCGACTCTGGTGTTGCTTGTGAAAGTTTTTTGAGACGTTAGTGAACCTGGCTGTTGGAAAAATTATAACTTTGTTTTGGGAGCGGTGTTGAGGGGAGAATTGATGATCTGAAGAGTCTTTTTTTGCAGTTTTGTGAAAAAGAAGGAAATTGTAACTCATGAAAGTTTGGTGAATGTAAGTACATTCCTCGCAAGAAACTTTGGGTACAAATTCGGTATGCTTTAGGAAAAAAACCGAGATGTGCCCAAAACCCCAAAAGAGGCATCATCACGGGGGTTTTTCCCAAGAGCATACCCAATTTGAGTCCTGAGTTTCTTGACGGGAAAATATTAATTTACCCAAACATTCACTGAGTTACAAATTTCCCCTTTTTTTTCAAAGACGCAAGAAAAGAGCCTTTTAGATCATCAAATTTTCCACGTCAACACCGCCCCCAAAAAAAGTTATAATTCTTCCCAACAGCCAGGTTGCACTAAACGTTTCAAAAGTACTTTCACAAGCTAAAACCGGTCGCCTCGCTAGAATAGCCTGGAAGGGGGGTTTTAGTTTTAGAAATGAGCCGGGGTTGACCCAGAGTAAAGGGGATCGTGGGGCGACTTTGGAGAAAAAACGGGAAGAGAGCAAGCTGTTATGGAACGTACTTCCCAGGCTGAGGGATGACAACCTCAATTCTAGATTCAAAGGGGGATGGACCCACCACACCCTCCCCACACCCCACTGCTCCCGCCCCCTTCTGCACTGAAAAAGCCCACTGTGTGGGGCCCAAAGCCCGGAACAAAGTCGCCCCTTGTTGCCTATTGTTCACCCACCAGTCTCGTGTGGTGAGGTTTTGAGTCTCGGAGCTGAAAGTTTTTTAGGTCGCGGGGAGGGGAGCAGACTGTGGGAGGTTTTTTATAGTTGGGGGGCAGGTTTGCAGTGGAAAACCATTTCAAACTTCTTTAAGTTGTCCTGGAGAGGTGTATAGCGTTGTCTTGTTGGAAAAAGTAAACGAAGAGGCTTGAGAACTCAAGACTTGCGTGGTGGGAAATGAAGGTGATCGCGGCAACTTGACTGTTGCTCACCGAGGCCTTTGTAGAGTTTAGGCAGGTATGGTGGCCCTTCGAGGGAGAGGTGTAGAAAAATAAGGGTTTTCCCAAGAGGGTGTGCGGGTCGTCGCTATCTGCTTTGTCGGGGGTTCGTCAGGGAAATTCTTGTTCAATTGTTTCTACAGTGATTGGTCAAGAGGAGCTGGGGTCCTAGAGTATTTGCGGTCGGCTGGTCTGTTGGTGGTTGTTGAGAGGTGGCAGTGGTCTCTGGGGACGTGTTCAGGATGTTTTTTGGGCAGAGTTAGATTTGGGCCTGAAAGTTGATGGTGAATTAGCGAGGTTGGGATAATCTTGGGAGGAAGTCCTGTGATGTTAGCGAGGCAGGGAAGTTGAATGACGCATGGTGTTAATAAAGGACGGAATAGTTCGTTAATTGTAGGGTTGACTGTGCCTGGGTTGCTGCATTTGCAAAGGTTGGCATACACAGCAATACAGCAACCTTAGAGGGAGCGCGTCAGGGAGTGCAAAAGGGAATTGCTGGTTAGAGAGACTGCTGCGTGGCTTGTAGAATTCTGGTGGTTGTCCCGACTGGAGTTTTGAAATGGCGTTAATGTCGCGATTAGGGACTATTCGTCTGGTTTCTTCTTTAATTTTTTTCGACATTACTCTTTTCGTAGTGGGCATTTAGCTGCACGGGGTATGATGAGTACCCTTGCAGTTAAGGGGACAAGGAGGTTCAGACACATTGCAACATCTGGATATCGTTATTGCAGTAGACGTTTCGCCATCCAGTGGCTTATCAATACAGATTCTAGGACATAATAGGAAGACATAGAACTATATACAAAAATGAGGTAAATCATCCCTCGGCTTGGAGTTATGTCACAAAGCAACGTGGTGGAAGAGAGTCTGGAGCAAAGCAAGAAGGACTGGCGCTTTTTATAGGCGTCATGAATGGACGGGCAGCAAGACGAAGGGCAAGTCACGTAGGCGGATTCCCCAGGAAGTAGTTCCTTCCCAAAGAGATTTGGGTTAGTTGCAGCAGCCGTGAAGAAGGGCTTGTAGATGTCCTCTGAACCAAGATTCCATGATGTTTGCAGTGTCTGACAAGTTTTGCAAGAAAGGTATAAAATACCGACAATGATGGAGAGTTAAGACACATTGTGCAACATCTGGATATCTTTATTGTAGTAGAACGTTTCCCAGCCAGTGGCTTTATCAATCCCCAGAGTCTAAGACATAATAGGAGACAGTAGAACTATATACAAAAGATGAGGTAATCATGCCCTCGGCCTTGGAGTTAGTGTTCACAGCACGTGGTGAAGAAAGAGGAGAGTCTGGAGCAAAGGCAAGAAGACGGCGCTTTTTATAGGCGTCAGTGAATGGGCCGGCAGCAGACGAGGGCATCACTGGTAGGAGGCGGGATTCCCCAGTGAAGTAGGTCCTTCCCAAAGGGCCCAAAGAGATGGGTATAGTTTTGCAGGCAAGCCGTGAAGAAGGTCTTGTAGATGTCCTCTGAACCAAGAATTCCTGATGTTGCAGTGTCTGAACAAGTTTGTGTCAAGATGGTAATAAAATACCGACAATATGCAAGTTTAATGACACATGTGCAACATCTGGATATCTTTTATTGTAGTAGAAACGTTTCGCCAGCCAGTCTTCTTGCCTCTGCTCCAGACTCTTCCTCCACCATGATGCCTGTGAACCTAACTCCAAGGCCGGGGAACTGATTACCTCATCTTTTGTATATAGTTTGCTACTGACTTCCTATTATGGTCCTAGAATCTGTATTGATAAAGCCACGGATGGCGACACGTCTACTACAATAAAGATATCCAGATGTTGCACATGTGTCTTAACTTTCATTGTCGGTATTTTATACCTTCTTGCACAACTTGTCAGACACGAGCGAGCTAAAGTACATCCTGGAAATCTATGTGCACATCCACCTCAGAGGACATCTACAAGACCTTCTTCACGGCTGCTGCAACTAAACCCATCACTTGGGAAGGACCTACTTCCACTGGGGGAATCCCGCCTACCAGGACTGCCCCTCGTCTGCTGCCCTCCCCATTCAATGACGCCTATAAAAAGCGCCAGTCTTCTTGCCTTTTGCTCCAGACTCTCCCTCCACACGATGCTGGTGAACACTAACTCCAAGGCCGACGGACTGATTACCTCATCTTTTGTATATATTCTACTGTCGTCCGATCCTAAATCTGAATTGAAAAAGCCACTGGATGGCGAAACGCTACTACAATAAAGATATCCATGTTGCACATGTTCTTAACTTTCATAGTGTCGGTCTTTTATACCTTCTTGCACAACTTGTCAGCACTGCAACATCATGGAATCTTGGGTTCAGAGAACATCTTACAAGAACCTTCTTCAACAGCTTCTGCAACAAACCCAATCCTCTTTGGGAAGGACCCTTACTTCCACCTGGGGAATCCCGCCCTACGCATGTGACTGCCCTCGTCTGCTGCCCTCCCATTCACTGACGCCTAAAAAAGCGCCAGTCCTTCTTGCCTTTGCTCCAGACTCTCCTCCACCACGATGCTGTGACACTAACTCCAAGGCCGAGGGACCTGATTACCTCACTTTTGTATATAGTTCTACTGTCCCTTCCTATATGTCCTAGAAGCTGTAATTGATAAAGCCACTGGATGGCGAAACGTCCTACTACAATAAAGATATCCAGATGTTGCACATGTGTCTTAAACTTTCATATTGTCGGTATTTTATACCTTCTTGCACAGTAAGACAGGTTGGAGTGGGCATTGTGGTGTGCAGGCTTTGAAGTTATGACCTTTTTCCACAGTAGAACAGAACTTTTTTGTCTTTAATGGGACAGTCCTTTGTTTAATGTTGATAAGCGTAACATTCCAACAGGGAGAGACAGGGCAAAAACTTGCAGGTTCAATAGTGGCGTGATGTATGTGGGATATAAGAAAGCTATCCATTAGCGAGTGCTTGGTAGCACATATCTATGTTTAAAGGCGATTTTGATCATAGATGAGGCTTTGGGAATTCGGGTGATGGTGTCTGCAGAGGCCCTGGTTTTTGGTCTTCGATAGAGGTCTTCAGTTCATCCCGTTGGGAATAGATGTGATATCGTATCCAATTGTTTAAAAAAAACGAACGTTTCGCCAGCAAGGAGGGAGACGGTGATATGTGAATTGCGGTCCCGTAATGTGTTCATGCAGTGTCGACCATAAGTTTTAACTGCTTCATTGTCGTCGGTGCAGACGCAATAAAGGATTCCTTGAGTGAGTGGATCGCTGTGAATTTGAAAATGAGCAGTCCTCATAGCGGCAGCCAGTAATATTTAGTGGGAATCATTTATCACACCACGGGCTGGTTTTGATTTTGACCACGATGTGCGAACATTGTCGACGAGGTAGAGGTTACCCCCCCAACGGGAATCGTAGGGGAGACTGAGGCCTTACAAAACACCTCTACCTATGATGAGGACGGGTAGACGATGAAATCATGTGACTCCTGTGTTGTTGGTTGTGCTGCTTATGTATCATGTATGCAATGTTTTTGATATTTTGTAGTTTTTCCCAGTGTTGCTTCCATAGTGTCCGGTGACGGCGAATTAGTGAGGGCTTTCTAGCACACGCGGCGTCGAGGTCTGGTTCGGTGAAACGAGTTGTGCCTCCTTTCCAGTTCATCAATGCCCGTGGAGTCTCTGTGGAGGACACAGGCGTACCTTAACATCTCTCTGTTAGAGCATTCGATGCTCATTCAGGCGTCACTGCAAGATCCATTGCCTGTCTCGCCAACATATTTCTTGGGACCGAACCCCAGGGGAGAGTGTAGACGCCTGCTGTATAATTAAGTGTGGGGCAGCGGTTTCGGTAGTGAGGTCTTTGATAAGAAGATTGTTTATGGTGGAAAACGTTGATGGCTACTCATAGCAAGTGCCCAGCGAGTATTCGTGGCACATCGGCCACATGGGAGTACCTATGAACTGTCTAGGGGCCTGTTATCATGGCGGTTTGTTGAGATAGCTTGGGCCTTGAGTCTGCAATCTCGATGAAGAAAGATGGGATCTGAAGACGTGTAAAGGCTTGTTTTGTAAGTGCATTCCATCTTCTAGAAAACAAGGGCTGGAGATGTGAAAGAGCTCTAAAGAGAAAAGCAATGAGACTCCTCTCTTCGTGCGGGTGTCGTGGGGTGAATAAAGTGATAAGATCGTCCCTTGTTGTAGGTTTTTCTATACACTTTGAAGAGAAGTTTGTCACTGTCGGGAGATCTGCACAGTAAGAACGTCGAGAAAGGAAGTTTGCCATCATTTTCGAGTCAAGTGTAAACTTTATTGATGGGTCAACTGCATTGATCCTTGTGCAAGTTAAGACACAGGTGCAACCTATACTAGTGGAACGGCTGGATTGAGAGGGACCTGACCTCCCAACATCGGGAGTCGTACCTCTTCTAGTACCTACGTCCACCTGTTGGCGCTAGATAAAGCTCCATCCTGTCTCTTCATCTCCATATTGTTTTCATTCTATGAATCAATCTCTCTCCAGACGAGGGACTGACCACCTCAAAACTTCAAAAGGGTGATGGACTGATTACATCGTCTTCAAGTATCTTCTGCGTCTATCAATTTTCTGTACGTCCGACTGAAGAAGCCTACTGTGTAGGCGAAACGTTTCGAAATAAAGATACCTAGCTGTTGCATATGTGTCTTACCTAACAACCTGTCGGTATTTTATACCATTTGAATGTTCAAGACTTCTATCATTAGTCCTGGAAACAATTGTTCATGTGCTGCCATGGAAGACAGTAGGTAACTTTGAGGTAGTTATCAAGCTGTAAATTTTAGAACTGGGGTTGGTACCTCTATGTTTTTATATATTTATCATAATGGAAGAAATCACATATCTTTTGAAGATATCAAAGTACATGAAAGCGCTCAAGTTTCATTTGCTACTTTCGGTGTGGTATTTTTACAAGTTTTGTAGTACGTTTGTAATGTATTTCGAATTCACAAGTAACCTACACTTAACGGAGGAAATTTGTGACGTTTCGGTCCTAGTGAATAGTTCAAGACGGATCGAAACGTCGTCATATAAGGACGCCTCCTTATTCTAAGTGCAGCTATTTATGAAAGGTCCAGCCAAGATATTCTGACGTTTCCTTGTGTCTTCCTCACCAAAAACGATCATTAACTAAAACCATCTTAACTTTCTCAAAATATTTCACTCTCTCCCGACATGCTCTCCCTTCACTCTCACACACACCTTCCACTTTCCCATCCTCTTGTCCAGCAGTAAAAACCAGTGAAAGTTCGCCTTAAATGCACTGACGGCAGTGAATTGTGTCCCTGCTCGGTTTTCCATCAGAAAAGAATAGTGTGGGACAGTGCATCAGGTCCTGGACTGTCAAAGAGTCCTATTTTATTTCCTCACTAACTGGAACCTGGAAACTTACGACGCGACACAATGATGGAACTTCCAGAAGTGTTTGGAAACTGAACTGTACCTCCGCTGTAACATACTATTTTTTATGTATTATGGAGGAAAGTAGCACCACTGGTACTTTCTGAAAGGGGGGGGGAGGTTATACTTTCCTTGATGTGATGAATGGTTTTGAAAACCGACAAGTTGAAGAATTGAGACACTTATGCAACTCATGGGAATCTTTATTGAAGAAACGTTTCGCCACACAGTGGCTTCATCAGTCACTGTGTGGCGAAACGTTTCTTCAATAAAGATTCCCATGTGTTGCATAAGTGTCTCAATTCTTTAACTTTCCTTGATCTTGGTAGATAAGACACAGGCAACATTTAGGCAACTTTATTCCGAAACGTTTCGCCTATACAGTAGGCTTCTTCAGTCGAGTACAGAAAGTAGACAGGAACAGTAAAGATGTGAAGACGATGTAATCAGTCCATCAGCCATGAAGTCGTAGATTTGAGGTTGTCAGTCCCTCAGCCTGGAGAACTTCTGTTCCATAGTCTGGAACTGATGTGTATACACTGAGAACAGTGAAGAAAGTAGAACTATTTAAGAAAATGAAAGTTAAGACACAAGTGCAACATCTGGATATCTTTATTGTAGACGTTTCGCCATCCAGTGGCTTTATCAATACAGATTCTAGGACATAATAGGAAGACAGTAGAACTATATACAAGGCCGAGGGACTGATTACCTCATCTTTTGTATATAGTTCTACTGTCTTCCTATTATGTCCCTAGAATCTGTATTGATTAAAGCCACTGGAGGGCGAACTCCTACAATAAAGATATCCGATTGTTGCAACATGTGTCTTAAACTTCATAATTGTCGTATTTTAGACCATTTCTTGCACAACTTGTCAGACACTGCAATTATATGGAAATCTTGGTTTCAGAGGACATCTAACAGAGACCCTTCTTCACGGCTGCTGCAACTAACCCTTCTCTTTGGGAAGGGACCTACTTCCACTGGAATCCCCGCCGACCAGTGACTGCCTCCCTCGTCTGCTGCCCGTCCCTACCACTGACGCCTTAATAAACGTCAGTCTTCTTGCCTTTGCTCCAGACTCTCCGCACCACGAGGCTGTGAACACTAACTCCAAGCCGAGGGACTGATTACCTCATCTTGTGTATATAGTTCTACTGTCTCCTATTATGTCCTAGAATCTGTATTGATAAAGGCCACTGGATGGCGAAACGTCTACAATAAAAGATATCCAGATGTTGCACTTGTGTCTTTAAACTTTCAATATGTCCGGTATTTTATATATAAGAAACATAAGAAAGAAGGAACACTGCAGCTAGGCCTACTGGCCCATGCGAGGCAGTCCAGTCTCCTACCGGCTAAGCCAATGCCCCAACCTAGTTAGGTAATGTCAGGTATAGTTTCTCCCTTCGTACTCATTATATCCTTGGTATAATAATAATAATAATAATATGAATAATAATAAGAATAATAATAATATAAGATTAATTTATTTCTACCAGTACATTACAAGTATACAAGTATGAGGTTAAAGTTGCAAGATAATCGAGAAGATAACCCAAAAGGATTCTTCAGGTATACAGAAGTAAGATCAGGACAAGATAGCCCACTCAAAAGTTTCACATCGGTCAGCTCACTGACAGTGATAAGGCAATGTGTGAGACTTTTTAACACAAGTCCTCTCAGTTTTTACACAGGAGATACCAGCGATATTCCCAGTAATGATAAATATGTGGAACAGGACGTTAAACAAACTGTCACGATTAGGGTCCACAAGTGACATGGTCCCTAGGCAAATAGATAAAAGTAAAACCTAACAAATCCTCAGCCCTGATGAACTGTATGCAAGGGTTCTAAAGGGTTCCTAATTCCTATTTTTAAAACAGGGGACAAGTCGTTACCGTCAAATTACCGCCCAAGAAGCCTGACTGACCTCATTGTAGGCAAATTACTAGCGTCAATCATAGCTAAGATATAAAGCCATCTCGATAAGCATAGCCTGATTAATGATACTCAGCAGATTCACAGAGGCCCGTCTTGTCTACTAATTTATTAACTTGCTCAGTAAAGCTTTTGTGGCTGTTGACCACGACAAAATAATATAAAAGAATTTGATATTATTTTACTTGGAGTTAGTAAGGCATTTGATAGAGGTTCCGCACAAAGACTGTTGAGAAAGTAGCAGCTCCGGGCATTGGGGGAAGGGTGCTCGTCGTGGATCATAATCTCAGCAGGCTCACACACTAAGTACTCTGCAGAGAGTGTCCATAACACATGGGGTTAAATCCGCGTGGGGATCAGTAACAAGGGCGTTCCACAGGATCAGTCTTGGCCCGTTGTTGGTTTATAATATATATCACATGACTTTGATGAAGGAATTACTAGTGATATGAGCAAATCGCCGATGAACACGAAGATAGTAGGATAATTGATTCAAACGAGAAGTTAGGGAACTTCAGGAGGATTTAGACAATCTCTGCTCTTGGTCAAAAAAGTGGCAGATGCAGTTCAATGTAGATAAATGCCAAGGTTCTGAAGCTCGAAGTGATCCATAACCCTAACAACTTATAAGTTAATAATGTAAAGTAAAAGGACACAAGTGCAACTAATGTGACATTTCTTGTTGCATACGTTTCGCTCTCCAGGGAAGCTTGATCAAGCATTACAAACAATACATGGAACACAGAGGGTATATAAAGGACTCTGGTGAGTGCAATCCTAGTGAGGTATCATTTTCGATGTTCACTAGTGGTATAGTAGTAGAGAAACAAAAATAATACAATATGGAAGAGCAAATAATTTCGTCATGAGTTAAAGGATAATAAAAGCTATTACTTGGGTAACATAAAAATAGGTGGACAAATATAGACTGGAAAGAGGGCAAGTTTTTTTTTTTTTTGTGTTCACTCTCTGTAATGTGCTTGTGTTATATAAACAGGAGATACTAATGTGATGGCAGGGGTTTACTGATTTGCAGAGGCTTCTTGATAAGACTTCGGAGATGGTAAGCTGCCGTTGTTTTTTTTTAATTGTATTCGACACAGCGATCAGTGCTGATTCAAGGCACTTGCGTCTGCGGAAATTAGTTTTCTTTGATCACTACTGGGGCGTCTCTGAATGTCATGAGATGATTGTGGAATTTCGGTGGTTGTACACAGGGCGTGTTTAAGTTGTCGTTTCCTACATGCAAATGTGTTTCATTGAGCGGGTGTCCGAGGTTTCTTGCTGTTTCACCTACGCAGATCTTGTCCCAGCCTCCACAGGGTATGTGTAAACTCCTGCATTGACTGGTTCGTGGTGCTTGGGGTTTAGTCCTGGTTAGATCCTTTTTTGCGTGGTAAAGCGATGGCGACTCTGGTGTTAGCTTGTGAAAGTACTTTTGAGGACGTTTAGTGGCAACCTGGCTGTTGGGAAGAATATAACTTTGATGTAGCGGTGTTGATGCGTGATAATGATGATCTGAAGGCTCTTATCTTGCTCTTTGATGATAAAAAGAAGGAAATTGTGAACTCAGGTGAATGTTTGTGAATGAAGTACATTCCTCGTCAAGAAACTCAGGACTACAAATTCGTATGCTCTTAGAAAACCCGATGATGATGCCATTTTCTTTTGTCTTGGTATCTTGACTGGAATAGAAGTGTGTGGAGTCAATTTTATGGTGGGTTTCCGATAAACTTGAAATCTTAGGTTAGTGTCTACTTTGTGATGAGGATCGTCGAGGAAAGGTAGCTTGTCATTGGACTCTTCTTCTAGTGTAAAACTGAAATCGCCTGGACAACCTGCGTGACCTTTGCCTGAAGACCCATACATCAAAACGTTTTTGGGATTTATACGAGACTTCCCCCCCCCCCCCCCGTTTCCCCCCCCACGTAACGTAACCAAGTGAGCTTGAAGGGATGATGTTGGCCGGAAGTGTTCGGCTCGAGGTGTTCCAATGTATAAATTTTTGGGGCCCCTAGGACGGCACCATATTGGGACCCATTCCCATGCCGTAGGTTTGTTTGTAAGCTTGTTATTGTAAGGAAAAACAGTTTGAAGTTTAACACAGAGTTCAATCAAGTCACAAAATCTCCGGAGGTAAAGAAGATTAAGGTCCTGGGTGACTTTACGTCGTAGAAAACCTCGATGGCTTTTTTTGGTAGGTACAGTTTGTGAAGGAGGGAAGTCACATCCAACTGCTTAGTGTTCTTGTTACGATGGAGAGGTTACGGTGCGGTTGAGAAGGTCGCCTGAGTGTTTTTAGATGACGGGCCCTGATGTCCCCCAGAAGGCAGGAAAGATTTTTGGCAAGACTCCGGCTGTTGTTGTGGAAGCACTGCTCTCCACTTATTCTGACGTGATTGGTCTGAGAGGAATATTGTGTTTATGTCTTGGGTAAACCATTACATGTGTGCTGGTTAAGGGTTGCTTGTGTAACAAGTACAGAAGTTTCTACACCTTCTCTATGCCGTTTGAGTATTGTCTGGTTTTGTATAGAAAGTCTTTGTGAGGCGTCTCCCACTGTTGAGTGCTGATGGGTTCTATGGTAGATTGAATCATTCAAAAGGTCCATCATTTTAGGGTGTCGTCACTGTGGTTGTGTATGACCGACTCCCCCTCCTTTGTCGGCGTGGTGACGATAAAGGTTGGGGTCGTTGCGAGGTCCTTAAGGGCAGTTTATGATCTTCTAGGAAGATAAAGAAGAAGGTTTCACATAAAGCTGCAGTGAGAAAGGCCCTGTATATTACCCTTCTGGAAGTTGCCTGACTACAACACTAAAAAAAGATGGACCTTTTGAATGATCATCTACCATACGAACCCATCAGCACTCAAACTGGGGAATCCCGCCTAACCATGAATATGCCCTTCGTCTGCTACACCTGACGGTTCCTATATAAGCGCCAGGATCCTTTCTTTCGGCTCAGAATCTCCACGACTATGTGCTCTTCGCACCTACTCTAGGTTGAGGACTGATTACCTCTCTTCTGTTACTAGTTCTACTGTCTTTCAAGTTTTGTCCTAGAATTGTTATTGATAAACCACGATGGCGAAAACGTCTACAATAAAGTACCCAGATGTTGCACATGTGTCTTAATCTCATCTTGTCGGTATTATATACCATTCGTACACAACACCATATGTGGACACTAGCGAGGAGGAGGATATGTCGTTATCACGGGTAACAGCTTGTCTGGTTCGTTGACTCCATGGTACAGCTAGTGTGGGCCGCAGTCATCCTCTGGGTCCTCTTCCGGGAGGGAATATATCACTCCTAGTTTGCTGCGGATGTCTCAGTAACTTCGCCCTCCAGAAGATAGTATGTTAGGGGCCGCTGGACAACGTGCTGGAAGTACTGGCACATCTCAGCCTTGTCTACCATCATCTTGGCTGGGGAAAGCCAAACGATGCCGATGGATGGCGGTACACTGCGCTCTGGACCACTTCTCATCATATGGAGGGGTAACCACTGTTTGAATGGGGTATCACCAAAGACCTCCCCCATAAGTTTCATGCTCTGGCAGCCACCAGTTTGGTCTGTCGTAGCTGATTGGGACAGTATCCCAATAGGTGGATAGTCTGTGGCTGCCTTGGCTGCATCATCGGCCGCCTCATTTCCCTGGATGCCAGCATGGGCGGGGATCCAATTCAAGTCGATCTGTTACCCTGACTGCTAAAGGCTGTCATTAGCTCAGGATCGATGTGATGAGGTGAACATTGTAGCTTTTGGGTGAGGAATGGGAGAGGGCATTGATTGCCAGACGTGAATCAGCAAGAATGACAGGTCGAGTCGATGTCGTAGGGCATGTGACCAATGCCTGCTGAATCGCCACCAGCTCAGCTTGAAGGTCGTGCAGTGGTCCAAGGATCCGCCAGCCCTTGTGTGTGACCATTGTTGGTACCGTCCAGCTGCTGCTCCTCTTTCCGGTCAAGGTCCACAGAACCATCTGTGAAATACACTTACAGTGCCTCCTCTGCCAGTGCCATGCTTGTCTCAGCATGAGTGTAGGGTGTCTTGACTGCAGAGACGCTTAGAGATGGTACTGCATGATGCAACATCGCTGGATCTGGGCGCCCAGGGAGGTGGTGGATGTACCCAGCAACAGGAAGGTCACACTCTTCTCACAGAGCCGCGAACAGGCAGCAGCTTTCCGCCCAGCAGCACAAAAAACGAACGAATCCATGAGTAAGTCCGTGAAGAAGTGTGGATCCTTGTGTCATGTTGCCAATATCAGTCTCCTTAGTGGGGTACCTAGCTGCCGGTGCAGAATCGTGGCCACTTTGCAGGCGTTTATGTATCTTACTCTGTCAGCCAAGGAAGGAAGCCGGGCCTCAGATCTGAGACATACGGTGCTGGTCCAGATGGGGGCCCCAAGCATAGTTCTTATCGCCTGATTTTGTACGACCTCCACCCTTTGCATGCTCTGAGGGAAGAGATGAGCTAACGCCGGTGCACCGTAGTCAATAAGCGAGCGAATAGCTTGTATATAGTACAAGCGAAGTACATCTCTGCTTGCCCATGCACGGTGCCTCGTAATGGCTCTCATGGCGTTGAGTCGGAGTAGAGCACGTGACCTGGCATACTCGGCCTGTTTCTGAAAGGTCACTTTTATCATTGTAGATTCCCAAGTACAGGTAGGAGCCTGTCCACTCAAGTTCTATATCCTGAATACGTAATCTATTCACAGGATCTGGTCCCTTGAACATCATTGCAAGAGATTTCTCGGCCGAGATCTTGAGGCCTAGTTCCTTGCAAGACTGCGTAATTAGGTCCAAAGCTCTCTGAGCCTGTCGTTCTAAATTCCCTTTCCCATTCACTACGAGTGAAGGATCATCAGCATAGCTGAGGAGCTGTGTGCCACTATGAAAGGGAAGGCTCACAAGTTCCTGCATAAGGATGTTAAACAGGGTAGGATTGAGCACACCTCCTTGTGGCGTACCGTTTTCCAGGGTTTTAAAGGAAGAGTAGTGTCCCTGAAAGCTGACACAGGCCTGCCTGCCCCTGAGGCAGGACTCTATCCAGGAAAGGAGGAGTCCTCTGATTCACTCCCGAGCTAGTATTGCCAGAATTGCTGTGGGGCTGGCTAGCTCAAATGCCTTCTCAAGGTCGAGGTAGACGACGATACTAGGATTTTTTGCTACTATCAGCAATCTGGCTTAGTAGAGTTATGCACTCTGCTGTACCCACTCCTTTGGTGAAGCCAAATATGTGATGATGAGAGGGTCTAAGTTTCCATAGGAGGCGGTTTAACACCATCCTCTCAGAAGTCTTGGCTAAGCAGCTGGTCAGCGATATGGGTCTCATATGCCTGGGGTTTGGGCTTTGGAATTGGTACGATGGTAGCTTTCTTCCAAGTGCTGGGAGTGTCCTGGCCCTCCGCGACTTTTTAATGACGTCTAGTATGGCCCCCCACCCACTCTGCCCACCCCGTGCAATCAGGGAGTACATAAAAACCATCGATCCCCGGGGGCAGTGTCCCCTGTGTTTTTAAATAGCACGTCGGATTTCCCAAAGCCCGTGGGGTCTTCATCAGAACTCTTCCGCTCCATGCAGTTTGTATTTTAGCTGGCCGTGGAGAAGTTCCGTCTGTAATTCCGGATGCCCTGTGGGAGTGAGGGGAGGGGCCCCCCGGGAAAGTGAAAATTCCACTAGTTCTCAGCTTCCGGGAGGGATCGGGGGCTGGTGGCTGGCTTGCTTTTCCCAGTTTGCTATGTTGAGCTTGCTCCATATCTCAGATAAGGTGGTGTGATGCCCAAATGTTAAAGGCCCACTCAGCCATTTTCATTTTTTACTCAAGAGACGCAGGCGCTGCACAATGGCCTCAGGTTTTCTTGTTCCTGCCGTAGGGTTACGCCTTATAGCTTCCTAAAAGTGTTTTGCAGTGGTTCTGCTCCCGCACCCGCGTTGTAGAACCCCCGTTCTTTTTGAGTGCGTCCTGTGGACTTCTTGGAAATTGCGCATTGCTCCCTGGAAAAGAACGGGGTTTTACTCCTGTTCGCCGTATCAAGTCTTCAAAGAAATATTGGACCCCAGTCATGAAATAATCGGGAACCCCTTTCCGTTGGCCCTCTTTAGTCTCATCTAGGGGTTTTCAAAAACTGTGGGAGGACTGTTGATGATAAAGGGTGGTGATCACTGCAAAAGTGGCACTGAAAGGCAGGGGGTTTTTCCCCTGGGGTCCTGCTGCGAGTTGTCTTGACACAAAGGTAGGTCGAGGCAGCCACCCAACAGGGTGTGGGTTCTCCATTGTTTAGAATTTTTACCGGGGAATTCTTTGTAGGAGAATTACTGTGGTCTCCCAGCAACTTTGGGGTTGCTGAGTGGGTGCAGCATTGGGTGATGTGATTGAAATCTCCACCCAAAATAATACATAGTGCATGCTAGTGTGGGGAGTCTGCAATGTCAAAGGGTTTTTTCTAGGGTTTTTGAAGATGTTTAAAAGATGGAAAAGGGGCGCCCAGGTATGTGCACAAAAATGGCCTGTACCCGACATCCTCCCCACAGTCCACAGGGGTTTTGGGTATAACCCTCGTGAGGTATTGTATTGGGTACAATAAGCGGCCTCTGCATTTAACGCCCGGGCCATGTGCGAAAATACCCCGCAAAACCGGGGGAATCTTGGGGACATAGTCGGGACGTCAGATTTCTTGTAGCAAGCAGTTTAACCCGATCCCCAATTACTGCTCCGAAGAGGTCTGTTTGGGGCCCCCGGCCCCCGAATTTCCATTGTAGAACATTGAGGGTGGATTTGGTACCGAGGTTTTTTCCACACGTTGTTCCCGAGCTTGAGACTGAGTCCTGTCCGGTCTGAAAACTGCAAGTTCATGGATTCCACTGTCTCCTCCCCGGTCAGTAAGCACACTCTAGGGGGTATTGGGCCACTGCGGGAATGCGCTTGTTGTTCCGGGAGTCGATTGTTTACAAATAAAATCCCTGAAACCTTGTGAGTGTCGAGTCCTCCCCGTGAGGGCCTGCTTTGGGTTGGGTTCGAAACAGTGGGTATTTTTTGGCTGTTGTGGTCTGTGGGGATGCTCAGGGTTTTGGTTTTCTTTTTTTTATGCACCGTGGTCTGTTGCGGGGTACCCCGGGTTTGGGAGCCGGGATCTGCTGGCGAGGTGCGAGTTGAGTCGCAAAACTCCTGTGCCGGGTAAGGAGTGCCTGCGTTTCGACTCTGGCCGGTTGGGGCTCGTTTTGTGGGACATGTGATGCATTTACAGATGCACCCTGTTGACGCTCCTGCCTTTGTTTTTGTTTCTTGTTGAGGTAGGGGTTTTGGAGGTTCTTGACCTTTAGTGGTTGAGGCTTCGGGGTTGGGAACCTGGGCATTGACTTGGGTTTTGCTCCCGATGATCTGCGGCTGGGAGCGTTCTTGCACCCATCGTTCATGAGGGGGATCCCCGAGCCCGTTGCCGAGTTTTTGCGCTTCAAATCCTTGACTTCGGCGAGCCTCTCGGGGCATCGAGGGTTCCAGGCATGGTGTTTCTCCTGCATTCGGGCTTGTGGGTGGTGGCGATGCATTTTTCAGCTTGGGGATGCATTCCTCGGTAGGGTGGTGCTGGCTGCAGACACCCCGGATTACTCTTTCGGACGGTGCACCCCGTTCCATAATGCTGACACTTGAAACAGCGAAGGTTCTGCTGTGAAGGTCCCGCATCGTACCCCCCCAAGAACCGAGGTCCAGCTGGGGGCAGTGGCCTACATGCTGAATGGGGCCTTTTTGGGGTTCGTGCATTCCCGGGCCGTCTTTGCCTTGAGACGTAGAGCTGACACCCCCACGGGGTGAGCTGCTACTGCCGATGGGCGTCCGCGGGTATCGAATCACTACACCCTTGGTAAATTTTCTGCCTAGAGTCCGGGTTCCCCTCCGGGGGTGAATGAGCGATCTGTTTTCCAGATTCCCTTCCCAAGGGTTGGTTACATTCCTTGTTGAGAGGAGTAAAAATTGGGTTTCCCTCCCCCCAAGTTAAACCCATATTTTTAATTTGACTTGTGTCGTGTTTCCCGGGGTTGTGAAACAACGCCTTTGAAAGGGTTTTTGGGTCCCGTAAACTTCCCCTTAAATTTTTGCAAGGCCCCCCCCCCCCCAAGTTGAGTGGTTTCCTCTCCTTGGAGGGGAAACGGCCTTCTTGTTTTTCCACAGTTTTCCATCCCTTTTGGGTTTTTTTGGGGGGGGGTGGAGTTAAAATTTTTGTATAATGTTCGAAAAGATGTAGTCCGGGGCAGGGGTCTCAATCTTGCGTTGACCCGCTCTGGCCCCCGAGGGAAAAAAGGGGTTTCTACAATGATCTACTTTATGCGTTCAAGCAATCTTCGGGTTTTCAGTTCAACGGGCATTTCAAAAGCAACAACACCGTATTACTCCAACTAGGGCCCACTAGCGGGAGGGGATAGGGTCGTTATCACAGGTAATAGCTTGCTGGTTCGTTGACTCCTTTTACCCCTTAGTGGGGCCCACAGTAAACTCGGGTTTTCCTCTTCGGGGGGGAATGTCACTCCTATTTGCCTCGGGGGTTTCTCAGTAATTTTCCATTTCCAAAGATATGTTAGGGCCGCGGGGACAACGTGCTGACAGAAATGGCACATCTCCTCCTCCCCCTTTTGTCACCATCTTTGGCTGGGGGAAAAACCCAAAACGAACCCCGAGGGGGAATGGGGGGTACACGCGCTCTGGCCCGTTCTATCAAATGGAGGGGGTTCTCCCCGGGGCCCCGCTGCTGGGTTCCATTTTTTGAGATGGGGTATCCCCAAAGACCTCCCCAAAAATAAAGGGCTCTGGCAGCCACCATTTTGGGTCTGCCCGTAGGCTAAATTGGGACAGTAACCCAAAACTTTGGGGGTAGTCTTTTTCTGCCTTGGCTGCATGATTCTCCCCCACCTCATTTCCCCGGATGCCGCATGGTTGGGGATCCATTAAATTTGTTCGATTTTTAAACCCTGAATTTCCCAAAGGCTGTCATTATGCTCGGATCGTGTGAAGGTGAACTTGTTGGGGTTTTGAGGATAGGGGGAGGGCATTGTTTTGCAGGGGTTTAAATAAACATTTTTAGGGACAGGTGGGATTTCGATGTCGAGGGGCAGGGGGAAAAATACCTGCTAATCGCCACCAGTTTCAGTTGAAGGATCGGCAGGGGCAGGGAGTCGCCAGCCTTGGGGGACCATTGGGGTACAGCCCCATTTTCTGCCCCTTTTCCTGTCAGGGTCGACAGAACCATCTGTAAAAAAACACTCCCACATGTCCTTTCCCCCTTGCCAGTGCCTTTGGTTTGTCTCACATGATTGTGAGGGTGTCTAACTGCAGAGACGCTTAGAGATGGGTAGCTGCTTTATGCAAACATGGGGGGGGAAATCTGGGCCCCTGGGGGGGTGGGGGAAATGGTACCCAGAAAACAGGAAGGGCACAACTTTCTAAAGGAAAGAAAGTTGTATGGGGCGCGGGGTTCCCCCCACAGAAACAAAGGGAACAAAGGGGGGAAAATGTCCTAAAGATTTTTGTGCTTGTGCCTGGTTGCCCAATATCCGTCTCCTTAGGGGGGGGTCCCTTTGGGCTGCCTGTGCAAAAATGGGGGCCCAATTTGCAGGGGGTTTATGATCTTACTCTTTTCACCAAGGAAGGAACCCGGGGCCTCAATCTGAACATACTGTTTTGGTCCAGAGGGGGGCCCCAACCCTTAGTTTTTTATCGCCTAAATTTTTTTGTCGACCCCCCACCCTTTGATGCTCTGGGGGGAAGAGATGATCTAAAAAGGGTTTGCACTGTAGCCAATGACGAGCGTTTAGTTTGGGTATAAGTAAAAGCTAAGTCCCATCTTTGTTTGCCATGCACGGTGCCTGGGTCATGGCTCTAAAGGGCGTTGATCTGAGTAGAGCACTTTACCTAAACATACTCGGCCTTTTTCTTGAAAGGTCAGCTTTTTATAAATTGTGGGATTAAAAAGGGTACAGGTAGGAGCCTTTTCCACTCAGGTTCTAAAACCTGAATACGTTTTCTATTCACGGGATCTGGCCCCTTGAACATCATTGCAAGAGTTTTCTCGGCCGAGATTTTGAGGCCTATTCCCCTTCCCAAGACTGCGTAATTAGGCCCAAAGTTTCCTGACCCCGGGTGGGTTCAAAATTTGCCTTTAAAATTTTCACTACGGTGCAAAACATCAGCATAGCTGAGGAGCGGGTGTACCCTATGAAAAAGAAGGTCAAAATTCCCCTGCATAAGGATTTTTAAAACGGGGGTTGGGAAAACTGAGCCTTTTTTTTGGCATACCTTTTTCCCAGGGAAAAAAAGGAAGAGTAGTGCCCCGGAAAGCGACCCCAGGCCTCCCTTGCCCCAAAGGGGTGGGACTCTATCCAGGCCAGGAGGGCGTCTAGTTTCCCCTTCCGACCCAAGTATTGCCAAATTGCTGTGGGGCTGGCTAGCTAAAAATCCCTTTTCCCAAAGGTTCGGGGGTAGACGGGCCCAATACTATTTTTTTTTTATTACTATCAGAAACTGGTTTTATTTAGAGGGGCTATGCATCTGCTGTCCCCAAATCCTTTGGTGAACCCAAAAAATATGTGATAAATAAAGGGGTCCAATTTTCCATAGGGGGCGGTTTAACACCACCTCTCAGCAGTCTTGGCTAAGCAGCGGTCACGATATGGGTCTTTATTTCTGTCTGGGTTTTTTGGGCTTTGGAAAATTTGGGACGAGGTTCCCTTTTTTCCAAGGTGGGAGTGTCCTGGCCCCCACGACTTGTTAATGACGTCTAGTATGACCCCCCCATCCCCCTCTGCCCCCGCCCGTGCAATCATGGGGGTTGTAAAACCATCGATGCCCGGGGCAATTTTCACCGTGTTTTAATGGAGTGGAGTTTCCCAAATCCCGGGGGTTTCATTTAGTCACATTTCCCAATCACATACAGCTTTTTAGGGTTTGCTGGCGCTGTGGCCGAAGATTTCCTTCTAAAATTCCGGGGTGTCCTGTGGGCTGAGTGGAAGCTCCCCTGGGAAAGGGGGAAACCCCCACTAGTTTTTTCAGCTTCCCGGATGGGTTCGGGGGGGCTGGTTTGGGCCCCGGGTTTCCTTTCCAGTTTCTTTTGTTTTATTTGCCCCCTTTCCAGATAAGGTGGGGTGATTCCCGGAAAAAATTTTTCACCCCCCTCCAGCCAAAACTTTTGTTTTTACTTTTGAGAGAAAACCTGGGGGGATGCTGCACAATGGCTTTCAAGGGATTCCGGTTTTTCTGCCGTAGGGTTACCCTGTATACTTTCCCAAAAGGTTGATGCGGGGGTTTTGGGTCCCCCACCTCGTCGTTGTAGAACCACCAGTCTCTTTTTTTGAGGGCGTCCTCGGACTTCTTTTGGGAAATTTCGACTTGCTGCCCGGATGGGGAAAAAGTGATTAGCCTCCGTTCAGCCATATCCCCGTCTTCAGAAAAAAGAAAAAAATTTTTCCACCCGCATGAAGATTTTTCCTGGGCACCTTCCAGTTGGCCCTCTTTTTGGGCCCCTTAGGAGGCAGCACAAATGTGGGGGGGCCTGTTTATTTTTTGAAGGTGGGGATCACTGCCAAAATGGTCAATGACAAGGGGAGGGGTGGTTTTCCCCTGTCCTCCTGCTGCGATTTGTCTTGGCACGAAGGTTTAAATTTGGGGGCACCACCCCCAAAAAGTGTGTGGGGTCTCCAATGTTTTTGCAACTTTACCTCTGGGAAAATCGTGTAGGGGATTTCTATGTGTCCCGCCACACATTGGTTTCTGAGGGAAAAAGTGCAGGTTGGGGGATGTGAGTTGGAAAACTCCACCCCCAATAATAAAACCCCATTTTCGGCTAGTGCGAGGAGCTCGGCCCAAAGTCAAGGGTTGGTTTTCTTTTGGGTTTTTTTGAAAATTTATAGATGGTTTTAAAGGGCGCCCCAGGTATGTTTCACAAGGGTGGCCCGTACCTCGAATCCTCCCCCCAGTCCACAGGGTTGGCTATAACCTCGTGAGGTTTTTGTATTGGTACAAATCAGCTGTGCCCCTGCAGTGAACCCCCCGGGTCCGTCTGCCGAAAATACCAGCAAAACCGGGTAGCTTGGGCAAAATAGTCGGGACAGTCAGAGTTTTTTTTGTAGCAAGGGCGATATCAACTGCCTCCGCCAAGAGGGTTTCTGTTTTCCCCCCGGGCCCCCAAGTTCCCCTGTTTGGACCTTGAAATGTGATTTGGTACCGAGGGTTTTTCCTCGATGTTGGGTTTTTTGGGTGGAGACTGATCCCCGCCCCCCTCGGGGAACCTGCAAATTCATGGATCCCCCGTCTTTCCCCTTCGGGCAGAAAGCACCCCTCTTTAGGACGTACGAAACCCAAGCCGGAATGCGTCTGTTTTTTTCCCTGGGTTTTTTGTTTTTTGCAAATAAGATCTGTGAACACCTGATGGGGGTTTCTCGAAAACCTCCCGGTGGGGCCTTTTTTTGAGTTGGGTTTTGAAAGAGTGGATATTAAACTGCGTTTTTTGTGGGGCCGTAGGGGTGCTGGGGTTGGATTTCTTTATTGTATGCACCGGGTCTGTTGCTGGATACCAGGTTGAGTAGTCGGGGTTTTGCGGGGGAGTAAGGAGTGCCTGGGTTGTCGTTCTATGGCCCGGGGGGGGCTCGTTTAGTGCCGCCCGCTGAACGCATTACCAGATGCACCCTGTTGGGCGCCCCCCTGTTCCCTTTTTTTCTGTTTCTTCTTTTTAGGGGAGGGGGGGCAGGAGGTTCTTGACCTTGACGCCCGGTTTAGGCTCTAGGGTTGGGAAAATTCCCCGGGCAATGACTTGGGTTTGGTGCTGAGAGATCCCGCGTTGGGAGGGTTTCTGACCCATTTGTTTGCTGAGAGTGATTATCCGTCGTGCCGTTGCCGATTTTTTTTGGCCCTCCCTTTCCCGACTTCTTGAAAAATGGCGAGGGCCCCCGGGGCATCGAGGATTTTCCCCCGGGATGGTGTTTTGCCTGGGAGTTTGGGCTTTGTGGATTTGGGGGGCGATGCATTTTTCAGCTTGGGGATGCATTCCTCGGTTTGGGGGGTGTGGGGGAAAACACCGCAAATTACCTGGGTTTGGAAAGAGTGCACCCCCCGGTGTCCAAAAACGCTGACATTTTAAACAGCGAATGGTTCTGTGTAAGGGGCCCCGACATCGTACCTGGGCCCCCAAAAACCGAGGTCCATTTGGGTTTGGGAAATGGTCCCACATGCTGAATGAAGGGGAAACCCGTCGGGTTTTGTGCATTTTCCGGGCCCTCTTTTTCCTTGGGGCGTTGAGCGACACCACATGGGGTTTAAGGGTGCTACTGCCTCGATGGGCATTTATCAAACGGGTTTTTGCCCTCACCCACACCCTTGGTTTATCTTCTGGAGAGTCCATTCCTCCAGGGTTTAATGGCGTCTGTCTCCTGACTCCTTCAAGGTGGTATTCTTTTTCCCTTTTTGGGGAGGAGTCAAGTTGAACCATATCTTGAACTTCAATTTTTTGTCGTGATTCCAGGTATTTAAACAACCCCTTTGTGGTTCTGTGTCCCCCAAACTTCACCTTGAATTTGGCCCCGGTCGGTTGAGCTGGGTTTTCCCCGCTCCTTTTAAAGGATGGGGGCTTTTTTTCTTCTTCTTGTCCACAGTGTTCCCTCCCCCTTGGTTTTTTGGGGGGGGGGGTGTTTAAATTTTCCCCACCCGTTTCTAATTTTCGCTGGCTCCAGGTTGGGGGCGTCAGATCTGCTACCTTTTGGCAGGGTCTTCCCCTTCCCCTGGGAACTTCTTTGCTAGAAATTTTGCCCCTCATTTTCCAAAACTGGTCCTCCCTCGTTTTTCATGGGCATCGTACCTCTTCTTTTCGGCAGAAGGGCCTGTGCCTTTTTGTGATAAGGGAGTGAACCCCGTGAAAATGAGTGTTTTGTCAATGGATTGTCGTAATACGATTGTTCCAAAACTGTCCCCAAACAAAAATAATTCTGTGACCTACTAGTGAAATAAAGTCTCACCTCATGGCGCTATTAAGGCTCCATCCTGTCACTTCATCTCCATATTGTTTCTTTCCATGGAAAAAGCCTTCTCCGAAGGGGGGGACGGACCACCTCAAAACTTTAAGGGTGAGACTGATTACATGCTTATGTATCTTCTGCTTCTATCAATTTTCTTACTCGACTGAAGAAGCCTACTGTGTAGGCAAAAACTTTTCGAAATAAAAAAACCTAACTGTTGCATATGTGTCTTACCTAACAACACTCTCTGGAGAGGCGTAGAATGAAGTGTATAAGTGGATGACAGGCATAAACAAGGGAGATATTAATAAAGTACTGAGGGAGTCGAACCAGGTAAGAACCAGAAATAATGGCTATAAGTTGGATAAATTTAGATTTAGAAAGGACATAGGTAAGTACTGGTTTTCTAACAGAGTTGCTGATGCGTGGAACAGTCTTCCCAGTGGGGTGATAGAGGCTGTGACCTTGGGTAGCTTTAAGAAGAGACTGGACAGGTGTATGAGTGGGAGGGGCTGGGTTTGATTGGTGTCATGGGGTACGGGAGTTATTTCTTGGGTAGCTTTAGGTGGAGGTTGTTTTGATAAGGACCTGCCTCGTATGGGCCAGTAGGCCTTCTGCAGTGTTCCTACATTTTTATGTTCTTATCACCTCCTTAGTTCCACTACTACAACTACCACCTCCGCCCACGCGTCACCTCACCTGACTCCTGCCACTATATATATACGTTTTCTTAGTTTTCTCTGTGTTAGGTAAGACACATATGCAACAGTTAGACAACTTTATTCCGAAACGTTTCGCCTACACAGTAGGCTTCTTCAGTCGAATACAGAAAGTAGGCAGGAACAGCAGAGATGTGAAGACGATGTAATCAGTCCATCACCCTTAAAGTCGTAGAATTTGAGGTTGTCAGTCCCTCGGCCTGGAGAAGTTCAGTTCCATAGTCAGGAACTATCTGAAGATCAAGCGACAGTGCGGAGACTTAAATACTGTGGGAAGGAGAGGTGCGGGTATAATAGTAGTATAGTGTAGTAGTAGTAGTAGTATAGTAGGAGAGGCAACTGAGAGGTCATGTCCCTCTCAGACCAAACCCCTTCTCATTTAAAATTTGCCCAAGGTGTTTTCTTACCAAGACCACTTTTGCAGTGTCGACAAGATAACATCAAATGGTATACAATACCGACGGGTTGTTGAAGACCATATAAAACAGTTAACAACTTTTTTCCCAAAAACTTTTCCCCTACACAGTATTTTTCTTCATCGAATACAAAGTGGGCGGGAACAGCAAGATGTGAAGACGTGAAATCAGCCTCACCCTTAAAGTCGAAATTTGGGGTTGTCAGTCCCTCGCCTGGGAATTCGTTCCATAGTCAGGAACTATCTGAAGATCAAGCGCAGTCGAATTTAAAAATACTGTGGGAAGGGAAGGTGCAGGGTAGAATAGTAGTAGTAGAGTAGTAGTAGAGTAGTATTATTATGAGAGGCAACTGAAGGTCATGTCCCCTCAGACCCAACCCTTCTCACTTGAAAAGCTTGCCCAAAGGGTGTTTTCTGCCAAGAGCCACTTTTTTGCATGTCGACAATTGAACATCAAAATGGTATACAATACCGACAGTTTTTAGGTAAACACATATGCAACAGTTAACAATTTTATTCCGAAACGTTTCGCCACACTAGGCTTTTTAGTCGATACAGAAATAGGCGGGAACGCAAGATTGAAGACGATGTAATCGCCCATCACCCTTAAAGCGTAAAATTTGGGGTTTTGTCATCCCTCGGCCTGGAGAAGTTCAGTTCCATAGTCGGGAACATCTAAAGATCAAGCGACAGTGGGGAAAACTTAAAACTGTGGGAAGGGGGGGGCGGGGTAGTAATGTGAGTAGTTAGTATAGTAGTAGTGTAGTAGGGAGAGGAAGAGAGGTCAGCCCCTCAGACCAAAACCTTCCTAACTTTGCATAGTGTTACCTAACAACCTGCGGTATTTTTATCCCATTTTGATGTTCTCTTTCAGAACTGAAAAGGGATCTTTGGTACAGAAAACACCTGGACAAGTTTTTCAAGGGGAGAAGGGTTGGATCAGGGGGACATGACCCTCTTTTGCCTCTCACTATACTACTACAATACACTACTATATTACTATTACACCTGCACCTCTCCTTCCGACAGATTTAAGTCTCCGCACGTCGCTTGATTTCAGATTTTTTCCTGACTATGGAACTGAACTTCTCCAGCCGGGGGGAATGAAAACCTCAAATTCTACGCTTTAAGGGTGATGGACTATTACACGTTTTCACATCTTTTCTTTTCCTGTACTTTCTGTATTCGATGAAAAGCCTACGTGTGGGGAAAACGTTGGGAATAAATTTGTCTAACTGTTGCAATGTTCTTACCTAACAACCTGTCGGTTTGTATCATTTTGTTTCATTTTGTCAGACACTGCAACACGTGGCATTTTGGTACAAAAAAACCCCCTTACAAGTTTTTCAAGTGAAAGGTTGGATCTGAAGGACATGACCTCTCAGTTGCCTCTCACTCCTACACTACTACTACACTACAACACTACTATTACTACCCTGCCCCTCCCCTTCCGACAGTATTTTAAGTTCCGCACTGTCGTTTATCTTCGATATTTCCTGATTTGGGAACTGAACTTCCCAGGCCGAGGGACTGACAACCTCAAATTCTACGACTTAAGGGTATGGACTGATTACATCGTCTTCACATTTGCTTTCCTGCCTACTTTCTGTTTTCGATGAAAAAAAGCCTACGTGTGGGCGAAACTTTTCGAATAAAGTTGTCTAATGTTGCATATTGTCTTACCTAACAACCGTGGGTAGATACCATTTTGATGTTCATCTTGTCAGACACGCAACACGTGGCATCTTGGAACGAAAAAACCTTGGACAAGCTTTCAGTGAGAAGGTTGGTCTGAGGGGGACATGACCTCTCGTTCCCCTTCAAATACTACTACTACTCTACTAAACTATTTAAACTATTACTCCCTGCACCTTTTTTTCCGACAGTTTTTTAAGTCTCCGCAGTCGCTTGATTTCGATATTCCTGACAAATGGAACTGAACTTCCCGGGCCCGAGGGACTGCAACCTCAAATTCTACGACTTTAAGGGTGATGGACTGATTACTTCTTTTTCCCACTCTCTGCTTTTTGGGCCTACTTTCTGTTTTGACGAAGAAGCCCCCGTGTAGGCGAAACGTTTGGGAAATTAAAAGTTGTCTAACTTTTTGCAATTTTCTTCCCCCTAACAACCGTCGGTATTGTATACCCTTTTTGTTGTTCACCTTGTCAACCTGCAAAAACGGGGCCCATCTTGGAACAGAAAAAAACCTTGGAAAAAGCTTTTAAAAGTGAAAAGGGGTTTGGATCTGAGGGGACAGGGACCTCTCTTTTCCCTCTCACTACAAACTACTACTACTTTTACTACTACAAATTTATTCTATTACTCCCTGCACCTCCCCTTTCCGGGACGTATTTAATTTCTCCGCACTGTCGCTTAAATCTTCAATAGTTCCTGACTATGGAACTGAACTTCCCCGGGCCGGGGACTGAAAACCCCAAAATTTTACGACTTTAGGGTGATGGACTGTTTACGTCTTCAAAACTCTGCTGTTCCCCCCTACTTTCTGTATTGGGGAACTGGAACCCTTTACTGTGTGGGCAAAAACTTTTCGGAATAAATTTGGCCCTAACTGTTCCCAAAAGTTTTTTCCCAAACAACCTGTCGGAAATTGTATCCCATTTTTGATGTTTCTTCTTGTCAGACACTCCCAAACACGTGGCTCTTGGTACAGAAAACCCCTTTGGGACAAGTTTTTTTAAAAGGGGAAAGGGTTGGATCTGAGGGGGGACTTTGACCTCTCAGTTGCCTCTCACAAATATTACTACTACTACACTACTACTACTACTACTATTACTACCCTGAAACCTCCCCTTCCCAAACAGAATTTAATCCCCGGGCCTGTGGGCTTGATCTTCAGTTTAGTTCCGGACAAAGGAACTGAACTTCTCCGGGGCCGAGGGATTTAAAAACCTAAAAACCCTAGGGTTTTAAAAGGGTGATGGACTGTTTTACATCGTCTTCACACTCTGCTTTTCCCTCCCTTTCTTTTTTGTATTCGACTGAAGAAGCCTACTTTGTAGGCAAAACCGTTTGGGAAAAATAAATTTGGGCTAAACTTTTGCATATGTGTCTTACCTAAAAAACCTGCCCCGGTATTGTAAAACCATTTTGATGTTTTTTCTTGTCAACACTGCAAAAAACGGGGCCCATTTGGGAAACAGAAAACCCCTTTGGAAACAAGCTTTTCAATTTGGGGAAGGGTTGGATTGAGGGGGAACATAAACCCTCATTTGCCTCTCACTACTACTACTACTAATACTACTACACAAACTAAACTATTACACCTGACCCCCTCCTTCCGACAGTTTTTAAGTCCCCCGCACTGTCGCTTGATCTTCAAAATATTTTCCCTGATATGGGGGAATTTCTTCTCCCGGGGCCAGGGAATGACAACCTAAAATTTCTACGATTTAAAGGGGTATGGACTGATTACATCGTTTTTACATCCCCTGCTTTTTCCGGGCCTACTTTCTTTTTTTCGACTGAAGAAGCCACTTGTAGGCAAAAAAAACGTTTGGGAAAATAAAATTTTGTCTAACTGTTGCATATTTTGTTTTTTAACCTAACAACCGTCGGTATTGATACCATTTTGATTTCAGTTTTCTCTGTATTAGGCGGGAAGAACCCCACCGTGGCAAAAACGTTTTCCCTAATAAATGTCCTGAACTGTCCCTAATGTTTTTTTTCCCACTTTCTTGGGGTTTTATCACCATACCTTTTCCCCTCATAAAAATAAGAAAGGGGGAAAACATTTGAAAGGGGGCCTTTTGGGGCCCAAAATAGGCAGGCCCCTTTACATTTTCATCCCACTAAAAAAAACATTTGCAAAACCCAAATTTTTTCAATGCTACCCAAGAAATAAGCTCTGATGTGCAAGACTCACTCAAATCCAACCCCTCTCTCTCATGTACTTATTCAACCTAAATTTGAAACTACCCAAAGTCCTAGCCTCAATAACCCAACTAGGTAGACTGTTCCACTCATCAACTACCCTATTTCCAAACCAATACTTTCCTATGTCCTATCTAAATCTAAATTTATCTAATTTAAATCCATTACTGCGGGTTCTCTCTTGGAGAGATGTCCTCAAGACCTTATTAATATCCACTTTATTAATACCTATCTTCCACTTATACACTTCGATCAGGTTTCCCCTCATTCTTCGTCTAACAAGTGGATGTAACTTAAGAGTCTTCAATCTTTCTTCATAAGGAAGATTTCTAATGTTATGTATTAATTTAGACATCCTACGCTGAATGTTTTCTAACGAATTTATGTCAATTCTGTAATATGAAGACCAGAATGAACATTAAAATGGTATAAAATACCGACAGATTGTTAGGTAAGACACATATGCAACAGTTAGGTATCTTTATTTCGAAACGTTTCGCCTACACAGTAGGCTTCTTCAGTCGAGTACAGAAAAGTTGATAGAAGCAGAAGATACTTGAAGACGATGTAATCAGTCCATCTTCTCCAGACTGAGGGACTGACCACCTCAAAACTTTAAGGGTGATGGACTGATTACATCGTCTTCAAGTATCTTCTGCTTCTATCAACTTTTCTGTACTCGACTGAAGAAGCCTACTGTGTAGGCGAAACGTTTCGAAATAAAGATACCTAACTGTTGCATATGTGTCTTACCTAACATGGAGACCAGAATTGAGTTGCATAATCTAGGTGAGGCCTTACTAATGATGTATAAAGCTGCAGTATGACCTCTGGACTTCTGTTGCTTACACTTCTTGATATAAATCCCAGTAATCTATTTGCCTTATTACGTACGCTTAGGCATTGCTGTCTTTGTGGAAAAAGACACTTATGTACAGTTCAGGACATTTATTAAAGGAAACGTTTCGCCACGAGTGGCTTCTTCAGTCCTAATACAGAGAAAACTAAGAAAACACACATATATATAGTGGCGGGAGTCAGGTGAGGTGATGCGTGGGTAGAGGTGGTAGTAGAAGTAGTAGTAGTAGTAGTAGTAGTAGTAATGGAACTAAGGAGGTGAGGCTAGAGAGGGACCTGCTGGCATCAAGTAACACCAGTTCCCAGGATGGGTAATATCCTCTTGCTTAGTAATTTTGAAATACTGTAACTACCGGATTTTTGCTTTATAGTGTTACTGACAGAAATTAGTGCAGCTTCAATGCATTTTCTCCGTCTTAAGTCGTCTTCTTTAATAACTAGTTTAGCTTCATTGAATTTCATGAGGTGTCCAACATCGTCTCTATGTTGAACACATGCGTTTTTGCGGTCATCATTTCTGCAAGCATTTTTGTGTTCTGATATCCTAATGTCCAGAGTTCTGGCTGTTTCCCCTACATATACTTTGTCACACCCCCCACATGGTATAGTGTAGATTCCTGCACTTGTGCCAGAATCATGCTTGGGTTTTTGTATCAGGTTCCTAATAGTAGTTGAAGAGCTGGTAGATATTTTAGCCAGTTTTCTGTCAAACATTTTTGAAACATTAGTGGCAATGTTGCTGACCGGTAAAACGATGTAACTTGGAGGCTTTTCTTCAATTTGATAGGTGTTGGTCTTGCTGAGGATACGTGTTGCACGTTTCCTGCAGTCACGCATGATTCTGGCACAAGTGCAGGAATCTACACTATACCATGTGGGGGGTGTGACAAAGTATATGTAGGGGAAACAGCCAGAACTCTGGACATTAGGATATCAGAACACAAAAATGCTTGCAGAAATGATGACCGCAAAAACGCATGTGTTCAACATAGAGACGATGTTGGACACCTCATGAAATTCAATGAAGCTAAACTAGTTATTAAAGAAGACGACTTAAGACGGAGAAAATGCATTGAAGCTGCACTAATTTCTGTCAGTAACACTATAAAGCAAAAATCCGGTAGTTACAGTATTTCAAAATTACTAAGCAAGAGGATATTACCCATCCTGGGAACTGGTGTTACTTGATGCCAGCAGGTCCCTCTCTAGCCTCACCTCCTTAGTTCCATTACTACTACTACTACTTCTACTACCACCTCTACCCACGCATCACCTCACCTGACTCCCGCCACTATATATATGTGTGTTTTCTTAGTTTTCTCTGTATTAGGACTGAAGAAGCCACTCGTGGCGAAACGTTTCCTTTAATAAATGTCCTGAACTGTACATAAGTGTCTTTTTCCACATCTTGTCGGTATCACCATACCATTTCCTCATTGCTGTCTTTGTTTAAGGTTGCTGCTCACCATAACCCCCAAGTCCTTTTCGCAATCTGCCACTTTTCTGACCAAGAGTAGAGTTTGTCTAAATCCTCCTGAAGTTCCCTAACATCTACATTTGAATCAATTATCCTACCTTGTCAGACACTGCAACATCATGGAATCTTGGTTCAGAGGACATCTACAAGACCTTCTTCACGGCTGCTGCAACTAACCCATCTCTTTGGGAAGGACCTACTTCCACTGGGGAATCCCGCCTACCAGTGACTGACCTCGTCTGCTGCCCGTCCCATTCACTGACGCCTATAAAAAGCGCCAGTCTTCTTGCCTTTGCTCCAGACTCTCCTCCACCACGATGCTGTGAACACTAACTCCAAGGCCGAGGGACTGATTACCTCATCTTTTGTATATAGTTCTACTGTCTTCCTATTATGTCCTAGAATCTGTATTGATAAAGCCACTGGATGGCGAAACGTCTACTACAATAAAGATATCCAGATGTTGCACATGTGTCTTAACTTTCATATCCTACCTATCTTTGTGTCATCGGCGAATTTGCTCATATCACTAGTAATTCCCTCATCAAGATCATTGATATTTATTATAAACAACGGCCCCAAGACTGATCCCTGTGGAACGCCACTTGTTACAGATCCCCACTCGGATTTAACCCCATTTATGGACACTCTCTGCTTCCTGTCTGAGCTATGACTCGATCCACGAGAGCACTTTTCCCCCAATGCCATGAGCTGCCACTTTCTTTAATAGTCTTTTGTGCGGAACTCTATCAAAAGCCTTACTAAAATCTAAGTGAATAATATCAAATTCTTTATCGTTGTCAACAGCCTCAAAAGCTTTACTGAAGAAAGTTAATAAATTAGTTAGACAAGACCGGCCTCTTGTGAATCCATGCTGAGTATCATTAATCAAGCTATGCTTATCGAGATGGCTTCTTATAATCTCACCTATAATTGACTAGTAATTTGCCTACAATTAAGGTCAGGCTTATTGGGCGGTAATTTGACGGTAACGACTTGTCCCCTGTTTTAAAAATAGGAATTACATTAGCTATCTTCCACATATCAGACACTACACCTGTTTGAAGAGATAAATTAAAAATATTTGTTAATGGTTCACAGAGTTCCATTTTGCATTTCTTAAGAACCCTTGAAAAAACCTCAACAGGACCCGGCGACTTATTTTGCTTCAGTCTGTCCATCTGCTTCACAACCATTTCACTAGTGACTGTGATGTTACATAATTTATCTTCTTCTAGCCCTCTATAAAAATTAATTACTGGAATATCGTTAGTGTCTTCCTGTGTAGATGAATGGTTCAGAGAACCGACATGTTGATAAATTAGACACATATGCAACTCTTTGGTATCTTTACTGAAGAAACGTTTCGCCACACAGTGGCTTCATCAGTCCATACAAAGGAGAATCTTGAAGAACAGGAGGAGAATGAGGTAATCAGTCCCTCAACCTTGAGTCGATGTGGTCAGTCCATCAATCTTGATGGATGATGAACTGACCACATCGACTCAAGGTTGAGGGACTGATTACCTCATTCTCCTCCTGTTCTTCAAGATTCTCCTTTGTATGGACTGTGATGAATGGTTTGAAAAACCGACAAGTTGAAGATTGAGACACTTATGCAGCATATGGGAATCTTTATTCAGGAAACGTTTCGCCACACAGTGGCTTCATCAGTCCAATACAAAGAGGAAGGCGTAAGGAGAGGAGGAGTGTCTCAATCTTCAACTTGTCGGTTTTTCAAACCATTCATCACAACTGTCAGACACTGCAGCATCATGGGATCTTCTTACAAAGAATTCTTCAACGCTTGTTCAACCTTTGGACAAAGACCTACTTCGACTAGTGGTTGTTACCACTATGATCCCGCCTCCGTCTGCTTCAAGTCACCTCACTACAGTATATAAGCCACGTCTACGGCCCTATGCTGTACATTCTACAAGATTGATGGACTGAACACATCGACTCCAGGCTGAGGGACTGATTACCTCATACTCCTCCTCTCCTTACGCCTTCCTCTTTGTATTGGACTGATGAAGCCACTGTGTGGCGAAACGTTTCCTGAATAAAGATTCCCATATGCTGCATAAGTGTCTCATTTTGTATGGACTGATGAAACCACTGTGTGGCGAAACGTTTCCTCAATAAAGATACCCAAGAGTTGCACATGTGTCTAATTTATCAGTGTCTTCCTGTGTAAAAACGAAGAGAAAATAATTATTTAAAATCGAGCACATTTCATTCTATTTGTCAGTAAGATGCCCATAGTTATTTTTAAGGGGACCTATGTTATCTCTAACTTTTGTTCTATAGACCTGGAAAAAAACTTTTTGGGTTAGTTTTAGAATCCCTAGCAACTTTAATTTCATAGTCCCTTTTAGCTTTTCTTATCCCATTTTTAATGTCCCTCTTAATGTCAATATACTGATTCATAAGATGACCCTCACCTCTTTTGATACGCCTATAAATTCCTTTCTTATGCCCTAGTAGATATTTCAGCCTATTATTCATCCATTTTGGGTCATTTCCATTTGATCTAATTTCTTTATACGGGATAAACGTTCTTTGAGCAGCATGTATAGTGATCAGAAAACTGTCATATTAATAGCTCTCTTCGTTACCCCAGTCAACAGATAAGTGAACATTCAAGGGTGATGGACTGATTACATCGTCTTCAAGTATCTTCTGCTTCTTTCAACTTTTCTGTACTCGCCTGAAGAAGCCTACTGTGTAGGCGAAACGTTTCGAAATAAAGATACCTAACTGTTGCATATGTGTCTTACCTAACAAGATAAGTGTTCTCTAAGCCCATCGTAATCTGCTAAGCGAAAATCTGGGACTGTTACTGAGTTATCGCTACTGTCGTACTTCCATTCAATGCTAAATGTAATTGATTTGTTGTCACTAGCACCCAGTTCCTCTGAAATTTCTGAATTATTAACAAGGGATTCATTGTTTGCCAGAACTAAGTCAAGCAGGTTATTTCCCCTTGTAGGTTCTGTCACAAACTGCTTCAAAAAACAATCCTGAACTACTTCTAAGAAGTCGTTTTATTCTAAATTCCCAGTCAAGAAATTCCAATCAATATGACTAAAGTTAAAGTCTCCTAGAATTACTACATTATCGTGCCTTGTGGCCTTAACAGTTTCCTCCCATAGTCTCCCTTGGTCCCTATCTAAATTTGGGGGACGGTATATCACACCTAAAATTAATTTTTCATGCCCCTCTGAAAATTCTATCCAGACTCTGTATGTGTTACTTCAGACTTAATACCCGTTTTTATGCAACAGTTCAAGCGATCTCGGACATACAATGCCACCCCACCCCCCTTCCCTATGAGACAAGTAACCATTGATGAGACAAGTGACCATTGATGAGACAGTATCGTTGATACTGCTTCACATCACGATATGTCCACATGTAATAAAATTGAATAATACCAATCGCGTCTGTGGACGCAACAAAAAAAATACAAAAATCCCGTTCTCATCCATCTGACTCTCCACTGGAGACGAAGCCGAGAACTGACAACTTCATAAAGCTCAAGGCCAAGAAAAACGACAAATCTTCACGCGGTAAATTAGTCGACTAGAAGCCTTTAGAACACTATAATAACCCAAGAACAAAAGAATAATGCTAACGTATAGTGCCGAGTGGGAGTAGGTGGATGACCAGACTAAAGTCGCCTCCTCTGAGGAATAGGTGAGAAGAACAGTGGAGAAACACTTGAAAGTAAAGAGGGGAGATGGCAGGTGAAGGAATATAGAAATTAATGTAAGTCTCTGTCTGTCTGTCTGTCTGTCTGTCTCTCTCTCTCTCTCTCTCTCTCTCTCTCTCTCTCTCTCTCTCTCTCTCTCTCTCTCTCTGTCTCTCTGTCTCTCTCTCTCTCTCTCTCTCTCTCTCTCTCTCTGTCTTCTCTCTCTCTGCCCTCTCTCTCTCTCTCTCTGTCTCTCTGTCTCTCTCTTTCTCTCTCTGTCCTCTCTCTCTCTCTCTGTCTCTCTCTCTCTCTCTCTCTCTCTCTGTCTCTCTCTCTCTCTCTCTCTCTCTCTCTGTCTCTCTCTCTCTGTCTCTCTCTCTCCCCTCTCTCTCTCTGTCTCTCTCTCTCTCTCTCTCTGTCTCTCTCTCTCTCTCTCTCTGTCTCTCTCTCTCTCTGTCTCTCTCTGTCTCTCTCTCTCTCTCTGTCTCTCTCTCTCTCTCTCTCTGTCTCTCTCTCTCTCACTCTGTCTCTCTGTCTCTCTCTTTCTCTCTCTGTCTCTCTCTCTCTCTGTCTTTTCTCTCTCTCTCTCTCTCTCTCTCTGTCTCTCTCTCTGTCTCTCTCTCTCTTTTCTCTCTCTCTCTGTCTCTCTCTCTCTCTGTCTCTCTCTCTGTCTCTCTCTCTCTGTCTCTCTCTCTGTCTCTCTGTCTCTCTCTCTGTCTCTCTCTCTCTCTCTCTCTCTCTCTCTCTCTCGATAAGAAAGAACGTAAGAAAGTTTTTTTTTATTATCCAATTTCAATGAAATTTTTGCTGTTATTTAAGCAGCATCTGAAACCTCCCTCCTTTGTTTGTCTTCACTTTTTGCCTTAAAAGATATATAGAAAAAAAATAAATAGAGCCCTATTCAATATAGCATAAAACTCTTACTTTATAAACTGGGTAAGATATACAATGTTCTAGTTGACATCAGATGGGAGATAAAGGTCTAAATAATTCTGTGACATCCGACTTTTGAGCTTAATGTCAGTAGAATGCATAATAAAAAATGTTGAATTTTTTTTTAAGGATTTTTGGGGAAAAAATCAATGAAAAGAAGACGATAAAAAATATCACAAATTCCCCTTACCATTGAGTAGAACCATCATTCCTCAATAATGTGTGCAAAAACATGACAATCCGTCACGTAGTTTTCACAGAGTATCAATAGGTCAATAACTTATTCCTGGGTAACAGACATTACGTTTTCTGTGAAACTCGAGAGTCACAGCGCAGCAAGTATCAACATCCCCACCTTCGTCGGCAGCCAGCCGGCGACTGAGCTTACTTACTACTACTCTTCTGTTACTCTGCACACTAATATGTAGTTGACAGAAGATGCCATGTAGTGTATTTAGAACGAAACAATCATAATAGTCGTAATTTTTAGAGTAAAAAAAGAAAAAAAAAGCATGGGAATTGGCATTATGTCCTCTTAATGACAGCAAGAAAAAAAAAATATATATATTGTTGGAAAAATACTTAGAAATATGATAGAAACAAGCTGATTGCATCAAAATGTGGCCAGAATTATGCGCTATTTTTCTGTAGGAAAGCATTTTTGTCCTAAATTTCTCGATTTTTTTTCTCTCCAGAAACTGCTACCTCCTCACCTCCTAAAATCCCACTAGACATACAAACAAATTGCAGCATATCTTTCTCCATTAAAATGTGTGTTTGTGTTTTGTACGTGTGTGTGTGTGTGTGTGTGTGTGTGTGTGTGTGTGTGTGTGTGTGTGTGTGTGTGTGTGTGTATGTGTGTGTGTGTGTGTGTGGTGTGTGTGTGTGTGTGTGTGTGCGTGTGTGTGTGTGTGTGCGTGCGTGTGAGTGTGTGTGTCTGTGTGTGTCTGTGTGTGTCTGTGTCTGTGTGTCTGTGTGTGTGTGTGTCTGTGTCTGTGTGTTTGTATATGTGTTCTGGAGTATATGTTTGTGTAAGGTGTCCATTTCAGAATATTCAATGTCTAAACAGTGAAATGTTTACGTACCCAGCGACTGGTGACCAGTTCATGAAAGGACTCTCATCTACCCGCTCTCTATATAAGCTGAAGGAGACCTCTAGCCTTCTGTCATTCCTGCATTTCGAGGTAATTTACCTGACACATAGGGAGCTTAAGTTAGACTTTAATGGCTTACCTTAAGTTAGTCTTTAATGGCTTACCACAAAATTGCTAATGTGCTGTTTCCTTGGACTCCTACAACTACGTAAAAAGCTTCAGGCAGTTGTAAATATGGAGTTTACAAATAAATAACAAAAAGGCACAATACCGTGACTGGAACGATACACAAATAACCCACACATAAAAGAGAGAAGCTTACGACGACGTTTCGGTCCGACTTGGACCATTGACTTTGTCAATGGTCCAAGTCGGACCGAAACGTCGTCGTAAGCTTCTCTCTTTTATGTGCGGGTTATTTGTGTATGGTGTTTACATCAGAATCCTTCTACTGATCACAAAATCTTAAAGTAATGTTGGGGTCAACCATAGCAGGTTTATTGCAATTGCAAAAATATTTAAAATAAACAGGAAAACAGTGTTAATTATGCATGTGCATAGAAATAATAACTAAATTCGTGATTTAATTATACATTTTTATTGCACAAAGAGAGGGTATACTGTCAATTAACGACATGTACAATAATTATACAATATATTATATTATAATTCCAAGCAGTATTATTCAGACCCGTTGTATAATATGCTGGACTAGTAAATGTCCTTTTACAGAGTATTCACATCAGCTGGGAGACACTTTGCTGAAGAAAATTCATGAATTTACAAGGGAAGTTACGCAGTCTGCTGGAGCATTTAGTGTAGCAACTGTTGCGGTTTATTCCTGCATCAGGTGTCAGCTATATATATGTTACTGCAGACACTTTTGATATTTCCTGCAAGCAAGTGGAAGTTACATATGCTGCTGCAGCTGCTTTCTTTTACTTCTGCAGCAGGTAGCAGTTAAGTGTTTTTACAGTTACTACTGCTGCAACTGCTGCTCTCTCTTCCTAGCAGATAAGAGTTGCAATTGCTGCTTCAACTGATTCTGGTCACTCCAGCAAGTAGGTGACATACAAATATTGCAGCAGAAGCAGCTGAGTTCTCCTGCAGGTGGTAATTTTCAATGAAGTGTATCAATTGTTTGTGACTCCTGCAAGCAGGTGACAGTTTCAAGTTTTGCTACCTCTGCATTTGCTACTCATTCATCCTTCGAGCAAGTGACTCATAAATGCTGCAGCAGTAGGTGTTATATTGCAGCAAGTGGTAGTTGCAAGTGTTAATGCAGACGCTGGTATTGCATCCAGCAAGAAAGTTTCAACTGCTGCTGCAGGTGCTTGTATTTCTCCCTGCTCTTTACTGGTATTGTCTGTACATTTAAAACAAACAATAACGTTAACAACAGTGAAAATGTGCAATAACTGTGCTATTTATTTATGTGACTATATACATACAACAAACTAGAGAAAATGTATATGAACTTAGGTAAATTATACGTGCTAATGTTATTTATGCATACTGTTGTAAATTATACATGCTAGTGCCATATAAGTATATCAGTGTAAATTATACATGCTAATGCTATTTACACACACCAGTGTAAATTACGCATAACAGTGGCATTACCTTAATGAGCTGTTAATTGGCTTTAATAACTAAACAAATAATAATATTAGTAATAAGTGCTGATAACACTTTAGCACTAAGACGTGCATAACAGCTCAATCTGATAAATAGGAAACATTACTAGGCGTTATGCCTATGCCGCCATGTTGGTCCTAGTGTGGCATGGCATTGAATTATCCGAGTTTCGTACATCATAAGCAGTTTTTCTATATTGAGCACGAAGTTAAACACACCTTTCTTAAGTTGCAAGGAATTAGTCTGTGCGAAACTCTGAAAATATTTGGACCTTAAGAGGTGCATGAGTTTCCCTGTCTCCCATTATCATGCTTATATTTCCTCTATAATCTACCTTGTTGCAGAGGTCTGAGCTTCCCTCAGACATCTGTAAGACAATTGTTCTCAAAAGTTTGTTAAGTTATACCATTAATTAAGGAAAGATCCTGGAATTTACCTTACGAAAGCAGACAAAACAAATGCGATTGTAATTATAGACAAGGTAGATTATAGGGGAAAATAACATATTAATGGAAAACAAGAGAACTGACGCGCCCCTTAAACACTATCTTGGTTATATGTCATGTTTTGGTCGTTCTGTGTCCCTTCTCCCTCCCAGCCATTTTCCAAATATGTCCCAGTTCTATGGGAGTTGAACAACAGCTAAACATGGCACCACCATTGTCTAGGAAGACTTCGTAAATGGTAAAGATTGAACAGGGAAATAGGCTAGTAGATAAATGTACGTTAAAGAGCTAATCATGGAAGGTTGGAACATGGCTGGCCGGGATAGACCACCGAACAGCTGATAAACACCGTCTCTGTGTAAAAAGAAAAAAAATATAGGCTTTATAAATAATGAGGAGTTTTATTTTCGTGCGCATGAGACCTCTTGTATATAAAATGAAAGTCGCAGTAACGTAGATGGAATATAATTAATTACTAATTTCTAAAGGAAACCTCAGATGTACATCAAGTCCGACTTGCATGAGTCGCAACCTGATAATGACCCACCATTTGATAATTATTTAGGACTTGATGATGACCCAAGATGGATGGAAACATCGAACAATGTTCTATCTCCTCACTTTGGGTTATATTGAAATGTTCATTTTACAAAATAGAAAATTAGATAACGAAACCTTAACTCATCATCAAGGTGCAGCGATTAACATGTTTCACTACTATCAACATTAACTGCTGAATACAAGATGTGTTTTTGTGAGGGCTGCCAGGTCGAATTCTCAGTTTTTTTTTTTTTTTTTTTTTTGCAGTTTGAAAGAAATAATCTAAAAGAAAGAAATGATAATTTTTATTTTGCTAAAGATATTTAAACTTACCTGTTGACAATATTCTCTATTATTATTATTATTATTATTATTATTATTATTATTATTATTATTATTATTATTATTATTATTATTACTGCTAGGGGTAATAAAACCTCTGGATGCATCGAAGGTATTCAGGATCAATTAAAAGAATTGGAACTCAGATCCAATTTCTTAGATATAGAGTCCCTCCTGGCCACCAAGGAGGGTGGAGCGTCCCTTCAGAGAACAACATTCTCTAATACAGGGATTCTCAACGTTTACTCCATCATTAACACCCTCGGCTTGATGTACTTCTCCACTTATTTCCTTCCATACACAAAATTTATCGCCATCATTAAAGGACACAAAAACTAAAAGGTCAGAAAATTTAATTGAATTATTATTCAGTTATCAAGCACATCAAATATTTAACCCTTGCCATGAAATTTTTTTTACCTCCAAGGAGCAAATTTACCCTTGGCTGAGAATTACTGCTCTAATACCACCAATAAATGTCAATGTAACAGATGAGGAAGTTCCATTTTTGACCATTGAAAAACAATGTCTCATTATACAGAATAAATTCACCCCAAAATATTAGTTAGAACCAACATAAAACATAAACTATGACCAGTTCTGTTACTTGTCGCCTTCCACATGGCAGAACTGTGTCTTGTCGCCTTCTAATTGGCAGAACTGTGTCTTGTCGCCTTCCACATGGCAGAGCTGTGTCTTGTCGCCTTCCACATGGCAGAACTGTGTCTTGTCGCCTTCTAATTGGCAGAACTGTGTCTTGTCGCCTTCCACATGGCAGAGCTGTGTCTTGTCGCCTTCCACTTGGCAGAACTGTGTCTTGTCGCCTTCCACTTGGCAGAACTGTGTCTTGTCGCCTTCCACATGGCAGAATTGTGTCTTGTCGCCTTCCACATGGCAGAACTGTGTCTTGTCGCCTTCTAATTGGCAGAACTGTGTCTTGTCGCCTTCCACATGGCAGAGCTGTGTCTTGTCGCCTTCCACTTGGCAGAACTGTGTCTTGTCGCCTTCCACTTGGCAGAACTGTGTCTTGTCGCCTTCCACATGGCAGAACTGTGTCTTGTCTCCTTCTAATTGGCAGAAACTGTGTCTTGTCGCCTTCCACTTGGCAGAACTGTGTCTTGTCGCCTTCCACATGGCAGAACTGTGTCTTGTCGCCTTCCACTTGGCAGAACTGTGTCTTGTCGCCTTCCACTTGGCCCAGAACTGTGTCTTGTCGCCTTTCCCACTTGGCAGAACTGTGTCTTGTCGCCTTCCACTTGGCAAAAAACTGTGTCTTGTCGCCTTCCACTTGGGAGAATTGTGTCTTGTCGCCTTCCACTTGGCAGAACTGTGTCTTGTCGCCTTCCACTTGGGAGAACTGTGTCTTGTCGCCTTCCACTTGGCAGAACTGTGTCTTGTCGCCTTCCACATGGCAGAACTGTGTCTTGTCGCCTTCTAATTGGCAGAACTGTGTCTTGTCGCCTTCCACATGGCAGAGCTGTGTCTTGTCGCCTTCCACTTGGCAGAACTGTGTCTTGTCGCCTTCCACTTGGCAGAACTGTGTCTTGTCGCCTTCTAATTGGCAGAACTGTGTCTTGTCGCCTTCCACTTGGCAGAACTGTGTCTTGTCGCCTTCCACATGGCAGAACTGTGTCTTGTCGCCTTCCACATGGCAGAACTGTGTCTTGTCGCCTTCCACATGGCAGAACTGTGTCTTGTCGCCTTCCACATGGCAGAACTGTTTTCTTGTCGCCTTCCACATGGCAGAACTGTGTCTTGTCCCCTTTTCTTAATTGGCAGAACTGTGTCTTGTCGCCTTCCACTTGGCAGAACTGTGTCTTGTCGCCTTCCACATGGCAGAAATGTGTCTTGTCGCCTTTCCACTTGGCAGAACTGTGTCTTGTCGCCTTCCACATGGCAGAACTGTGTCTTGTCGCCTTCCACATGGCAGAACTGTGTCTTGTCGCCTTCTAATTGGCAGAACTGTGTCTTGTCGCCTTCCACTTGGCAGAACTGTGTCTTGTCGCCTTCCACATGGCAGAACTGTGTCTTGTCGCCTTCCACTTGGCAGAACTGTGTCTTGTCGCCTTCCACTTGACAGAATTGTGCGTCTTATCGGTTTTTACTTTGCAGAACTGTGCCTTGTCGCCTTCCACTTGGCAGAACTATGACATCTCCACTTCATCTTAAATTCAATGACGTTACTCCATGTATCAAGGAAATTATTAGAGGCCGATTGTTTATGAAAAAAGAGTGTCATCATTCTGTGTCTGATTTTTTACTAACCTCTCAGCTCTCAGTTGTCACAGCTTAGTAGAACAATGTTTTCATTTTGCAAGGTTCACATGTTATGTGTATTTAAAGGAAGAAAAAAGTATCGTTTATAGGCCATATCATTATTTACATAATACTGCTGACGTGGTAACATTATCTCTGCCAATTTTTAAGTAATAAAAGCTTTACTTAGAGATATCGACATAAAGTGAGAACTCTGATGTATTTCATTCATTGAAGGAATTTATCCACCTGTTTGCCAGATTTTCAAGGATGATGATAATCTTTTGGGTTATGATGAAAACGATGATACAACAACAACAATAATAATAAACCACGCAACGGGTGGAATTTAAACACATGACGAGTGGGTCTTCAAACTCCACAGACCTGGAGTTTCGAGTCACTCGCCACGGGTTCAACCCCCACACGTGCCGTGGTTTGTTTGCAATCGTGTTATTACGATTTCATGAGTAATAATATTGATAATAATAAGAGTAATAGTAATACCTATGATGTAAGCTTCTGCCAAATATAAGTAGCTTTACCAAAGTATACATAAAGGTAGCTGGTCAGATAGAGGAATGGAATTGTGTCCAACACATGCTGAGGAGTATTTGATTTTGGACAGCTCCAACTCAGGACAGCAAATAAAAAATAGGTGTCAGCACTCTCATTCTGATTTCAGAATATGCATATATATATATATTATATTATATATATATATATATATATATATATATATATATATATATATATATATTTATATATATATATATATATATACATATATATATATATATTATATATATATATATTATATATATATATATATATATATATATATATATATATATATATATATATATATATTATATATATATATATAAAATATATATATATATATATATAGGGAGTTACCACCTCTGGAACTGTCCTGGGGACCCTCATCCTCAGAGAAAAGAATAAACTTGCTTCAGGGAAAACTCAAGGTTCTCCTTGAAGCTGTTTGAAAATTTTCTCCTACTACCCCGTATATTTTATATATACTATATTTAAAGACAAAATATATTGACAACATACATTGACAAAAGTACAATAGGGAGTAAAACAAAGCTAACAACTCAGAGCTACATCTCGAATACTTCGTCCAGTTCCCCGGCGTTGGGCCGCGTGGCCAGAATGCTGCGGGCATTTATCCTCTGGATCACAACACTGAGTCTCTGAAAGAGGAAGCTAGTCGCCCTGTGGTCCTTGGCTTCTATGATGAGTTTTTCACCCAGCTCTTTTAGGAACTTTAGAGCACAGTTGCCCCATGCTCCAAGGGTCTCCGACCCTATTAGATGAAGTTATAGCAAGGAGAAAGGCCTTAATATTCGTGGGTTTTCTGGGACATCCTGTGGCTGGCAGCTCCACCCCCTTCAGCTACGGAGTATGGCAAGTAGGTGTCTGTCTATGTGGCGGCTCAGGTGTAGTCCCAGGCAATCTGCATTCCATCCTTCCAGGGGAGCATAGTGGCTCCGTCAGGACGCTTTTGACTTCCGTCAGGCCTCTGCACTTGGGGTTCCCGTTGGGGCGGTCATCGGGCTGTGGCGAGGCTTCTGTTTATGATGTCGTTGACCTCCTCATGTCTGGCATACTTCCTTTCTGATGTGTGACATACGAGACCATGAAGTCCGAATTGATTAGCCGTCACCCTGCCGCAAATACGCTTATGTTCGCTGAGGATGAGGGCGGCTAGGCGAAGAGCAACACCAATCCGAATGGCCTGTGGGTCGAGTCGAGTGCCCAGGAAGAAATTGGGAACAGCTAGAAGGAAATCTCATGTTTTGTGCCTTCACTGCTAGGAGACAACCTTTGTCCTTTCCTGAAGCGTTGATGAGCATTGTGATGACGATTTTTTTCCATGATCAGTTTGTCCCAGTAGGACAAACCAATCATCTTGTGAGGAGATGCAGGACATCATGTGCATCAAGATCGCTTATTCTCTCCTCCATTCTCTTCAGGTCATTCAGTTTGTCCTTGAGGACCATGTCGATGGCCTTGTGACCCAGCGGTGTTGGATAGTGGTAGTAGAGACTTCCGGGAGGATTGTTCGCACAGCATTGATTATTTCCTGTTTCGTTATGATGATTTCACACTTGGAGGGATTGAGGATGAGTCCCAAGGCTTCTCCCTGCGTCTTCACCAGTTGTAGGTCCACTAACAGGGACTCTTCAGTATCTGCCACAGTGCCATGATCCAGGTACCAGATGTTGAGCTTGCTGCATTGGCTGAAAGTTAGTTCTCTTACTACCAAGCATAAGAGAAGTGGAGGGAGTGGATCACCTGCTGAACACCCTTTGATGAGGGAATTTCATGTTCGCCAAACAAAAGAATTGAGGGTTTGCTGTAGCCAGCTGAAGTGAAAAGGGAAAAACACTGAGGAATCCATCCCGAGTGGCCGGCAAGACCACATCTCTCTTCACCATATTAAAGGCATTTCTAAAATCAAGTTTGACTCCGGCCTTGTCTTCTGGTAAGTTCCTGATGCAGGCCTTTGCAGCATGAGCTGCGGCTTCACTGCCCTGAGAGACCCCAAAGCCCAGTTGGTGTGGGTGGAGTAAACTGGCAGCATCTAGGCGAATGTTTCTTACTGCAACGAGACTGAGAAGAGTGTTACCAACAGCAATGGGTCTGATTCCCCATCCTTCTTCAAAGCACATAATGAGGCTCCAAAAATGAGGAGGTTTAATTTCTTCCGGGATCCGCCCAGTCAGGCAGTTATTGACGAGAGTTGTTAACTAGGTGAGAAGAACTGATGCAGGTGCACCGAGTACTGGATTTAACATCTCTTTGCGGTGTTGTGGTCGAATTCCAGTATAACCTCCTGCAGATCCTGGTGGAAATTACACTATCGCCTTAATTGTTCAGTGATGGGGTCTTCCTCAGTGTTGTTGTTGTTGACGACTATGGTGCCCCTTGTCGGATGCTTGTCTCTTAGTGCTTGGGCCGTGGTCTCATCTTTGGGAGCAACAATGTCGTCACTTGTAATTATTCTGATTGCTCCCACTGTGTTACCTTCTTCGATTTTTTGCTAACCTGTGCGTAAATTTTCTCGTTTTCAGTGGAATTTTTCTTGGGTCTACCTCTGTGATTCCTGCGATGGTGGGGCAAAGGGACACAATCATCCGTTCTTGGGTAGTTACGCATTGCCTTGATGATGATGTTGATGATGATGTTGCAGTGCCTGACAAGTTGTGCAAGACAGGTATACAATACCGACAAGATGAAAGTTAAGACACTTGTGCAACATCTGGTTATCTTTATTGTAAACGTTTCGCCATCCAGTGGCTTTATCAATACAAATTCTTAGACATAATTAGAAAACAGAAGAACTATATACAAAAGATGAGGTAATCAATCCCTCAGCCTTGGAGGTGGTGTTTACAACACCGTGGTTGTAGAGATTCTGAAGCACAGGTAAGGAGACTGGCGCTTATATATGCGTCAGTGAAGAGAGACGTGTAGCAGACGAGGGCATAGTCACTGGTAGGCGGGATTCCCCAGTGGAAGTAGGTCCTTCCCAAATTGATGGGCTAGTTGTAGAAGTCGTGAAGAAGGTCATGTAGATGTCCTCTGAATCAAGATACCATGATGTTGCAGTGCCTGACAAGTTGTGCAAGACAGGTATATCATGGAATCTTGGTTCAGAGGACATCTACATGACCTTCTTCACGACTTCTACAACTAGCCCATCAATTTGGGAAGGACCTACTTCCACTGGGGAATCCCGCCTACCAGTGACTATACCCTCGCCTGCTACACGTCCCTTTCACTGACGCCTATATAAGCGCCAGTCTCCTTGCCTGTGCTTCAGAATCTCTACAACCACGGTGCTCTGAACACCACCTCCAAGGCTGAGGGACTGATTACCTCATCTTTTGTACATAGTTCTTCCGATTTCTTATTATGTCCAAGAATCTGTATTGATAAAGCCACTGGATGGCGAAACGTCTACAATAAAGATAACCAGATGTTGCACAAGTGTCTTAACTTTCACAGATCCGATTGCCTAGATCAATAGGCCCCTCACCAGCGTCAAGGAACCTTTATTGAGGGGTATAGGTACATTGCTCTAAGGCAATGATGTGCCAGGAGGGTGAGAATAAACAGCGGCACTAAATGCATAATTCAGCTTTGTTTTCCTAACCAAAGAAATTAAATACTCCATTGAATATCCTCACTTCTTTTTCTAAGAATATCTCATATTTGTTCTTTCTTTCTCTCTCTCGAAGTTCGAGGAACATCTGTAGGTTGTGATTTTAATAGCTGAGGTTGGGTATTACTTCAGTCCTTCCCGGATGAAAGTGTTTTGACGGCTCATACTCTAAAATTTCCTTTCCTTCATTGTCAGATAAAACCGGTTTTGTAAATCTTATGAGTTACCTCATTAACATCAGCTGTTGTACATACTTCTGATATTTCGAACATAGACGAACTATCATAAGCTCCTGTACAGCAGGAAAGAATTTTTAGAATTCCTCTTTCACAAGAGTGGAAAAAAAATCTTAAAAAGTTTCTTCCTTGGTATATAATCTACGGACCCATGGAACCTTCGGCTTTTTTTTAAGTAAAGTTTCATATATTTTTCCTTTTTCCTTCACAATTGAAAACAAATAATCCTACAGAAAAGAGGAATGAGCTTATACCTTCAAGAACGGCTTCCTTTAACTTTCTGTTAATCAATAAGCCCCTGATTGGCAAAAAACGTTTCCTCCTAAACTTTTGGGCACATCAGTCCAGCACTTTAAAAACCTCGGGTGATTTCTCAATGCTTTCGCAACATAAACATCAGGAACAAAAATTTTTCCACCCTTGACTGATCCCTATTCACCAAAGTACCTACTACACAAACCATCGATCTTTTGCGCAGGAAAATTGCGATTCACTTTATTTTTCCCCAATTCCAACAGCGATTCATCGCCCTTTGTTAAACTATGTTTGGGTTTTTAACTTTTTTCTTTTTCGAAAATCACCTCTTTCAGGGGACTTTTGGACTCCCCATGGGTTCGCCACTCAGTGCGGTCCTGGCGAACTATACATGGAACATTAGAAGCCGAACGTTTTTCTCCACCATTATTCCCTTTGTTGTCACCTGGGGTCCGTTATGTTTTACGACATTCTCCTCATAACTTAAACGCTTCAAAAGTTCAAACTCTCCCAAGAGAACTACCAGGTCGGCCTTCAAACCAGTTCACCCCTTGAAGAAGAAGTCGACAACACTCTTCCTTCCTTTTATGTTCTGCTCTGGGAAAAATAAACACAAATGCATATATGGACCTTTATTGACAACGTTTTACCCCCCAGTGGGGTTTTTCAACACACAGGGTCTACCCGGGGGTTTTGGAAAAGGTACAGGGTATTTAAAAGGGTGTTTAGAATGTTGGGGGAGGGGGAGAATGCTGCATCTGATGATCACCGGGTGGGGTTTTAGAGTCTTGGTATTGGCAGGGGTATTGGACAAGTTGTGAGAACCTTTTGCGTGTTCTATGTTTTTATGTGGGATACGATGAAGAAGTTTCTTGGGGGAGTGGTTAGCTATGTTATAGAAGCATTGTTTGGTTGAAATTGCTGGTTGTAGAGATGGGGAGATTCCAGGATTCTTCGTATGAGTGTTGTTTCTGTGGTTAAGCTTGAGTTTCTTATTAATTAAAAGGGTTTTGTAATTTTCGATGTTGTACACAGGGATTCCTTTACGCAGTCCCGTTTCAATTGGGTTCTGAAATCGGTTTGGGGGGCTCTTTGTGTTTTCGCCCCCATATAAATTTGTTGAGTCATTACAAGGGGTTTTTATCCCCCCGCAGAGGATGGAGGTTTTCCTGTCTACACTGTGATGTCCTTGATGGCTGGTTGTGGAGGTAATACTTGGAATGATGTTTTCGCAAAAATGTTGGAAACATGTTTGGCAATGGGGTTGGGTTGGGGGGGACATGTACTCTTCTCGGCAGGTCTTCTCTGGTGTGTTAAGATTTTTAATGGCCCCCCGTCTGCAGTCTCTGATGAATGAGAGGATGGGAGTTTAGAAAATACTTGTTCAATTATGTGCATTCTTCCTAAAGGAACTCTTGGCAGATTCTGATGCCGTAGGAAGAACCCTATAATTACACCAGTTTAGTTTGGTTTGTCGTGGTGAGGTAAAATGGAGAAGACTTTTTGGTTTGGGTGGGTTTTCGATAGATTTTAAAAACGAAGTTCGTGTATTTGCAGAGCAAACATAAAGGAAAGGAAGAGTGTTGTCGCTTTTCTCAAGTGTGAATGGTTTTGAAGTCGCCCTTTGATTTGTTTGAGAGTTGAACTTGAAGCGTTTAGGGTTAAGGGGAATGTCGTCAACATAACGGAGCCAGTGACAGCCGAAGGGAAATAATGGTGGAGCGCGGCTTCTAGATTTTCCATGTAAGGTTTCGCCGGGACGCACTGAGGGGGCGAACCCAGGGTGTCCAAAATTTGCTAAAAGAGGTGATTTTCGAAAAGAAAACACGAAAAGCCAAACACTATTCAAAAAATGTGAAATGCTGGCGGGAAGGGGAAGATCAAGTGTCTAATTTTCCTGCCAAGAGATTGATGGCTTGTGTAGTAGGTACTTTGGTGAATAGGGAAAGTCACGTCAAGGCGGGAAAAGTTTCTTTTCCCTGATTTTATGTTGCGAACGGTTGAAAATCACCCGAGGTTTGAGATGTCTGGACTGATAGTGCCCAAGATTTTTAGAGGGGGTTTTTTGCGAGAATTCCTGAGAGCTGGGGGGGAAGCACTCCTTTTTCCCGAGGATGGGGCCCAGTGGGATACCAGTTGTGATCTTTGGAGGCGTACATTCGGCATCTGGGTTGCTGGTATGGTGTGCAGAAGTTTTTTCCCTTTTTTTTTTCTGACCCCTCAAAATGCGGCGACCCTTTTGAAAAAAAAGTTTTAGTAAGGTTGCATTTGGGTTATTTTGTGGGGGTTTGTAGGTATCTGGGTCTTTAAAAAGATTGAGATTTGTTCCTTAACGTCATGTTCAGAAACAACACCACCCTTTTTCAGGGGTGGGGACCCCGATGGTCGTGTCTTTTCTAAACCTTTTAGTGCATTTAGTAACGCGAGGTATGACTGGGGAGCGCGTGTTGAGAGGCTGCTGAATGATGCCCCTTTAAGATAGCCTTTTTGGGAAATCGGATCATTTTGTCGTAGTTTTTGGGGATGAAATTGAGGTTTGTTTTGGTTCGTAATTCCTGTTGCGAATTGAGGGCCCAACTGAGGGGTTCATTTCTGTGGTTGACAGGGCGAGATGAAAAATTTTTAATAATTTTAGGGCTTCCTAAACTTTTCCCAAATTTTATTATGCGAGTGTTGTATTTCCTAGCAAGTTGATCTTTTTTAACATTCGCTGTGGTAACCTGCTGCGAATGATTTTTTGGCGGGGCGTTGTTTATGTTTTCCCCGGAGTGTTTGCCCAAATCCGAATCACGCCATCCACAACCAGCAATTTCAACCAAACAATGGCTTCTATAACATGCTGAACCCTCGCCAAAAAATTCTTCATCGCTATCCCACATAAAACAAGAACACTGCAGAAGGTCTACTCAAAACTTTTCCAATCCCCCCCAAGCTACCCAAGACCTATAAAACCCCCCCCGGGAGATCATCAGATGCGCATTTTCCCCCACCTGACCCAACCTGAACAGCCTAAAATACCCCCCGTACCTTCCAACCCCAGTAGATCCGGGGTGACTTTAAAAAGCCCACTGTGGGGTGAAACGTTTCAATAAAGGATCACATTAACGCTTTTTGTTTTTTTTCCTTGTTCGGATTTTATACCCAACATTTCCATTTTTTGCTCTGCAAAGCTGACCACGAACTTCGTTTTAAAGTCTATCGAAAACCCACCAACCAAAACGATCTTGTAAAGTAAAAGGACACAAGTGCAACGATCTTCTCCACTTCTACTCTCACCACGACACCAAAACTAAACGTGGTGTAATTATTGGCTTCTTCCTGCGTGCACTCAGAATCTGCAGCAATGAGTTTCTTGAAGAAGAATGCACGATAATTGAACAAGTATTTTCTAAACTCCACTATCCTCGTCACTTCACCAGAGACTGCAGACGACATCTTCAACACACCCAGAGAAGACACTACCGAGAAGAGATACATAGTCCTCCCCACCAACTCCATTGCCAAACACGTTTCCAACATCTTTTCCAATACCTCATTCCAAGTATCTACCTCCACAACCACGACCATCAAGGACATTACCAGTGACTACAGAAACTCAAGACTTATCGCCACAGAAGACAACACTCAATACCGAAGAATCCTGGAATCATCACTTATTTCTATATCCGACAACTTCAACCAGAATAGTGGCTTCTATAACATAGCTGAACCACTTGCCAAGAAACTTCTTCATCGCTATCCCACATAAGAACACAGTAATGGAAGAACACTGTAGAAGGTCTGCTCACAAACTTATCCAATCTCCTTTCCAAGCTACCCAAGATTTTAGACTCTATAACCTCACTCGGTACATCATCATAAGAACATAAGAACATAAGAATGTAGGAACACTGCAGAAGGCCTACTGGCCCATACGAGGCAGGTCCTTATCTAAACGATCTCTACCTAAAGCCACCCAAGAAATAACTCCCGTACCCAATGACACCAATCAAACCCAGCCCCTCCCACTCATATATTTGTCCAGTCTCTTCTTAAAGCTACACAAGGTCCTAGCCTCTATCACCCCCCTGGGAAGACTGTTCCACGCATGGACTGAACACATCGACTCCAGGTTGAGGGACTGATTACCTCATTCTCCTCCTCTCCTTACGCCTTCCTCTTTGTATTGGACTGATGAAGCCACTGTGTGGCGAAACGTTTCCTGAATAAAGATTCCCATATGCTGCATAAGTGTCTCAATCTTCAACTTGTCGGTTTTTCAAACCATTCATCACAACTGTCAGACACTGCAGCATCATGGGATCTTGTTACAAAGAATTCTTCAACACTTGTTCAACCTTTGGACGAAGACCTACTTCGACTAGTGGATGGTACCACTATGACCCCGCCTCCATCTGCTTCACGTCACCTCACTACAGTATATAAGCCACGTCTACGGCCCTATGCTGTACATTCTACAAGATTGATGGACTGAACACATCGACTCCAGGTTGATTACCTCATTCTCCTCCTCTCCTTACGCCTTCCTCTTTGTATTGGACTGATGAAGCCACTGTGTGGCGAAACGTTTCCTGAATAAAGATTCCCATATGCTGCATAAGTGTCTCAATCTTCAACTTGTCGGTTTTTCAAACCATTCATCACAACTGTCAGACACTGCAGCATCATGGGATCTTGTTACAAAGAATTCTTCAACACTTGTTCAACCTTTGGACGAAGACCTACTTCGACTAGTGGATGGTACCACTATGACCCCGCCTCCATCTGCTTCACGTCACCTCACTACAGTATATAAGCCACGTCTACGGCCCTATGCTGTACATTCTACAAGATTGATGGACTGAACACATCGACTCCAGGTTGAGGGACTGATTACCTCATTCTCCTCCTCTCCTTACGCCTTCCTCTTTGTATTGGACTGATGAAGCCACTGTGTGGCGAAACGTTTCCTGAATAAAGATTCCCATATGCTGCATAAGTGTCTCAATCTTCAACTTGTCGGTTTTTCAAACCATTCATCACAACTGTCAGACACTGCAGCATCATGGTATCTTGTTACAAAGAATTCTTCAACACTTGTTCAACTTTGGACGAAGACCTACTTCGACTAGTGGATGGTACCACTATGACCCCGCCTCCATCTGCTTCACGTCACCTCACTACAGTATATAAGCCACGTCTACGGCCCTATGCTGTACATTCTACAAGATTGATGGACTGAACACATCGACTCCAGGTTGAGGGACTGATTACCTCATTCTCCTCCTCTCCTTACGCCTTCCTCTTTGTATTGGACTGATGAAGCCACTGTGTGGCGAAACGTTTCCTGAATAAATATTCCCATATGCTGCATAAGTGTCTCAATCTTCAACTTGTCGGTTTTTCAAACCATTCATCACAGATGTCAGGCTTATTGGACGGTAATTTGAAGGAGTGGACTTATCCCCTGATTTGAATATAGGAACCACATTAGCCATCTTCCACATCTCTGGCACAACACTGGTAAGGATGGACGCATTGAATACACTCGTTAATGGCTGACTAAGCTCCATCTTGCATTCCTTAAGTACCCTTGAAAACAAATCATCGGGTCCCGGGGACTTATTTTGTTTCAGTTTGTCTATCTGTTTAATAACCATGTCCCTCGTGACAGTAATATTAGTTAACTTAAATTCATCAGGAACTAAATAATTGTTAATTACTGGAATCTCATTTACATCTTCCTGTGTAAAAACTGACAAAAAATAGTCATTAAATAAGGAACACATTTCCAGTTCATTATCCGTCAGCTGTCCATTCCCAGATTTCAGAGGTCCTACCTTTTCCTTCACCTTCGTCCTATACACTTGAAAGAACCCCTTTGGATTAGTCTTTGATTCATTAGCGACTCTAATTTCATAGTCACGTTTAGCCTTTCTAATCGCCTTTTTTACTTCTCTTTTAAGCTGAACATATTGGTCAGTACGGTTAACCTCTCTTCTTCTGATGCGCCTATAAATTCCCTTTTCTCCCTAATAGATGCTTTAGCCTCCTGTTAACCCATTTGGGATCGTTATTATTTGACCTAATTTCTCTCTGGGGAATGTATATACTCTGGGCACTGTGTACATTATTAAGAAAACAATCATAAAAGCAGATCCCTTCATATTCATAAGTATGATTATCGTCAATAAAATCATTAGCTAGATAACCCCAATCAAGATTAGACAAATGTTCCCTAAGTCCATTATAATCGGCAGAACGAAAATCAGGGATTTTTACTGTATTATCATTATTCTTGCATTCCCAATTAATGCTAAAGGTGATGGATTTGTGATCACTTGCGCCAAGCTCTTCAGTGATCTCCAGATTATTCACTAGTGTTTCCTTATTTGACAAGACTAGGTCTAGCAAATTATTACCCCTGGTAGGTTCAGTTACACTCTGTTTCAGAAAACAGTCCTGAACTGTTTCCATGAAGTCACTGGACTCTAGATTACCTGTCAAAGAATTCCAGTCAATTTGGCTAAAGTTAAAGTCCCCTACTATGACTACGTTACTGTGTCCAGAAGCCCTAACAATTTCGTCCCAAAGAAGTCTCCCTCTATCGTGATCCAAGCCTGGAGGTCGGTATATTACACCTAGAATTAGTTTTTCTTGACCCTCCACGAACTCTACCCAAACAGACTCTGTTACTGCTCCATCTATTTTTATACCTTTTTTTATGCAACAATTAATATTTTCTCGAACATACAATGCAACTCCTCCCCCTTCCCATTACATCTATCCACATTGAATAACTTAAATCCCTGAATATTACACTCAGCAGTCATATCCCGACTCCTTAAATCATACCACGTTTCAGTTAATGCAATGATATCAAAGTTCCCAGCACATGCTACCAAACGTAGTTCATTAATTTTATTTCTTGCACTTCGACTGTTAGCATAAATACCATCATATGTTTTTTCTTCTGCACATTTTTCCTATTCATCTTTGTTTTTACACAATTTCTGAAATTATCATTACCCAGAGTTACTCCATGACAGTTACTACTAAGATTCTTAATATCAGAGCATAAGTCAATATATCCATACTCATTATTAATCATTTCAAAACCCATACCTCTAACTAATCCTAGTTTAAAGTCCTAACAACCCCTCAACTGAGTTAGCAAGAAAACCCACACCTGCCCTGGATAAGTGAACCCCATCCCTGGCATACATGTCATTTCGGCCATAGAAGTTGTCCCAGTTGTCAATGAATGGTACTGCATTATCCTTACAGTGTTTATCCAGCCAACAATTAATACCAATTGCTCTGGACAACCATTCATTACCAACACCTCTTCTTGGCAAAATGCCACATATAACAGGGCGCCCCCCCTTCTTCCTAATCATGTCTATAGCTGTCCTGAACTTTCTAACTAAATCCTCACTTCTACGCTTGCCTACATCATTGCCTCCAGCACTGAGGCAAATAATAGGATTGATCCATTACCGTTCATGATGTTGTCAAGCCGGCTAACAATGTCCTCCATCCCAGCCCAGGAAAGCATACCCTTTGTCTCCTACTCCTGTCCTTCAAGCAGAATGCCCTATCCATGTATCTAACCTGGCTATCCCCAACAACAACAATATTCTTACCTTCCTTGTTGTCGTTCGTCGTGACGATCCCAGTAGTAGACTCACATTCGTCGGGTAGCACCGAGAATGCGTTGGAGGTTTCCATGGGAGTTTCCACAGCAGTCTCTTTCTTCTTCATCGTTTCTGGCTTTCCATTCGTCTTCTTGATCGTCAACTTCGTCGTCCCCTGCTGTCCAGCCACTGACCACGATCCCTTCTTGACCTGAGGACTCGAAACAGGACTACTACGAATCCTCTTGTTTTCCTCGGTCAATCGCCGTATCTCCATCTTCGCTGCCCTCAATTCTTCCTTAAGTTGCTGGTAAAGTTGCTCGATGGAGGGCATCTTGGTTCAGTCCAGGGAGCAAACAAGACACTTCTTCACAGAGCCAAGTATAGGTCAGCACTCAAAGTACAGGTCACCACTCAAGAGCACACAAACAGGTCTTCACAGAGCTAAGTACACGTCACCACTGTGCTAAGTACACGTCACCACTAAGCTAAGTACACGTCACCACTGAGCTAAGTACACGTCACCACTGAGCTAAGTACACGTCACCACTGAGCTAAGTACACGTCACCACTGAGCTAAGTACACGTCACCACTGCTAAGTACACGTCACCACTGATGCAGCATTCTCTACCTGACCTCAGCATTCTGAACCTGACTATAAATACTCGCGTCCCTTCCACCCCAGGTAGATCTGTTTGTGACTTGAAAAAGCTCACTGTGTGGGCGAAACGTAGTCAATAAAGGATCACATTATACTGCATATAAGAACATAAGAACGAAGGAACACTGCAGAAGGCCTACTGGCCCATGCGAGGCAGGTCCAAGTCTCCTACCGGCTTAAGCCAATGAACCCAACCTAGTCAGGTCAGGTCACATTGACTTAAGGGAGGAACACGGCAACCGACCTGGTAGCACAAGCTATCAGGTCCAACTCACACCCACCCACATCCACTCATGTATTTATCCAACCTATTTTTAAAGCTACACAACGTTCTGGCCTCTATAACTGTACTCGGGAGTTTGTTCCACTCATCCACAACACTATTACCAAACCAGTACTTTCCTATATCCTTCCTGAATCTAAATTTTTTTCCAACTTAAAACCAATTGCTGCGAGTCCTGTCTAGGCTAGATATTTTCAGCACACTATTTACATCCCCTTTATTTATTCCTGTCTTCCATTTATACACCTCAATCATATCCCCCCTAATTCTACGTCTTTCTAGAGAGTGCAGATTCAGGGCCCTTAGTCTATCCTCATAGGGAAGGTTTCTGATGCATGGGATCAACTTTGTCATCCTCCTTTGTACATTTTCCAGAGAATTTATATCCATTCTGTAATACGGTGACCAAAACTGTGCAGCATAATCTAAATGAGGCCTAACCAAGGATGTATAGAGTTGAAGAACAACCTGAGGACTCCTATTATTTATGCTTCTTGATATGAAGCCAAGGATTCTATTAGCTTTATTGCGAACACTTATGGACTGTTGTCTTGGTTTCAGATTACTGCTAACCAGAACTCCTAAATCTTTTTCGCAATCCGTAATATTAAGAATTACATTATTTAGTTTATATGTGGCATGGTTATTGTCCTGTCCAACATTTAGAACTTTGCATTTGTCTATATTAAACTGCATCTGCCACTTCTCCGACCACTACATCAGTCTATTCAAATCTTCCTGGAGTGCTCGAATGTCCTCGTCAGAATGAATTCGACGGCCTATTTTGGTGTCATCGGCAAACTTGCCGATGTCGCTCTTTATGCCCTCATCTACGTCGTTTATGTAGATTGTGAACAGCAGGGGGCCCAACACAGACCCCTGTGGAACACCGCTCGTGACGCTTCCCCACTCTGATTTCTCCCCATTTATGCAAACTCTCTGCTGCCTATTTGTCAACCATGAATCTATCCAGGAAAAAATTTCTCCTCCTATTCCATGTGCTTTAATTTTCCTCAATAGTCTCTGATGTGGGACATTGTCAAAAGCCTTACTGAAGTCCATATACACAATATCATATTCATTACCATGATCTACCTCCTCAAATACCTTAGTGAAAAAAGTTAATAAATTCGTAAGGCAGAAACGCCACTTTGTAAAACCATGCTGAGATTCGTTGATTAATTTATGCTTTTCAAGGTGGCTACGAACTGCCTCGGCAATTATTGATTCCATAAATTTTCCCACTATGGAGGTTAGGCTTATTGGTCTATAGTTCGAAGCTAAGGACCTGTCACCTGTTTTGAAAATAGGTATCACATTTGCCATTTTCCACTTATCTGGCACCATGCCAGTTTGTAGTGATATGTTGAAAAGATTAGCCAAAGGTTTTGCTAAGCTCCTCTTTACATTCCTTTAGAACCCTTGCATACAGTTCATCAGGGCCTGGGGATTTGTTAGGTTTTAATTTATCTATTTGCCTAAGGACCATGTCACTTGTGACCCTAATCGTGCACAGTTTATTATCGTCCTGTTCTACATAATTTATTATTACTGGAATATCGCTGGTATCCTCCTGTGTAAAAACTGAGAGGAAGTATGTGTTAAAAATTCTACACATTTCCTTATCACTGTCAGTGAGCTGACCCCAGGAACTTTTGAGTGGGCCTATCTTGTCCCTGATCTTACTTCTGTATACCTGAAAGAATCCTTTTGGGTTAGTCTTCGATTCTCTTGCAACTTTAACCTCATAATCTCTTTTTGCTTTTCTAATTCCCATTTTTATTTCTCTCTTTAACTGAATATATCGATTTCTTAATTGCCCCTCTCCTCTTTTGATTTGCCTATATATGCCTCTTTTTGACCAATCAGATATTTTAATCTATTGTTCATCCATTTAGGATCATTTTTGTTTGATCTGATTTCCCTATTTGGAACATAATTTGACTGAGCAGCTAGAACTATGCACTGGAAAGCATCATATCGGCAACCATCACCACCTACCTGACCCTTAGTCAGGTCATTCCAGTTCAGCCCACCTAAGTAATTTTTCAGTCCTATGAAATCAGCCAAGCGAAAGTCAGGGACGGAGACTTGATTGCCATTATTAGGGGAATTCCATGATATATTAAAACTGAGTGATTTGTGATCACTTTCCCCAAGCTCACCATTAACCTCAAGATTATTAACTAGTGTTTCCCTACTGGCAAGAACCAAGTCAAGGAGGTTATTTCCCCTAGTTGGCTCTGTCACAAACTGTTTTAAAAAGCAATCCTGGATCGTATCAAGAAAGTCACCTGACTCTAACTTTCCTGTCAAATTGCTCCAGTCAATCTGTCTATAGTTGAAATCTCCCATTAGCACAACATTTTCGTATATAGATGCCTTACGAATTTCGTCCCATATAAGTTTACTGCACTCCCTATCAAGATTTGGGGCCCTGTAAATCACACCCAAAATTAGTTTTTCTCGGCCCTCGAGAAGCTGTAACCAAACGGATTCAGTGGCTGACGCTTTTAGTTTAATATCTTGTCTAACACAACAATTTAAATTGTCTCTGACATACATCGCTACTCCACCACCTTTCCTGTTGACCCTGTCAGTGTGGAATAATTTATAGCCTTGTATGTGACATTCAGAGAGCATATCTCTATCTTTCAGATTGAGCCAGGTCTCTGTTATAGCCAATTTAAAATCTATGTTTCCTGCACTTGCAATTAATCTTAGCTCATCTATCTTATTTCTAACACTCCTGCTATTAGTATAGTAAACCTTATGGGAGCTAGTCCCTTGCTGCCCTCTGCTGTCCCCCTTTGTTTGCTGACCTGATCTATTGTCTTTATTTATAACTTCATGCTGAATGCCTTTTATACATTTACTGTTTCCAACCCTAGTGTTGCAACCTGCTTGTTTCCACACACAAACCCATACCTCTATCTTCCATCAGTTTAAAATCATAGGCATTTCACCAATGGCCTTCTCAATCGAGTCTGCAAGTGCTTCCACCCCTGCCCCAGAGAGATGTACCCCATCCCTTGCATACATATCATGTTTGCCATAAAAGTTGTTCCAGTTGTCAATGAATGGGATTGCAAGTTCCTTGCAGTATCTGTCTAGCCAGCAATTTACACCAATTGCCCTAGACAACCATTCATTTCCTACTCCCCTTCTAGGCAAGATGCTACTTATGATTGGGATCCCTCCCTTAGACTTAATGAAATCTATAGCTGACCTGTATTTATCTAGCAGCTCTTCTCTCCTACCCTTCCCAATATCATTTCCTCCAGCACTGAGACAGATAATGGGCTTGTTCCCGTTACCTGACATGATATTATCCAGCCTGTTGACTATGTCCCAACACCAGCTCCAGGGAAGCACACTATCTCTCATCTTCTTATTCCTATTACAAAAAGCACGGTCAATATATCTTACCTGAGAGTCACCAACCACAAGAATGCGCTTACCTCCATTAGCAGGGGCAGTAGTACCCTTACCTTCACTGGCCACTGAAGTACATTCATCCTGAAGAACAGAGAAGCGATTTCCTACCTTCAGATCTTCACTCTTAACTTTCCTTATTCTGATGCGCCTCCCATTACTGTGAACCACTCGCCACTTGTAGCAGGTGCTGGGCTGCACCTCACTGCTGGTAGCCGTTGCTACCTCCCCAACTACAGCCTCCTCACAGCGAGAGACAGACTGCACCTCACTGCTAGAAGCCTCATTTCCCACAACTCCAGCCACCTCACACTCTCTCCCAGACCCATTGAGGTGGACCTTCAGTCTCCTAATCTCCTCCTGGAGAAGCAAGACCTCGTCCTTCAACTCTCCAACCTCAATTTTTAAAACACTGCAGAAGCAAGCCATGCTTTGTAACCGTCCTCGCTAATCCCCAAAGCAGCTCAGGGTCTGTGACCTCACGTGACGACTGACCACTGACCATTGCGTCGGTATTTTATACAAATTATTTCCATCCAAGTCCAGCATGGTGAGATGTGGGCGAAACGTTCGGGTTCTATGTGACCGGGATGTATATGATAGTAGGAGATAGCTAGGCCATAAGACAGTGCTCTAGTAGCCATATCAGTGTTGCAGAAGGTGCTTGATCATTGTAGAGGCGTTGGGGATTTTGGTGATATGTTCAATCGACGTCCAAGTATTTTGTTCCTCGATTGAGGTCTTGAGATCCTCAGTGACGAGTTTGTCCAGCCGTTTGACGAAAACGGAACGTTTCGCCAGCAAAAAAGGTGAAGGGGAGATGGTGAACTGTCGGTCTCTGAGGGTTTTCATAGAGATGTCGGCGATCAGCTTTGAGGCTTCATGATCTTCAGTACAGACGACGATGAATGCGTCTTTCGTCGAGTGGATGGCTGTAAATTTAACCTGTAGACAAGTCTTTACAGCGGCAGCAAGGGCACGTTTAGTAGAGTCATTTATTACTCCACTGTTGGGTTTGATCCTTACACGGTTTGCAAGCATCATGAAGGAGTAAGTCAGGAGCTGGTACGATGATTATAGGTTCCCCTCCCCGACGGGGATCGAAGGAACACTTCTTGAGGTGAGGAGCGACTGTGTCTAGCGATGATAAGGACTTGGGAGTCATGGTGAGCAGAAATCTAAAGCCAAGACAGCAGTGCCTTAGTGTGCGCAACAAGGCCAACAGATTACTTGGATTTATCTCAAGACGTATAAGTAACAGAAGTCCAAAAGTTATTTTATAGCTCTATACATGTTGTTAGGTAAGACACATATGCAACAGTTAGGTATCTTTATTTCGAAACGTTTCGCCTACACAGTAGGCTTCTTCAGTCGAATACAGAAAAAGTTGACAGAAGCAGAAGAGACTTGAAGACGATGTAATCAGTCCATCACCCTTGAGGTTTTGAGGTGGTCAGTCCCTCAGTCTGGAGAAGAGTATTGTTCCATAGTCTGAAACAATATGGAGTTGAAGTTGTTGTTGTAGGTTTGCCGGTACTTCCGGCCCGGGTCTTCTCCAGATGGTAACCCGGCGGTGGCCTCCCGGGCGGGGGGTGTCGTTCATCTTTTTTCTTCTGTATAGTTTCTTGGGGCCCTCCGGTTGGAGGGTGACTTCTTCTGTCTTGCGGTGACTCCTCAAGTGGGAAGTATCTTCTAGTTTAGCATCTTCAGCAGCATAGGAGGGCGGAGGCAGCAATTACAGGGTTGGGCAAGCGTGGAAGTCTTTGTACCAAGACCCCATGATGTTGCAGTGTCTGACAGATGTGATGAATGGTTATGAAAACCAACAAGTTGAAGAATTGAGACACTTATGCAACAGATGGGAATCTTTATTGAAGAATCGTTTCGCCACACAGTGGCTTCATCAGTTCATGAAGCCACTGTGTGGCCGAAACGTTTCTTCAATAAAGATTCCCATGTGTTGCATAAGTGTCTCAATTCTTCAACTTGTCGGTTTTTATACCCATTCATCACATCTGTCAGACACTGCAACATCATGGGGTCTTGGTACAAAGACTTCCACGCTTGCTCAACCTTTGGACTACGACCTAAATTACAGGGTTCTTTTTGGAGCCACACCCCAGCTTTAGCAGGCAGCAAAGTGCTGGGGAAATTGTCTTCAAAGATTATTGATCATTGACAGTCCGCTAGATAGGG
>NC_069493.1:19178118-19212930 GCF_026875155.1 Cherax quadricarinatus | reverse complement strand
CAAAAACCCCCCAGTGTCGTGTCGCCACGTCTCAAGGAAAAAATGGGGCAGGCAACGCACAAACTCGGCAGGTCCTCATTCAGCATGAAGGACCGCTGCCATCCCAGCTGGACCTCGGTTCTTGGGGCAGGTACGATGTCAGGACCTTCACGGCAGAACCAGTTCGCTGTTTCAAGTGCCAGCGTTACGGACACCTGGGTGCACTCTGTCCGAACAGAGTAATCTGCAGTGTCTGCAGCCAGCCCCACCCTACCGCCACCCACTCGCATCGCCACCCATTCCACGATGCCCGAATTGCAGGCAGAAACACCATGCCTGGAACCCTCGATGCCCTGAGAGGCTCACTAGAATTCGTGGGGCCTGGAAGACACCAACGACGAGACAGCACGCTACGGCAGAGCATCACCCTCAGCAGACGACGCTTGCAGAGAATCCTGCCATGCTGCAGAACTCTCATCAGGCAACCCAACTCAATTCCCGGGAATTTCCGACCCTTGAAGACTCAACCAGGCGTCATGAACAGGAGCATCTTCCCCCACTACCGCAACGAAGTAACAAAAACATGAGGAACAAGCGGCGCCAACAGGAAACATCTGGGCAACGCAATCAGCAGACGGCACTGCACGAGCCCCCACCGGCCTCCTTGCAAGTCACAGCCACTATGCAGGCTGTGGCTGCACCTCACCAGCAGATGCCGGGTACACAACTTGGCATACAGCAACAGGCCACGGTGTGCACAGTGAAGAAATACAACCCTCAGCAGTCCCCACAGATTACAACAGCCCAGATAATATCCACTGCTTCGAACCCACCGACAACGCAGGCCCTCAACAGAGAGGATCTCTTAATACTCATCAAGACATTCACGGATATTATCTGCAACACAATCACCTCCACGGAACAACAGAGCATGTTCCGGCAGATGGTCAGCACACTCCTGAGGGTGTGCTTACTGACAGAGCAGGAAACAGTGGATGCCATGAATCTGCAGATTATCAGAGCGGACAGAGCCCAGTCCCCTGCTCAGGAAACAGCTGAGATGGAGTAACCTCAGTCGCTTATAAGGCACACTAGCTGAACTGTCCGGAACAGTACTTGAGCAGCATATGCTGCAACAGTGAAGAATCAATTCTCCTTCAGGAGGAGCCAGAGACGGGTCATCTCAAGATTAAGACCCGTGCCAGGACCCTGGTCTTGGCGAACATTATACATACATACTTCAACTCCATATTGTTTCAGACTGTGGAACAATACTCTTCTCCAGACTGAGGGACTGACCCCCTCAAAACTTCAAGGGGGATGTACTGTTTAACACCCGTCTTCAACCCCTTTTCGCTTCTGTAAATTTTTTTTCTGTACTGACTCAAGAAGCCTACTGTGTGGGCAAAAAGGGTTTGGGAAATAAAAACACCTAACTGTTCATATGTGCCCTTTAACCTAACAACCTGTCGGTATTTTATCCCTTTTTTAATGTTCACTCTGTAAAGACATGAAACCCACAAGGGTATTTTGGTACAGACCTGAAATAAAATTTGGATTTGCTTCTACTGGGTTGAGAATGGCTGGTTTTGAGAGGGACCTGCCCCCCCCCAATGACTACATTCTGCCCTCTACTGGGTTGGCGTACATCCACCCCCCTGGGGGTAAAAAAGGCTGCATCCTGTCAATTAAACCCCCGGGAACAAAATCATTCAGGATTTTCCACTAAATTATCACAAGATAGGCAAAAAGGCTTCTGCCAAAAAGGGGAAGGGGGGCCAGGGGGGGATGCCCATGAACACAAACGGAGGACTCAGATTTGGAAATGGGGGCAAATTTAGCGAAGAAGGGGGGAGGGGAAAAGGGGAAAAGATCCTGTCCATTGTAGAAAGAACTGACAGCCCAAACCAGGGAAAACCCAGCGACAATTAAAACAGGGGGGGAAAATTTAAACCCCCCCCCCCCCCGGGAAAAACCAAAAAGGGGAGGGAATACTGTGGACAACATGAAGAACCCCCCGCCCGTCCAAGGAGCGGCAAACCAGCTCAACCGACCGGGAAAAAATTAAAGGGTTGAATTCTTAGGGGGAAAACCACAGAACCCACTTGGCGTTGTTTCATACCTGGAATCAGGGACACAACCTAATTTCAAGATAGGGTTCAACTTTGGGGGGGAGAACCATTACTACTCCTATAAAACAAGGAAATGTATACCCCTTGAAGGAGTATGGAGACGGGGATCGTTTCTTTCACCTTGAGGAACTGGACCTCGGCAGAAAATCCCCAAGGGTGATTGATGCGATACCCGTAAATGATGCCCATCGGGGCAGAAGCACTCACCCCAGTGTGGTGTCGGCCAAAGTCCCCAAGGCAAAGAGGGCGGGAAAAACCCCACCAACCCCTAGGCCCTCATTCACATGGGGGGGGGGGGGGGGGCCCACTCCCAAATCCCAGTGGACCTGGGTTTTTGGGGGCCCGGTACGATGCCCAGGCTTTCCACACAGAACCTTCGGCTTTAAAAAGGGGTGTCACTTTTAGGGGACACCTGGGTGCACCCCTGTCCGAATAGAGAAATCGTGGTGTCTGCAGCCAGACCACCCAAAACCGGGAATGCATCACCAAGCTGAAAAAGGGCATCGCCACCCACCCAAAATGCCCGAACTGCAGGCAAAAAACACCATGCCTGGAATCCTCGTTTCCCCCGAGAGGCTCCCCAAAGGAATTCAAAAAGTCGGGGAAGAGGGGCCAAAAACCCCCGGCAAAGGTTTAAGAGGGATCATCACTCTCAGCAAACGAGGGGTGCAGAGAACCCTGCCATACCGAAGACCCCTTCAGAAACAAACCCCCAAGGGCCAATGCCCGGGAATTTCCCCAAACCCCTAGAACCCTCAACCGGGCGTCAAGGTCAAGAACCTCCTGAAACCCCTTCCTAAAACGAAGAAACAAAAAAAAGGGAGGAACAGGGGGCGTCAACAATGTGCATCGGGGTAATGCAATCAGCAGGCGGCATTTAAAACGAGCCCCCCCCCGGGCCCCATAGCACGAAAAACGCAGGCACCCTTCCCGGGAAAACAGGCGTTTTTGCGGGACTCAACCTCACCTCCCAAAAAGACCCCGGCCCTAAAAAACCTGGTTTTAAAAGCAAAAACCCCACGGAGCATCAAAAAAAGAAAATCCAACCCTCAGCAGTTCCTACAGACCAAAACAGCTAGATAAAACCCACTTTTTTCAAACCCCCCCCCAAAAGCAGGCCCTAAACCGGGGAAAGGATCTCGTAGCACCTTTCAAGGTTTTCACGGATCTTATTTGCAAAAAAAATCAATTTCCCGGGGCGGAACAACGAGCAAAATTCCGGAGAGGGCCCAATACGCTGCTGAAGTGTGCTTTCTGACCGAGGGGGAGACAGGGGAGGGCCAAAAAATTTGCGGGTTTCTCAAGCGGCAGGACTCATTCTCCAGCTTCAGGAAATAAAAAGCGATGGAAAAATCTCATCCCCCAAATCCAACCCCCCTCAAGGTACAAAAGGGAAACCCCAATTCAGGGCCTGGGGGGCAAACAGCACCTTATGCGGGAAGCTTAATTGGGGATGGGGTTTAACTTTTGTCTTGCAAACAAGAAACCCCCTGACTTCCCGACTATCCCCCAAAAAGACTCCCCGGGTTTTTGCGGGGTTTTGGGCCAGGACCCGGGCGTTCCCACTGCAGAGGCAAGCTGTATTTGTATCCAATAAAATACCCCCACGGGGTTATACCCAACCCTGGGACTGGGGGAAAGGGGTGTCGAGGTAAAAGGCCATCCTTGTGCAAAACCTGGGGGGGCCCATTACCCCCTAAAAACAATACAAAAACCCAAGACCCCCCCCCCGGACATTGAAATAACTCCTCGCACAGCACGCATTTGGGGTGTATTATTTGTGGGTGGAAAATTTCAACGCACTCCCCAAATGCTGCACTCTCACAACCAATGCGCTGGCAGACAAAATAGCAATGCTCCTACACGATACTCCAGAGGAAAAGTTGCAAAACAAGGGAAACCCCCCACACACCTTTTTGGGGGGGCTGCCTCGACCTTCCCTTCGGGTCAAGACAAAATCGCAGCAGGAGCCACATTAGAAAAAATCATCCTCACCTTTTCAAATGGGCCAACTTTTCAGTGATCACCACCCTTTAACAAAAACAGGCCTCCCCCCGTTGTGCTGCCTCCTAGGGTGGGACGTAAAAGGGGGGCCTTAAATGGAAAAGGGGTTTTTAGGATTATCTTCATGATGGTGGCCACATACTCTCTGTTTTGAAGACTGTGATACGGCCCGAACAAAAGCTAATTTACTGTTCTCACCCAGGCAGAAAAGTGCGCAATTCCCAAAGAAGTCCGCAGGACGCACTTTACAAAAGGGGAAATGGTGGTTCACAACCCACGAGGGGCGGGAAGAAACCCCCGCCCTCAAACCCCCTTTTAGGAAGCTTACCAAACGTAACCCCACGGTAGAGAACAGAAAACTCTGAGAGCCCCTTGTTTCAGCAGCCCCCCCCAGAGTCCCCTCAGATAAAAAACTGGGAAAAAAAACGGCTCGAGTTTGGGGCTCAACCCTTCGGGCATCACACCACTTTAATTCCCCGAGATAAGGGCAAGCTCAACAAAAGCAACTGCAAAAAGCAAACCGGGGGCCACCCGCACACCCGAAAACCCCTCCCATTAAAAAGCCGGGAAACTAGTGGAAAACTTTTTCCCCTTCCAGGGGAGCCCCTTCCCCTCAGCTCCCCCCCAGGACATCCGGGAAAATAAAAGACAGATTTCTCCACAGCGCCCTAACCTTCAAACCCGCCCTGTGAGTCGGGAAAATTTTGACTGATTTAAGGGCCCCACGGACTTGGAACTCCGGGTGCCATTAAAAAACACAGGTGACACCCGCCCCCGGGTCGATGGTGTTACATTTCTCCATGATTGCACGGGGTGGGCCCAAATGGAAAGGGAGGCCCTACTTGACCTTCATTAACAAGTGTCGGGGCCGGGGAATCCCAGCGGTTGGAAGGGAAAACACCATCGTACCAATTTCCCAAAACCCAAAGGGCCCCCGGCAGTATGAAAACCCCCTATCGCTGACCACTCTTAGCCAAGGGCTGCTGAGAGGGGGGTGTTAAACCCCCCTCCTATGGGGGAAAATTGGACCCCCCCCCATCATAACCAAAATTTTTCTTCACCAAAGGAGTTGGGAACCCCGCAGAGTGCATAAACCCCTCTATCAAAACCCTATTGCTGAAGAAAAAAAAAAACCTATATCGTCCCCCCTTTACCCTCGACCCCTTTAGAAGGCTTTGAGCTACCCCCCCCCACCTGCAAATTCCCCCCCGGGAATTTTTAGCCCCGGAAGGGAATCAAAGGACCCCCCCTCCCCGGCCCCCCCCGGATAACCCCCCCCCTTAGGGGGGAGGGAAGGCCTGGGGTCAAACTTTCAGGGGCATACTTTCCTTAAAAACCCCGGAAAACCCGGGACGCCACAAGGGGGTGTGGGGTCAGTCCTACCCTGTTTAACATCCTTATGCAGGAACTTTTTGAGGGCCTTTCCCCTTTTATAAGTGGTACACAGGTCCTCACTATTTTTTGATGAACCTTGCACTAGTAGTGAATGGGAAAAGGGAATTTGGGAAAGACCCGGCTCCCGAGAGCTTTGGACCCCAAATTTCGCAGTCTTGCCCAAAGGGAAATAGGCCCCCCAAAATCTCGGGCCCAGAAAACTCTTTTCAATGATTTTCAAGGGGGCCCGATCCTTTGAATAATTACGTTTTTAGGATATAGAATTTAGTGGACAAAAACTTTCCCACCCGTTTTTCTTGGGGTTGTCATTGATAAAAAGCTTACCTTTCAGAAACAGGGGCCCCAGATGTCGGTCCCCGTGCTTTACTCCCGGGCTCAAAGGGCCCTAGAGCCATGACCAGGGACCGTTTCAGGGCAAGCAAAAAATGTACTTCGCTTTTACTAAATTTAAACTATAGCTCGCTCATTGACTAAAGGGCACCCGGCTTTTAAATCATCTCCCTTTCCCCCAGAGCAGGCAAAAGGGGGAGGCCCTACAAAACCAGCGAATTTAAAAACTAAAGCTTGGTTCCCCCATCTGGCCCCAAAACAGTTTGTCTCAGATCGAAGCCCGGCTTCCTTTCCCTTGGTGAAAAGAGTAAGATACATAAACGCCTGAAAAGTGGCCACGATTTTGCACCGGCAGAAAGGTACCCCACTAAGGAGACGGATATTAACAACCATTTTCACAAGATCCCAGACCCCTTCACGGACTACTCCGGATTCGTTCGTTTTGTGCTGCTGGGCGGAAGCTGCTCCCTGTACAGCTGCTCTGTGAAAAGAGTTGTGACCTTTCCTGTTGCTGGGTACCATCCACCACCCCCCTGGCGCCCAGATCCAGCCGATTTTTGCATCATGCGCTCCCCATCTCTAAGTGTCTCTGCAGTCAAGACACCCTCAGCAATCATGCGAGACAAGCGTGGCACTGGCAGAGGGAGGCACATGTGCAGTGTATTTCACAGATGGTTCTGTCGACCCTGACAGGAAGAGAGCAGCAGCGGGAAATGTCCCACAATGGTCACACACAAGGCTGGCGACCCCCTGACCACTGCACGATCCTTCAAGCTGAGCTGGTGGCGATTCAGCAGGCATTGTACATGCCCTACGACATCGACTCCGACCTGTCATACATGTTTATTCCCCCTCTGCAATCAATGCCTCTCCATCCTCAACCACAGGATAATGTTCACCTCAACACATCGATCCTGAGCATAATGCGCCTTTGAAGTTCAGGGTAATAGATCGGACATTGAACTGGTTCCCCAGCCCTGCTGGCATCCGGGGAAAAGAGGCGGCAGATGATGCTAGCCAAGGCAGCAACAGCTATCCACATGTTGGGATTACTGTCCCAATCAGCCCACGACACACCAAATGGTGGCTGCCAGAGCCACGAAACTTATGGGGGAGGTCTTAGGTGATACCCCCTCTCAACAGTGGTACCGAGAGCGACTCAGGGAGAACCCCCCCCATATGGTAGAAGCTGGTCCAGAGCGCAGTGTACCGCCATCCATCGGCTTCGTTTGGGCTTTCCACAGCCAGATGATGGTAGACAAGGCTGAGGAGATGTGCCAGTACTGTCAGCACGTTGTCCAGCGGGGCCCCTAACACACTATCTTCTAGAGTGCGAAGCTAAATGAGGGCAATCGCAGGCACCTAGGGGTGATATTCCCTCCCGAAGAGGACCCAGAGATGATGCGGCCACACTAGTGTACCATGGGGTCAACGAACCAGACAAGCTGTTACCTGTGATAATGACATACCCTCCTCCTCGCTAGTGTCCATAGTTACATATGGTGTCGCTTATGAGATGCACCAGTTGAACTGACCAGAGGGGCGCTTGAGCGGCATGCGTCGCATCATTGTGGAAACCTTTCTCCCTTGGGACCCAGAGACGGGTCATCGCAAGATTGGGACCCGTGCCAGGACTACGGTCTTGGGGCGAACATTATAATACATTACTTCATTTCATAGTTCCTTGATAATGTGAGTAGTCACGAAAGCGCTTGGATTTCTCTATTCTTTCAGAGTGGTTGTTTTGCATATATATATATAATTTATATTAATATATATATATATATTTTATATATATATATATATATTATATTATATAATATATATATATATATATATTTTATATATATATATATATATATATATATTATATGCATATTCTGAAATCAGAATGAGAGTGCTGACACCTATTTTTTATTTGCGTCCTGAGTTGGAGCTGTCCAAAATCAAATACTCCTCAGCATGTGTTGGACAAAATTTCCTTTCCCTCTATCTAAACCAGCTAACTTTATGTATACTTCGGTTAAGCTCTTTATATTTGGCAGAAGCTTGCATCTTTGTATTACTATTACTCTATTATTATCAATATTATTACTCATGAAATCGTAATAACACGATTGCAAACAAACCACGGCACGTGTGGGGTTGAACCCGTGGCGAGTGACTCGAACTCCAGGTCTGTGGAGTTTGAAGACCCACTCGTCATTTTGTTTTAAAAATTCCACCCGTTGCGTGGTTTATTATTATTTTGTGTTGTATCATCGTTTTCATCATAACCCAAAAGATTATCATCATCTTGAAAATCTGGCAAACAGGTGGATAAATTCCTTCAAAAGAATGAAATACATCCGAGTTCTCACTTTATGTCGATATCTTAAAGTAAAGCTTTTATTACTTAAAAATTGGCAGAGATAATGTTACCACGTCAGCAGTTTATGTAAATAAAAGATTTTGGCCTATAAACGATACTTTTTTTCTTCCTTTAAAATACACATAACATGTGAACCTTGCAAAAAGAAACATTGTTTACTAAGCTGTGGGCAACTGAGAGCTGAGAGGTTAGTAAAAAATCAGACACAGAATGATGACACTCTTTTCTCATAAACAATCGGCCTCTAATAATTTCCTTGATACATGGAGTAACGTCATTGAGTTTAAGATGAAGTGAAGATGTCATAGTTCTGCCAAGTGGAAGGCGACAAGACACAGTTCTGCCAAGTAGAAGGCGACAAGACACAGTTCTGCCAAGTAGAAGGCGACAGGACACAATTTTTGCCCAAGTGGAAGGCGACAAGACACAGTTCTGCCAAGTGGAAGGCGACAAGTCACAGTTCTGCCAAGTAGAAGGCGACAAGACACAATTCTGCCAAGTGGAAGGCGACAAGACACAATTCTGCCAAGTGGAAGGCGACAAGACACAGTTCTGCCAAGTGGAAGGCGACAAGACACAGTTCTGCCAAGTAGAAGGCGACAAGACACAATTCTGCCAAGTGGAAGGCGACAAGACACAGTTCTGCCAAGTGGAAGGCGACAAGACACAGTTCTGCCAAGTAGAAGGCGACAAGACACAGTTCTGCCAAGTGGAAGGCGACAAGACACAGTTCTGCCAAGTGGAAGGCGACAAGACACAGTTCTGCCAAGTAGAAGGCGACAAGACACAATTCTGCCAAGTGGAAGGCGACAAGACACAGTTCTGCCATGTGGAAGGCGACAAGACACAGTTCTGCCAAGTAGAAGGCGACAAGACACAATTCTGCCAAGTGGAAGGCGACAAGACACAGTTCTGCCAAGTGGAAGGCGACAAGACACAGTTCTGCCAAGTAGAAGGCGACAAGACACAATTCTGCCAAGTGGAAGGCGACAAGACACAGTTCTGCCAAGTGGAAGGCGACAAGACACAGTTCTGCCAAGTGGAAGGCGACAAGACACAGTTCTGCCAAGTGGAAGGCGACAAGACACAGTTCTGCCAAGTGGAAGGCGACAAGACACAGTTCTGCCAAGTGGAAGGCGACAAGACACAGTTCTGCCAAGTGGAAGGCGACAAGACACAGTTCTGCCAAGTGGAAGGCGACAAGACACAATTCTCCCAAGTGGAAGGCGACAAGACACAGTTCTGCCAAGTGGAAGGCGACAAGACACAGTTCTGCCAAATGGAAGGCGACAAGACACAATTCTCCCAAGTGGAAGGCGACAAGACACAGTTCTGCCATGTGGAAGGCGACAAGACACAGTTCTGCCAAGTGGAAGGCGACAAGACACAATTCTGCCAAGTGGAAGGCGACAAGACACAGTTCTGCCAAGTGGAAGGCGACAAGACACAGTTCTGCCAAGTGGAAGGCGACAAGACACAGTTCTGCCAAGTGGAAGGCGACAAGACACAGTTCTGCCAAGTGGAAGGCGACAAGACGCAGTCCTGCCAAGTGGAAGGCGACAAGACACAGTTCTGCCAATTAGAAGGCGACAAGACACAGTTCTGCCATGTGGAAGGCGACAAGACACAGTTCTGCCAAGTGGAAGGCGACAAGACACAGTTCTGCCAAGTGGAAGGCGACAAGACACAGTTCTGCCAAGTGGAAGGCGACAAGACACAGTTCTGCCAATTAGAAGGCGACAAGACACAGTTCTGCCATGTGGAAGGCGACAAGTAACAGAACTGGTCATAGTTTATGTTTTATGTTGGTTCTAACTAATGTATTGGGGTGAATTTATTCTGTATAATGAGACATTGTTTTTCAATGGTCAAAAATGGAACTTCCTCATCTGTTACATTGACATTTATTGGTGGTATTAGAGCAGTAATTCTCAGCCAAGGGTAAATTTGCTCCTTGGCGGTAAAAAAAAATTCATGGCAAGGGTTAAATATTTGATGTGCTTGATAACTGAATAATAATTCAATTAAATTTTCTGACCTTTTAGTTTTTGTGTCCTTTAATGATGGCGATAAATTTTGTGTATGGAAGGAAATAAGTGGAGAAGTACATCAAGCCGAGGGTGTTAATGATGGAGTAAACGTTGAGAATCCCTGTATTAGAGAATGTTGTTCTCTGAAGGGACGCTCCACCCTCCTTGGTGGCCAGGAGGGACTCTATATCTAAGAAATTGGATCTGAGTTCCAATTCTTTTAATTGATCCTGAATACCTTCGATGCATCCAGAGGCTTTATTGCCCCTACGGTTTACCTCTCTTCTGTGAGTGTACTAGCAGTAATAATAATAATAATAATAATAATAATAATAATAATAATAATAATAATAATAATAGAGAATATTGTCAACAGGTAAGTTCAAATATCTTTAGCAAAATAAAAATTATCATTTCTTTCTTTTAGATTATTTCTTTCAAACTGCAAAAAAAAAAAAAAAACTGAGAATTCGACCTGGCAGCCCTCACAAAAACACATCTTGTATTCAGCAGTTAATGTTGATAGTAGTGAAACATGTTAATCGCTGCACCTTGATGATGAGTTAAGGTTTCGTTATCTAATTTTCTATTTTGTAAAATGAACATTTCAATATAACCCAAAGTGAGGAGATAGAACATTGTTCGATGTTTCCATCCATCTTGGGTCATCATCAAGTCCTAAATAATTATCAAATGGTGGGTCATTATCAGGTTGCGACTCATGCAAGTCGGACTTGATGTACATCTGAGGTTTCCTTTAGAAATTAGTAATTAATTATATTCCATCTACGTTACTGCGACTTTCTTTTTATATACAAGAGGTCTCATGCGCACGAAAATAAAACTCCTCATTATTTATAAAGCCTATATTTTTTTCTTTTTACACAGAGACGGTGTTTATCAGCTGTTCGGTGGTCTATCCCGGCCAGCCATGTTCCAACCTTCCATGATTAGCTCTTTAACGTACATTTATCTACTAGCCTATTTCCCTGTTCAATCTTTACCATTTACGAAGTCTTCCTAGACAATGGTGGTGCCATGTTTAGCTGTTGTTCAACTCCCATACAGCTGGGACATATTTGGAAAATGGCTGGGAGGGAGAAGGGACACAGAACGACCAAAACATGACATATAACCAAGATAGTGTTTAAGGGGCGCGTCAGTTCTCTTGTTTTCCATTAATATGTTATTTTCCCCTATAATCTACCTTGTCTATAATTACAATCGCATTTGTTTTGTCTGCTTTCGTAAGGTAAAGTCCAGGATCTTTCCTTAATTAATGGTGTAACTTAACAAACTTTTGAGAACAATTGTCTTACAGATGTCTGAGGGAAGCTCAGACCTCTGCAACAAGGTAGATTATAGAGGAAATATAAGCATGATAATGGGAGACAGGGAAACTCATGCACCTCTTAAAAGGTCCGAATATTTTCAGAGTTTCGCACAGACTAATTCCTTGCAACTTAAGAAAGGTGTGTTTAACTTCGTGCTCAATATAGAACAACTGCTCTAGATGCACGAAACTCTGATAATTCAATCCCATGCCACACTAGGACCAACATGGCGGCATAGGCATAACGCCTAGTAATGTTTCCTAGTTATCAGATTGAGCTTTTATGCACGTCTTAGTGCTAAAGTGTTATCAGCACTTATTGCTAATATTATTATTTGTTTAGTTATTAAAGCCAATTAACAGCTCATTAAGGTAATGCCACTGTTATGCGTAATTTACACTGGTGTGTGTAAATAGCATTAGCATGTATAATTTACACTGATATACTTATATGGCACTAGCATGTATAATTTACAACAGTATGCATAAATAACATTAGCACGTATAATTTACCTAAGTTCATATACATTTTCTCTAGTTTGTTGTATGTATATAGTCACATAAATAAATAGCACAGTTATTGCACATTTTCACTGTTGTTAACGTTATTGTTTGTTTTAAATGTACAGACAATACCAGTAAAGAGCAGGGAGAAATACAAGCACCTGCAGCAGCAGTTGAAACTTTCTTGCTGGATGCAATACCAGCGTCTGCATTAACACTTGCAACTACCACTTGCTGCAATATAACACCTACTGCTGCAGCATTTATGAGTTACTTGCTCGAAGGATGAATGAGTAGCAAATGCAGAGGTAGCAAAACTTGAAACTGTCACCTGCTTGCAGGAGTCACAAACAATTGATACACTTCATTGAAATTACCACCTGCAGGAGAACTCAGCTGCTTCTGCTGCAATATTTGTATGTCACCTACTTGCTGGAGTGACCAGAATCAGTTGAAGCAGCAATTGCAACTATTATCTGCTAGGAAGAGAGAGCAGCAGTTGCAGCAGTAGTAACTGTAAACACACTTAACTGCTACCTGCTGCAGAAGTAAAAGAAAGCAGCTGCAGCAGCATATGTAACTTCCACTTGCTTGCAGGAAATATCAAAAGTGTCTGCAGTAACATATATATAGCTGACACCTGATGCAGGAATAAACCGCAACAGTTGCTACACTAAATGCTCCAGCAGACTGCGTAACTTCCCTTGTAAATTCATGAATTTTCTTCAGCAAAGTGTCTCCCAGCTGATGTGAATACTCTGTAAAAGGACATTTACTAGTCCAGCATATTATATAACGGGTCTGAATAATACCGCTTGGAATTATAATATAATATATTGTATAATTATTGTACATGTCCCTCTCTTTGTGCAATAAAAATGTATAATTAAATCACGAATTTAGTTATTATTTCTATGCACATGCATAATTAACACTGTTTTCCTGTTTATTTTAAATATTTTTGCAATTGCAATAAACCTGCTATGGTTGACCCCAACATTACTTTAAGATTTTGTGATCAGTAGAAGGATTCTGATGTAAACACCATACACAAATAACCCGCACATAAAAGAGAGAAGCTTACGACGACGTTTCGGTCCGACTTGGACCATAGACAAAGTGGTTGTTAGGTAAGACACATATGCAACAGTTAGACATCTTTATTCCGAAACGTTTCGCCTACACAGTAGGCTTCTTCAGTCGAATACAGAAAGTAGGCAGGAGCAGTAGAGATGTGAAGACGATGTAATCAGTCCATCACCCTTAAAGTCGTAGAATTTGAGGTTGTCAGTCCCTCGGCCTGGAGAAGTTCAGTTCCATAGTCAGGAACTTTTTTTTTTTTATATTTTTATTTAAAACAACACAATACATTAAATAGATAAAAGAACACATTATCAGTTCTTACTCAAAATTATAAATCCCATTGTCTAAATGAACACAGACGATTAACGTTGTGTTGTCACAACTGTCCCTCATCCCATATACATTACATCCAATGTAACTATGTTAAGTAAGATTACACAAGATAACATAACAATATTCATCATTATTATTATAACCAAGGAAAACCCAAACCTACAATCTGCATTATTTTTTCCACTTTGTTATTTATATATTATTAATCCACATAACCTTCAAACCCTCCTTTACAATACTCATTATTGCCAGTGCCGACACAGCTGACACTTCTACCCCCACCCCCCCCCGTATGTACAGTCCCCATTCTAAATAACATACATTAATTTCCCTAATGAATGGTCATTGAAAACAATTTCTACTAAAATAACCCAACCAAGCAGACTTCCAAACAAAAAACAGTCGGGGTCATTATAAGACATGTAGGAACGAGTCTGCAATCATATATGTATACATATACGCATGCATTATACACATACGTGTATGTGCACTTATTCATAAGAACAAACTAAATCATACATAGAAATAAATCGCTAAATGACTTGTCTGCAAATAAACTAAATATTACAATTTATGATAGAACTTACCAAGACATTGGTTCCCCCAAACACCCTACTCATACACAAAGTTAATGTTACTGATTAAACACTCAATATAAATAGGACCTTCCATAAAAAAATAAGGGGATATATAAACCCCATCAAATACTTATATATTTTCGTACATAGTGCATAATGTACATATCAATACAAAAATAAAAAAAGAGGTGTATGACAAGGCTAAATCTATCTTCAGATTAAAAATATATAAGACATAACCTCACATTTTACATATAAATATAAACCTCCTATATAAAATGATTCTTATAACAATAAGGGAAAAAACCGAAAATCACATAACTTTTGATTCTGTGATTTTACAAAAATTTCATAAGGTCTACATACTCCTACAATAAACTTTACCCACATCAACCACCGTGCAAACCAATCAACCATACCTCACCAGGCTTCCAATCACACCAAGAGGGCGCACCACTGAAGAGACCAACCCCTTGCCTCTCACCCCATACTCAAACGGAGTAAACGTTCAACAGTAAGTCCACGATATCCCTCCGGAAAACTAATTACCCACCTTCCCCCATATAATTGTTTGTTCCTACATGCTGTCCTATAAAAACTCGCCGCCAACGCTTTTATCCTAATGTTCCCCTCCACCTCCCTCATCCCCCAAGAAACATACAAGTAATCAACTATTACATATCTGATAGCCCTTCCCACCTCTTTGGGTACCCCTTCCATATCTAACATTAAAGCCCTAAGGGGTGATATCTTTCCCCCCCCCCCAATAAAAAGAAAACCCTCTTCAACCACAATCTTACCACCTCCAATGCAGAACAAAAATATACTACATGAAAAGCCGTTTCAACTTCCCCACAAAAAGCGCATGACCCCATCTTTCACAAAACCCATTCGTCTTAGCACCTCTTTCGATGCTAACGTCCCATAAGAAATCTATATACTAATTCCCTCGCTCTTGCCGGGTTTATTCTTAATTTACTAAATTCCACCCATATCACTCTCCAATCATATGTGGGATACACTGCCATCCCTTGCATTAATTCCTGACGACGACCCACACCCACTAACCGTTTTACCTTGAGTTTTTTAACATTGCATACCTTTAACATAAACCGCAACATGTCTTCACACTCCACTAAGTCCCTGCCACCCCACCATTTGCGGATATCCCCCATCACCTCCCACCCGAAGACCCTTTCCCCCGCTGCCCGAATATACCTCTGCTTCACATATAGCGCCTTCACCCTAGACCCTAATGCAATCAATCCCGTCCTCCCTGCCTTACCGCAGTCATTACTACATCTTTGCCCAACCACGCCCTCCCATAGCCCACACATACCTTAAGACCCCTTCTTTGCATTTCCATAATATCCTGACTTCTTAATGGGTAAATTTCCGCCACTCCCCACACCTTACTATAAATCAGCGTATTTACCACCACAACCCTTTGATGCAAGGTTACATCCCCGGCCCTTAGACCCCTCAGCCTACTCAAAGCTCTGTCCATTACCATTTCTGAATTAACCCTCCTGCTCTCCTGTGCATCTGCCAAAAACAAAATCCCACAAATCTTTACCCTATCTACAGTTATCCAACCAAACTCCTCCCCAAGGTCCCTCCTACCCAAGCGCCTACCTCCAAAAAAACCCGTGATTTCTGCTTATTAACTCTCATCCCAGTAGCATTCCCAAAAATCTCAATTACCCTTCCCACTTTTCTAAATCTTCAATCTCATTAAGTAAAACAGTTGTATCATCTACATAACCAACAATATTCCCACAATTCCTCCACTCTCCCCCAACCTTCCCATCCCACCATCAACCAGAACATAGAAAGGATTCTGCATACATGCAAAGAGTATTTGGGAGAGTGGACACCCCTGCCTTAAACCCCTTCCATGCTTACTGAACTACCCAACCTCCCATTTACCTGTACTCTCATTGATGCATTCTCATACAAAGTCCTCACCATCCAACCACCCTCCCTCCAAAACCCATTCTCACCATACTCTCAATCAAAATTCCCTATCCACATAATCATAAGCTTTCTCCCAATCCAGACCTAGAATACCTCCCTTATTACTACCCTAAAGGGAAAATTTCCCGAATATGACCATGACCTACCCGCATACTCCTCCCCGGGATACCAAACTGTCCCCCATGTATCACCGACCCCATGACCTTCTTCAGTCTATTACCCAAAATTTTCGCAAAAACCTTGTAATCTGCGCACATCAAAGATATTGCACGGTAAGCACTCAACTCTCTACCCCCCCCCCCTTCTTTGGCACCAAAACTATGACACCCGTACTTTGCGATGTGCCCAACTTCCCACTAGTTAACATAATGGTCCAATAGCCTAACAAACACTGCCAAATACACCCCCAATGTGCTCTATAAAAATCATTTGGTATACCGTCTATCCCTGGTGTTTTCCCTGTACTCATCCCGAAACTGCCTCTTCCACCTCAACCTCACTTATACCAACCTCCAACCCCACTCTATCCTGCTCACTTAAAACGCTATGGAACCCCCACTTTCAAAAATACCCTCCCAGGAACCCCCCTCCCTCCAACTCCATTTCTCTCTAAACCAACTATCAGCATAGAGACTCATACTTTCCGTATTGGATAGGACTCGACCCACTGGATACCCTCCCACCCCAGGCTTGTCTCCAATTGTAGAATGGTGGTTACACTCTGTCGGTCCCGAAATTTACGTAAAACATACCCAGACGGTTTATCACCCCACAAAACATCCTCTAACCTCGCCCTAACCCTAATTGCATCAAACCTATCATTGTGTAATTCAGCTATTCTACTCCGCAGTCTGTCCATATCATCCCTCCTACCACCTCCCCAACATAACAATCTTGCAACTGTCCCTCCAGATAATTTTGCAACCCAAAACGCCACCTCGCCTCCTCTCGTCCCCTAGCCTTAAAAAAAAATTCGCTATTTCCAGGTTTTGCCTGCATTTCCCACCATCTAACAGATCTATCTCCCTGTTCCTAGCCTCCCAAAAAGGCAACCACCAATCACTGAAAAAAGGCCCCTCCCCTTCTCCTTAAAAAGCCTTACATTTAATTTCCAGTACCCAGAATAAATACGCACCACTCCATCCCACATCAAATCTGCTATTACCGCTCTGTGATCAGAAAACCCCACATCGAAGGTTTGCACCCTCACAACATCTATACCCTGGCTTAATATAAATTCTGTCTAATCGCGCTTCATATCCCCTACGGACGAACGTATGCTCCACTAGGTAACCCCCCCTCCCCACCACATCAACAACCCCATTATCTCGCAATACATCCCTCAGCACACTCAGCACACAACCCGCCCCTCTCGGTTCGACATCACCACTCCTAATCACACAATTCCAATCACCTCCTATTACTGTTTAGCAGGCAAACCTCTCAAGTGTACAGCAATACCTCTCTGACAAAATCTACTTTTACCCTGATATTTTCTAGTTGCTGGCATGTAAACTCCCACGAAACTAACTCGACTCTCACCCCAGACGCCATCCACCCTCACGATCCTCCCACCACCCCCCCGCTTCCAACCAATGACACGCAGGGGCTGGTCTCCTTTACCGCAACTGCTACCCCACCTTTCAATTGCAAACCACTGGTTACATACATCCGATATCCTTTCACCCTCAACACACTACCAGCCCTGTGATTATGCTCTTGCAAAAGGGATTATGTCAACATCAAACCGCCTTAAAAACCACTCCAACCAACTTTCTTGACCTCAGTCTTAAGTCCATTAACATTAAGCGTGACACATCTGAAAATTACAGAAGGGGCGGCTTTTCCCCTATGCCTCTGGGATTTACCCACTGCACTTTTCATATTACGTGTTCCTTTGCCACTCGTAGTTTTCCTGTGCAGTCACTTCCCCCTCCCTTTCCCAATTTGCAACTCAGGCACACCTCTACCACTATGTGTCCTCGGCTCCACAACCGCTGCCCATGACTTCTTCCCCGCCTCTGGCCCTGGGTAATGACCTCATCTATCTCTGATGCCGCAGTTCGTTTCCCAGAACTCACACTCTTACACATATCACCCTCAGACAATTCCTCCTGGTGTACCTCCACGGCCACCACATGCTCCCGCCCAATCTTACTCAAGTCTTCCTCAACAATTTGTTGTCCCTCCAAAGTTCCAGCTTCACATGAACTGAGGACACCTTTGGCACAGGGTTCCTCCTCATCCAAAAAATCCTTAATCCCCATCTGCCAATAACCCATCCTGTGTTGAAGCTTCCTGGACGAAAGTCTCCTCAGATGTCACCTTCAACTCCCCGACCCCCCTGGGAGAGTGACACATGTCTCCGCCCCCTCCACCTCCCGGTCGACCTCTTCGCTCCAGAGGTCATTCCTCCGGCCTCCCGAGGCATCAGAGCCAGGCACCCAAAATTTCACGACTGTTGAATCACAATTGGAGTGTCGAGAATTCGAGAAGCCCGCCTCCTAGGACACTGGGCTGCCATGTGCTCATAAGAGCTACATAGACGACATGTTTTCCTTTGCCCAGCATAGTACACATAAACCTGTGTTCTACAACCGATCATCGTAACATAGGATTGGTATAGGCCTTGTTAAGGTCATTTAAGGGTGTAAGAACCTTCCGGCATCCTTCATATGGACCATCCCTCCCCACCCCCATTGTTGCAGAATGCACTGTCCCATAACTTCGAAAAAAACTCTGCAGGCCATAAGCCGTAGCCTCGAAGGGTACATTCCGTACCTTCACCCAGGTGAAGTACTTAGAACTCATGTAACCCCAACCCATCCATCTTTAAAAATTCCCCACTCATGCGTTTTTCCCTGGAAAAGGCTCGAAAATTCCCTTGGGATAATCAAACTTTTAAAAATTTTCCAAAGTTTCTCTTTAAAACCTTTTAAGGGGCGACCCCAATAAAAATTCCTCTTTTGGGAATACCAAAAGTATCCCTGATGATTTTGGGGAAAAAAGGACGTTCATCGAAATCTCCATTTAAAACTACCCAAAAACCAGCTCTATGCGGAAGTATTCCTTTTCCGAAATGAAATGTTCCACCATGTTGATACCCCAAATTTGAGCACGCACGTCCTCACTACTCAATGGTTGTTGCTAAAACAAAAGGTACTCCCCCTAAAGAAAAAGGGGAGGGGGGGTTGCCGGGGAAAAACCTCACTCCACCGTGGGTCGGGCCCAGCAAATTTTTTTAAGTATTGTCTAGATGGGGCAATACTATTATTATTTTAAGAATTCGCCCTTTCTCCCCCTGCGGGGAGAGGGGGGACCTTCTACTGGTTCCTTGCACCCACCTGGTGGGGAAAAACATAGTTTTTAGACCAAGATGGGGGGCCCCGACTGTACCGGCGAATTAATACTGTCTGCTTTCCCTGGTTAGAGGAATTTTTTAAGCAACCACGAGGGAACGTTCTCCTCCCAAAACTTTATCGGGGATTTGTTAGGCCCCACCCCCAATGAAGAGCGAAATGGTGTGGAAATGAATGGAAGCCCAAAGGGGGTTTTCCCGTGAATTTCCCCATGGGGGCCCGGATTTCTACTCAAACCATCGTAGATGAATTTAAAGAACAAAGGAGGGAGCATAAATTTCGCAGGGGGAAGAAATGCTTGCATGATTTTTCTAAGTATTTTACGGGGGTTTAAAGGGAAAGGGAATGAACCTTTTGGGGCAACCATACAGCCTCCAAGATGTGTTCAGTGGTTAAAAAATGTCACTCGACGAGCAGGGGGAATGTGGGGGGAGGGGCCCTTAGGGGGGGGGATCCCGGGGAAGGATCCGCACACTGAAAATGACCCTGGGGAGCCCGGGATACTCTTTATGTTACATTGCGTAACCATAAAACCCACGGGTTTTTTTTGTAAAATATGCGGGGGGGAGGAAGACGTGCCTTTTATGTGACTCTTTAAAGCACATGGTGGGCACAATGCCCCAGGGACAGGGCCTGGGGCGTCAGGAGACGCTGCTGTGGATACCCCATTTGAAGCCAGGGATGGTTATGAGGGGTGAAGTGGAAAAAACGGGGGTACAGGCCTAGGGAGTGAGGGGTCGACAGGGCAGAGGGGGTTTTTTGGAAAAGTGTTTTTACAAACCAGGGGAAACGGGAGGGGGGGGGGAATATCCCCGTCAACAGGCCGTTAGATAATGCGAGCCCAGCCAGGACGGGATTTTGGAGGCTTTTGTGAAGGATTTTTTTGGAAGAGTCGGGGGTTTGGGTGGGGGAAAAGTAAAGTAAAGGTCGGGTGATAAAAAGGGTGAGGATAAACAGAAGCAGGGTAAGGAAAAACTTGAGTGAGGTTTCGAAAGGGAGAAAATGGGGTGGTGGGGGGGTTTCCCACCCAAGAAAGGTGGTTGAAGAAAAAATTGTATGTAGGGGGTAGCTCCCGCAAGAGATCAGGGGGGGGATCAACATGGGATGGGCCTTTCACACCACGCAGGGGGCCTGGGAAGAAGATGGGGGCAGCTGGGTTGAAAAGGGAAAGTCAGGGGGGGGGGGGGCAATGGGAAGCAAAGGGGGGGAAAAGGGACAGGGGGGGGTTGGAGGGCAGGAACGGGGATTGATAGAGAAGAACCGGACCTATGAAAGGAGGCCCAAGTAACCCTAAGCGGCACGGGGTAAGCCGCCTTTTTTTTAAAATTAAAGGTGTGTAATTTTCCCAATGTAAACGGTCAAAAAAAACCGGGGTTAAGGGGAAAAAGGGGTTTTAAAGGTGGGTTTTGGGGGGATTTTCCATTGATGTTTTTTTTTTTGCAGGAAAATTAACCATGGGTTTAGGAGGGTGAGTTGTTTTTTAAAAGGTTATAGGTTGTTTACATTGATGCTTTGTTTTTGAAAGGAGGGGGCTGTGGGGGTTTAAAAGGGGGGAACCAGTCCTTTGCGTACCTGGGTTGGGAGGAGGGGGGGGGGGGGGGGGGTTTGTCGGTGGAGGGGTTTTTTGGGGGCCCCAGGGGGGGTTAGTTTTGTGGGTGTGTACATGCCAGCAAACTAGTAACCTAGAGTAAAGGGTTTGGATTTTGTACCGAGGTTCGGGTTTTTACCACTTAGAGGTTTACCTGCTTTTACGGTGATTGGGGGGGTTTGGGAAATTGTGTCTTTGGGAAGGGTATGTGGTTCCGGGGGGGGCGGGTTTTTTTTGGGGGGGGTTTCGGGGGAAATGTTTTGGGGAAAATTTTGGGAAAGCATTGAGGTGGGGGGAAGTAGGGGATAGGGAGTGGAGCACACTTTTATTCGAAAAAGGATATGGGGAAAGGGTTTAATGGGATTTATGTTAGGCGGGGCATAGGTGTGGAAAAGGGTTGGGGGAATATGATGGGGGTTTTTCCCCTGATCATCTTTGCTTTTATAGAAATTTTTGGGGGGGTAGAGGGGATAGGGGGGTTTATGCAGGTTTTTGGGAAATTAAATTTTTGAGGCACTTAGGGAAAGGGGAACCTAGGGGTTTGAAGTTTGGTTTTGGAAATCCTTGTGGGGGGACTAGGAATATGGAAATGGATTTGCGGGATTGGTGGGAAATGGGGGCTAAAGTTAAAAGGGGGAAATTTTTTTTAAAAATACGGGGGAAAAGGGGATGGCTAAGGGGGACTATGGCCCACAAAATTATTTGGGGTCATTAAATTTATGTTTTGCAGAGGAAAGTTTTTGGGGGGGAGTTAAAGGGGGAAAAAAAAACGTTTGCGAAAAAGGTTGGAGAAATTCACAATGAAAAATTTAGGCCAAAAATTTGAGTTAGGGCCCGGGTTTTGGGGGAAAGGCTTAAGGGGGAAAGGCCAATCGGGTTTTGTATTTAAAGGGTTTTAAGGAAAAGGGACGAAGACCACCTTGGCGTAAATATTGGGGGCAGGTACAGGGGGGGGGTGGCTTTGAGGAGGGTCAAGGCCTATTTCCCCCCACGGGGAAAAATTAGGTTTTTTATGCAGATTTTTTGGGTTTTGGGGGAAAATGGAGGGGGGAGGAAAGGGGGGTGGGGGAGGGCGGTTTGGGGGTGAAGGGGTTTAAAAAGAGTAATTTTAAATGAGCAGGACAAAGACAGAAAACGAGGGGAGTAATTTCTGTTGAGGGGTGGAGGGGGCAGTTTTTTTTTATTTTTGCCAAGGGGAAAACCCCAGGGAAAACGGACTACCCAAAAGATTTTTAAAAGGTATTTATTGGGGGGGTGTACGGCTTTGTTTGGGGGGGGTTTTTGAATTGTTTTGTTTTAATTGTGGGAGGATGGGGAAATCCCCAAAGAACGGGTTTTCACGATTTTGTGCCCAAAAAAGGAATGGGCCGGGGTTTTAATGATTTTCCCCTTTCGATTCCTTAAAGTGCTCGGGTTACGATTTTTCTAAGGGTTTTGGGGAAAAAGAAATTGGGGAAATGGGTTTGGGGTTTTGTGTTAATTGGGGCATTGGGAAAATTCCCGGGGGGGAAAGGGTGGGGGGTGGACATTTTGGGGTGATTAGGGATTTTTTAGAGAATGTTTGGGGGGGGGGAAATACTAAGGGTTTTGATTGGGGGAAAGCTTTTGATGCGTGGGAAAAGAGATTTCTTTGGGGTTTTCTTAGAGAGGGGTTGGGGTTTCGGGAGGGGGGGGTTTTTTTGGGGAAAGGGGGGTTGAACCCCCGAAAGAGGGCAGAGGTAAGGGTTTAAAATCCCCAAAGGGGGTTGGGGAAAGTGAAACCCAAAGGAGGGGAGGTTTTAGAAAAGGGCTGTCCGATGTCACGCTGCCTTTGCGTGTGTGCAAATCCTTTTTATGAGTCTTTTAAGGGAATGAACAATAGGGGACGGAAAGGGGGGGGGCAAAGGGGGCCAATTCGTTGGGGTTTTTGGGTGTTTCACTGTTAAAGCTAAGGGGGAGGAGGAGTTTAGGAGGGGGTGGTTTTTTAATGATTCAATTTTTTGGGGATTAAAAAACCGGAATTAAGTTAATACGGTGAAATTTAAAGGGGGCTAGAGGTCGGGGAATTGGATTTTTGGGGGGGTTGGGGAAGGGTTAGGAGGGACAGGGTTGACGAATCCAAAGGGATTTGGGATTTGGGATTTGGCGGAAATGCAGGCTTCAGAAGGGGAAATTTGGAGGGCGAAAGGGGAAAAATTTTTAAATTTTGCTAGGAGGTTTAAGTGCGGGGGGACTTGCTTTACATCAGAGGGTAAGGGGGGTGGTAAAAAAATTTATTGTCTATTTCAAGGGATGGGGGGTGGCAAGGGTTTTTTCCCTTTGAGGGACGAGTATTGTGGAAATTTCAGAGGAGGGTGCTGAAGTTTTTGTGGGGGGGGTTTTTGGGGGGGCCCCCTGTTAAGTTGGGGGGATTATGACGGTGTTCGGGGGAAAAGGGGGTTTTTTGGGGTTTTTTGACTTTAAAAGGGCTGAAGTCATGGCTGTATTACAGGGGAAAGGGAAAAAGAGGGGAAAGGGGGTTGAAGGGGGGTCAAAGTAGGAAAAAGTTAAGGAGGGGCACGGGAAAAAAGGTGGAGTGGGGAAGGGAAATTTATTTTTTTTTTTGAAGATTTTTTTGAGATTTTTATTGGGCAGTGCAAAAAGGGGGTTTAAAAACAAAAGGGGAAACCGGGGGTTGGGGAGGGGAGTGGGAAAAGGGCAAGGGAAATTTTTCAAGGGGTACCGTTTTTTTCCCAAAAAATGATTTGGGGGGGGATTTGGGAAAATTTTTTGTAAGCTTCGGATTTCCGGGTAGAGTAAAGGGAAATTTGTATATAGGTTTTTTCTTGGGGGGTTCTGGGTTCCAAGGAGGTGTTTTTCGGGAGTAGGGGTTTTTGGGGAAAAGGGTTTTTTTGTTTGTTTTTTTGGTGATGTTTTAAAAAAGGCCCTTTCATGTTGTTTTTTTTTTTTTTTTACCCCTTGGAGGGGGTGAAAACTTGGAAAGGGTGGGGTTTTTCAGACCTTTTTGGGGGGGGGGCGTTTGTCGCTTTTTTTGGGGGTTTAACCCACTGGATGTAAGGGGGGGGGTGCCCCAATGAGGGAAAGGGGAAAAATGTAAAAACAAGTGGGGTTTTCTGGGCATTTTATGGGGGGGAAAAGAGGGGATTAAGGGTGATATGAGGTTTAAAAACTTGGCGGCCAGATTCCCATAGGACAAAATGGGAATAAGTTGGGTTTTTTGGGGGGGTTTTTTGGGAAAAAAGTTTCCCCAAAGGTTTTAGGGAAACTCACCCGGGGTTCCCTTTGGGGGGGGGTCCCTGAGGTTGGACAAAGGAAAATGGTCCCTTATGGGGGGGTGTAAAGGGGGGGGGTTTTTTGGGGGATTGGAACGATTAGGGTGTAAGGGAAAAGGGATGAGAATTTTTGGTATGGTTTGGGATGGGGCCCTTTCCCAAGGGGAATGGGTTTTTCATATTTAGATATAAGGGGTGGTTTTTCCCGGGTTACATTTCCCAAGCCGATGGGTTTATGTTTAAATGGGTTTTTAAAAATTTTTTAAAGCCAGGATAAACCCACCCTTTGGTTTTCGTTTTTTAATTTTTTAATTGACACGTTGGTTTTTCCAAAACAAAATTTTTCTGGATAAATTGGGCATTCTTTTGGGACTGGGCCCCCTTTCAGCAACCTTAGTTCCCCCTTTTAAACTCCCCCTTTTGTTTTTTAAATTTTTGGGCTCCCCCGGGTTCTTTAAATTTAAATTTTCATAGCCCAGTATTGGTTTCCCCCTACTGTGGGATTTGGGGTATTATCTTGTTTTTGAGTTGAAAATAAAACTATGGGAAATTTTTTGAAGGGTTTAATTTCATGGTTTTAAAATTAATATTTGAAACATTTGGTTGTATATACTTCTACTTAATAAGTGTATGGGTCTAGGGAAAGTTTTTGTTTCCCTATCTGTTTTTGTTTTGTAAATTTTTTGTTTTTGTCTTGTTCATGCACAACCAAAATTTTTGGTTTTGAAAGAAGGGCAGGGTTTTTGACCTTTTTATTAGGTAAATTTAATTTTATGTTTTTTAAACGGGGACTGTAACAAAAGGGGAGGGGGGGGGGGGAGAAGGTGTCAGCTGTGTCTGCATGGAATTATATTATTTTAAAAGGAGGGTTTTTTTGGTTTGGTTTTTATGGGTTTTGGGGGTTTTGATATGGGTTTTAATATGGCCCTTGTTTTATGGGTTTTTAAAATGTACCCGGGGTTTGTACTAGACGTTTTGTAATACCTAGTAAGGTTTTTAATTTTATACTATAATCATTATTGTATTTGCTCTGTTTATAAAATTCTGTATTGTAAGGAGTGGAAGGTTGGGTTTTCAATATTCTGGTGTATGTGTTAGGTATGGGCCCTGTTTAGCCAAGTACTTGTGACATGGAAGTAAACTATATGTATTTTTTCTGTATACCGATCTGATTTTGTATTTTAATTTTAAAATTTACAATATGTATGTGTGTGTGTGTGTTTTATATATATATATGTATATATATATGTATATGTGTAATATATTATGTGTATGTATGTATTGTCATCAAAAACTAAGTACTTCTATAATTTAAACAGTGGAGTGGTTTGGGTTATTGACTAGTTTGTAATGTTGGTGTTTAATTTCATGTTCGGAGAGGTATGAAGTTCACTGTATGTCCCTTTTATTTATTTTTCACTGTGGTTTGTTTTGTAAGTAATACAATGTATTATGTATATGCAGTTTTTTAAATAAAATATAAAAAAAAAAAAAAAAAAAATGTAGTTTAAGATTTTTACGAACCTTGAAGTTGTAAGAATGGATGAAGTTATTCGTGGTTGAGTCAACGTAATGTTATAACTGACGTTGGAAGTGATTTTGTTCAATGTGACAATATACTTTATATAATTATTTATATGTATGAAACCTAATGGTAAATTGAAGTCTGTTTTTTTAAAGGTGAAGAGTGGGTTTTTTTTCCTTTTTTTTTGTTCTTTTTTTTTTAAATGGTAATACAAGGTTGTATCATGTACACCAACGAATATGGTTGGGGGTAAGGTAAAATTTTCTTGTTGATTAGACATTTATAATACAGAGGAATACAGGCTTAGGTTAGGGTAAATTTATGTTAATTGTGGAATGTTCTTGATTCAAACTGCTCTTTATTATTTCAAATTGGGGAGAATGTTTCTACGTATGGCATTATTAAAAAATGTTGAGCTAAATCTAATTGGAGGTACGATGTGTAATGTACATGTGCACACCTGGGCGAGCAGCTGCGTGGACCGTGCAGTTCTCATGTAATGTACATGTGCACACCTGGGGGAGCAGCGTGCGTGGACCGTGCAGTTCTCATGGACCTGTATGGTCGGTGTAGGTTTCGCTTGGATTGTTTTTTGACATCATTGGTTAATTATCCTATATTTCTTTCCGTGCTCTGAGCAGAAGGAATTTAGTCTGTAACGAAATAATGAAAGTATACTTGTATTTTTTTATTTTAGTGTAAATTAAGAGCAAGGATGATTAATTTGAGGAAGAGTTAATATAGGTTTGCATGTTTTAAGAAAGTTAACTTATCCCACATGTAGCTTGTGAGGGGAAAAGTAGGTGTAAGTGGGGTTAAGGTTGTTCGGGCAACCAGGAACCATTAGTTACGCTCGCGTGCACCCCCCCCCCCCCCCACTCTGGCGGGCTGGGGCGAAACTAGTTCCTGGTGTCCGATTTGTTAGTTTCTACTCCTGGTAATATTAACCTTACCTGGTTGGGTTGAAGTTTGGAGAGTCACTTCAAACCCCCACTCTTCTCCCCAATCAGTAGGGTGATATACCAAGAGTATCACTTTTTTCTTATTTTTTTTGCTGGTTACCAGTAATGATTTTGGCATTTATCATTCTTTTCAATTCTTAAATGTTATATTATCATTACTATGGGTAACCAGTTTATTTTCTCTTATTTGTCAGCTCTGTTCCTGGCGTGGTCTTCCAGGATAGACGCCAGATAAAGGAGCAAGACGTGTGTTAATAATACTTATTAACATTATTCTACAACTACCGGCCCTTACCTATTCTACTTGTGCTCCATCCAAGTGGTAGGAGATTCCAGAACATCGGATTACCATCTGCCCAGGATAACCTACATAAATAACATCAGAGGAACTATCCAGGGCCATACCTACTCCTGCCGAACTCTAAGAACTGAAGGCCATTTTTTTTATTATATTTAAATTTTAAGTAAAATTCTCAAATCATTATTCTCATTTTTCCTAAGTTATTTCTTTATTTATTTTTCCATTAATTTCTTTTGTTCAGTTGGAAGGCGTTCCACTGACATAGCTAGTATAGGACAGTTTTAAGCTTCGGTATCTGATTTTATATGTAGGTTATATAGTGGTCATATTTGTTATATTGTTATTTTATTTGTTACTGTTTCAATATCTAATGTAACGTTTTTTTAGTTATTGATCATATATTGTCATCTTTATGGTTTTTCCTTTTGTCTATTGTCTATTTGTTGGTTTTAAATAAAATATAAAAAAAAAGTAACAGAGGGTTCATGAGTCACCACATCATGTAGTTCCTTGCCACAAAATGCCCTTCTCACACTATTCCACTCACTTATTTATCTATACCTCACCTATGCTATTTGTGCTTGGGGATCAACTGCAGCAGCACACCTAAAGCCAATAATAACCCAACAAAAAGCTGCAATAAGAATAAACACTAAATCCCATCCCTGGCAACACCCCCCCCCCCACTCTTCATAGACCTAAACTTACTCCCAGTTCAGTACATCCACACTTACTACTGTGCAATCTACATCTACAGGGCCTTAAACTCTAATATTAACCTTAACCTAAAACGCTTTCTTGATAGTTGTGACAGAACCCACAGGCATAACACCAGACACAAACATCTCTACGACATTCCCCGTGTCCGACTAAACCTTTACAAAAATTCATGTATGTCAAAGGCCCTAAAATCTGGAATACCCTACCTGAGAACTCTAGAACTGCAGACACATTCATCACCTTCAAAACTACCATTAGAAAACATCTTATCTCCCTGATACACCCTATCAACTAACTACACGAATACCACCTGGTGGTTCACACTTACACTCGCCCATTTGACCATAAACAGAAATATTAACCTCAATCTTAAAATAATGAATCCTGTGATACTCCAATACTGAAACTATGTACTGTGCCAAAACTAAAGCATTCACATTGCTAAACTCACAAACTAGTATTTAGTCACTTAGCCATAATACCAACTTACCTCATATGTAATATTTTACAATTAAGAATAAAACTAAGTCTGCCCGAAATGCCTAGCCATGCTAAGCGTTCTAGTGGTACACTCTGTAATCACAATTTTACTACATGTAAACCACACAACAACCAAATTTCTGTAAACTCAGCATTGTAATCCTTATAGAGAATAAACTTTGAATTTGAATATAAAAACTGACTATTTGGCATCATATAAGAGTAGGCGGAGCTTATCTGTAGAGTGCCAGCCAATCAAGAACCATCTGGGAGCCCTCGGCCATATTCTCGCTCCAAAGAGAGCCAGGAGAAATCACTTCAATATTATGCTTATATCAACTTATATATCAACTCTACGGCTTATTTATCTATCACAATTGATCTAATATGATATAATAAACACTATAAATAACATACAAACATGTTATATACTCTAGACTGAATAAAATAGGCCATAATATGGCGAGAAACCATCGGGAATATTTTGATATAAATAAGTTACTCCTCTCCAGTCGTCTTTGACTAAGAGAAACGGTGTTTTGAAGAGGATAACGCACTAGAACATCAGTTTACTAAGAATATACCCAAACAAACGCGATTTTCGAGTTTTTTTTTTTTTTTTTTGAGACGGTGGGCCGGGCCGGCGCTCCAGGCCAATATCTCAGAAGTAATTATAAGATTTCGTTCGGATTTTTTAACCCCGGAGGGTTTTACCACCCAGGAAAAACCCAAGAAAGTCAGTGCGTCATCGAGGCTGCCCTAACTTATTTCCATGGGGTCCTTAATCTTGTCCCCCAGGATGCGAACCCACACCAGTCGACTAACACCCAGGTACCTATTTGCTGCTAGGTGAACAGGACAACAGGTTGTAAGGAAACGTGTCGAAATGTTTCCACCCGCCGGGAATCGAACCGGGGCCCTCCGTTGTGAAGCGGGAGCTTTAGCCACCAGGCCCCCGGGGCCACCTATTTCTTCCTTTATTACTTAATTAAATTGAATAATATTCACAGAAATTGTAGAATAAAGATTTCTCTAATTTCATTCGATCAATTTTTGGAAATATTCCAAATACTTTGCGAGTTCTGTGGGGGAGTAAAGGGCAGATTTTTTGCAACATTCCAATAACTAACAAATTTTATTTTTTCGTGAAATAAAGAAGTTATTTAGAGGAAAAGGTCCCTAAGAAAAATCGTATTAAGTAAGTTTATTCAGGTATACACAAATACAGTTACATAGAATTATCATTCATAGCAGCATATGTGTAGAGAACCTGGGATAACCCAAAAAAGTCAGACAGTGACTTATTTCCATTGGCACCAAGTGTCCAAACACATTCGCTGCCTGACCACGGTCGAGTGAGGTTGTGCGCTGCACCCCTCTGCAGTTTCAGGCGAGCTACCTTGTATCAACATGGCGTTAAGTGTGAGGAGGCGCGTAAATACCATTGGTATTGAGCTGCTTCGTGGGGCGATTTCACCCTCTTCAGTGCAAGTCTTACTCCCAACAATTATTAGGGAGACCTATGGAATCCAGGACGATGAGGTGTATGGTGTAGCCCTGAATGGGGCTTATAGAATCTTCGGGCAAATTGGGAATTCCACGTCCGTGTATGAGTCCTTGGTGACGAGAAATTTCCCAAGACGTGAGTCTTGCGCTACTCCAGCTGTGAAGGTGCGTTTGATCGACGTATCTCGCCGCTTTACGTGGGTTAAGATATGTAATGTCCCATTTGAGGCAGATGAGGCTGACATAGGAGTGTTTTTGAGACATATTGGGAAACCCTACATCTGGCACAAAGGGCAAGTGGACGGCAGGTGCTTACATGGGACGTCCGGAGGGTACCTTTTTCCCTGAAGATGACTCCGAACACCCCATACCGTCTTAGTCGGTGGGGGACTTCAGGCAAAAGAGGGTACGTATTGGACGGGACGTCTGCAGAATATGTGGGGCGACGCCCATAGGGCGGCAGGTGCGTGAGCTGAGGAGGGCGCCAGCGAAAAACTGGTAAAGCACCATTACCAGCATGATAGCTTTGAGGGCCCCGGGTGCAAAACAAGGGCCTGGCGCTTGGGGATGAAGAGGTTAGGATTCCAAAGGGAGACTGGCATGTGTGAGGTAAGTGTGTTGAAAAAGGACTGTTACTACAAAAAGGGAAAAAAAGAAGTCAATTCGGGAAAGAGGTGCAGGCCCTTTTGAGGAAAGCTTCAGGAAGCTTAAGGAATTGACACCGCCTGAGAGGAGTTTTTCCCTGACGGGTGAAGGCACGGCTTTTCCCTGTGGGGGAATGTAAGGAAAAAAACAAGCAGGGTTGGGGGCCAACTAGTAAGATTTGTCCCCGTGTGCTGGGGAAACGGGCGGGGGAGGTTGATTTTCATCGTGAGGGAACCTCGAAATAACGGGGGATGAAGGGGGGCATCACGAGGAAGAGAGCGGCGGCTCAGACTCAGATGATGCCCGACTGGCGCAAGGCCTGGGGGGAAGGGAAAGCAATGTCGAAGCGTCACGATAAGAGGCATCGAAAAAAAAGGGGGGGGGGGTTGAGGTGTAAAAGCCTTGTGCGGGCCCCGGGGGAAAAGGAGGCCCTGGGATGAATGAAGAGAGGGGGAAGGGTTTGGGAAACTATAAAAGGCCCTTTGGGGTGTAGACGTAAACGAAAATGGACTGTGTAATTGTGAAAAAGGGAAGGGTTTCGAATGTTTTCTGTATAAATATAGGGGGGATGAAGTGTTCCTGCAAAAACAAAATTTCAAGGGGGGAAGAGTGTCGAGTGGAGGGGTTTCAGGTCTGACTCTGCATCTGCACGTCTGAAAGGTGGTGTGGGTATTTTGATCAGGGAGGCAAGCCCTTTTGTGTTCAAGAAGTGAGGGGGGAGGGGGGGAAGAGTATGCTCGGGGATGGTGGTGGAGGGACAGCGGTATCTTTTGTATGGTGTATGCACCAGCGGAAAATGATGTGAGGTAAAAAGGGATTTTGTATGTAAAAACTAGTTTTCTTCTTATTGGTTTACCTGCATGGCCGTCGGGGTGGGGATGGAACTGCGTTATTAGGAGGGCTGCTGGAAACCAAAGGGGGGGGGCACTGGGGCGGCCTTGGAAAATCTTTTGGGGGATATTCATTGCGGGATGGGGGTTGGAGGGGGGGCGTGGGGGGTAAGCCCTTTTGTAAGAGGGGGTTAAGCTGCTGGGTTTGGAAGGCTGTATATATCTAAGGGGGTTGGGTTGACTTTTTCCAAAACAACAGAAGATTATTCGGATCACGGCGGTAAGAAGGGGTGGCGGGGGAGTCACTAGCAGGTAACTAGGGATTAAAATTTAAAATACAATGTTTTTGGTGAGAGGAGGGGAAAAGGGGGATTTCAACGCTGGGGGGGGTTACGTGCAGAGATAAAGGGTTAGGGGATATGGTGAGGGGTGGGAGGGTGTGGCTAAAGAACTGATTAAGCAATATTCGAAAAGGGAAAGGGGAAACGTATCAATTTTTTTAAAATATGGGCTTCAAACTTTTTGGAGGATAGATTAGGGGTTTTATCAGGGGGGGCGTGGGCGGGCATTTATCCAATGGATGAAATTATGGCAATTAAAGGGAGGTGCGTGAGGGTACGGGATGAGGGGTTCCAAGCGGGAGGGTACAGGCGGGGGGGAAGAGGTGTTAGGGCGATAGACCTTCATGTGCATTTTGGTGGGCAGAAACAAAGACAGAGGCAATGACTATTCCTGGTTGGATTTTTCATGTCAAAGGGAGGGTACAGGGGGGCGGGTCATACAAGCAATGGAAGGAAGGGGGGGCGTTTGCTGACAAGTGGTATGAGAAGTCTGGCAACGAGAAGGGGTAAGGATGGGGTTTTAGAACAGGTGTGTGGGAGTGTGGTATGTCAGTTGCGAACAGTGAAGGGAAGCACGGGTGGGGAAATAACGAGGGGGAAATTTTGGAGGGTTTAAGTGGGAAACGAAAAGGGGAAAACCCGGGAATTTATGGCTTCCCCGGGAGGTTTAATCAGCACATTGGGAAATTTTTGAGGCATTTTTGGTTTGGTTATTTAAAATGCATGAAGGGGAGAGGTGACTGGGTGGAAACAGGCAACGGGTCATTGTATTGGTACCGAAGGGAAGGGGAGCATACGCTTTAGGATTACCGGGCGATCTTGTTTTATGCACAGATTAAAATTGTTTGTGAAGATTTGGGAAAAACGGTCAAGGGGTGGTGGGGGGGTAGTATCAAAAACTCGTTTGGTTTGCCAGGGAGGGGCTATGGTGGAGGGGGTTTGGGTTACTTAGGGATTTCGTGGAGGCAAAAGGGGGGGGGGGAGGAGATTTGGTGGCGTCATTGGCAAGGGGGAACGATAGTGGATCGGAAAGATTGAAGCCCTCCTCAGGGGTCAGGGGGTTTGGGGGGAAAAAATAGTGGGCTGGTTTAGGCTTTGTATGGAGGTGCAATGGCGAGGGTACAGATTAATGTCGATTGGGTGGGGAAAATTTAATGGGTAGGGGGGCTTAGGGAGGGGTGTCCTATGTCACAATTATTGTTTGCGTGCGTACAGGACCCCTTTTATAGATTGCGGAGCAGCGATGTGTCCGTAGTGGGACCCCGGGTTGAGGTTGCGAGGGTTTGGCCATTTTAATTGGTATGGGATGATACAACTTTCTGATCAGGGAGGGATGTCAATGGACACAAGGGGGAGTACAAATGTTCGCAGGGGGGAACTGGTATGAGGGGAAAAAACAGATAAATCCATGGGATGGGGTTAGGGCTTGGGCGGGTGGTTATTGGGGTATGCAGTTGTGAGGGGGCAAGTAATTCTTAAAAATCTGCAGTCTTTTTTGCAGACGACTACCTGTGGCACACATGGAAAATCGTTTGGGGGTAAAAGGATTAGGGACCTTGGGGGCATTGCGACCTTACATTTTACCCTTGTGCAGCGTGCCATTGTTTTAATATCTTACTGTATAGCAAAGTAGGCCGTGGAGCCCGGTTCCCATTAACGGGCCAGCAATAAAGAACATACTTAGGGGTTTTTAAAATTTTTGTGGGGGTTGAGCTGTATTGGATTAAGAGGGATGTGGTAATGTTACCTTAAGTAAGGGGGGGCTGGATTGCGGACTTAAAGTGGGGTCAAATGTGTTTCATTAAAAGGGAGGGGATGAGGAAATGTGGGGGGGGGGGGGTTGGCCGGATCCATAAAAAATTGCAACGGATGTAAACAGGAGTTGGTTGCATAGTGTGAAACTGTTTAGGGCCTGGCGGGGATCGAAGCCAGCAAAAGGGTTAAAAAAAGGTGGGTTTTGTAGATTTTTAGCCGGGAGGGGTTTTACACCTGTAGAGGAATTTTCCCCCCTTATCATGGGAAATATATGGAATAGGTTGAGTAGGGTGAGGTTTTGCAACCTCGTGTTCGGGATTTTAATGTATCATTTTCTGGGACAGCATTTTAACGTCGGGGGTGGTTTTTACGGGATAGACGGTCGTTGACGGGGGGGAGTGTGGGGTATGGGTGGGGAGGAGCGCTTTTCATGTAGAAATTTTTGTGTGGACTGAGGAGGTCAAGGGGTGGGTTTAAAAAGGGGATAAATAGGATAGGGGGTAAAGGAAAAATTTTGATTGAGGCATTAATCTCGACAGGGGGGTTGGGAAAATGTGTAATCAGAGCTGTGGGGTACGTTTTTGGGGGTTTTTTATCTATATAGTGTGGGGGTTGGGGGGAAACAGGGTTTTGAGGGGAAAGGGGGGTGTTTTGGTTTAAAGTTCTTAAAACTATGTGAAAAAGGAATTTATGGGGGAGGGGGGTGAAGGATTTTTCAGAGGGATATAGGGAACTTACGTTTTCAGGTTTTATTAGACTTTAATTACGAGGGAGGGGAGGGGATGATTGGAAAGGTTGTGGGGAGGGAAGAGGGGGGAAAAACAGGGGTTTCCCCCCTGGTAATGGAAAAAAAATTTTTTTGAGAGGTTGGAGAGTGAAGCATGAGTGGAATATGTGGACCCGGGTGCTAGCACCGTGGGGCCGGGTGCAGGCCCTGTGGAGCAGGGTCAGGCACCCGTGGAGCACGGGTGCTAGCACCTGTGGACCGGGTGCTAACCCGTGGGGGCACGGGTGCTACACCTTGAGCCGGGGCTGCACCCGTGGGCACGGGTGCTACACCTGTGGACAGGTGCTACCCTGTGGACACGGGTGCTAGCACCTGTGGAGCCGGGTGCTAGCCCTGTGGGGGCACGGGTGCTAGCACCTGTGGGACACGGGTGCAGCACCTGTGGAGCAAGGGGGCAGCATTTGAGCACGGGTGCTACACCCGTGGAGCACGGGTGCTAGCACCGTGGAGCACGGGTGCTGCCCTGTGGAACGGGGGCTACCCTTGGAGCACGGGGGCTAGCACCTGTGGAGCACGGGGGCTAGCACCTGTGGAGCACGGGTGCAGCACCTTGGAGCACGGGTGCTGCACCGTGGAGCCGGGCTAGCCCTTTGGGGCACGGGTGTAGCACCTGTGGGCACGGGTGCTAGCACCCGTGGGGCACGGGTGCTAGCCCCGTGGGAGCACGGGTGCTGCACCCGTGGAGCAAAGGGTGCAGCACCCGTGGAGCACGG
>NC_069493.1:19157341-19177618 GCF_026875155.1 Cherax quadricarinatus | reverse complement strand
TATATGTATGTATATATGTATGTATATGTGTATGTATGTTTACTTTCTTGTATATACCATTAATGGTTTTTCTCATGAACATTTTCAATGATATTCAATACATATTTTCTATGCGTATTTATGATTTTGATACAATGTGTAAATGTCAAAATGGCTTTTTATGTTTCAGTTTAATTTACAATGTATTTTTGTAAGCACAATTGATTTAGTGCCAATAGAAGCATAGTGTGTTTTGATATATTTAAGTATTGTTTTTCTTTTTAATTTGTCTAGATGGTGGCAATACTATGTATGTAGTTTAAGATTTTTACGAACCCTTGAAGTTGTAAGAATGGATGAAGTTATTCGTGGTTGAGTTGACGTAATATTATAACTGACGTTGGAAGTGATTGTGATCAATGTGACAATATACTTTATATAATTATTTATATGTATGTACATGAATGGTAAATTGAAGTCTGATTTTTAAAGGTGAAGAGTGGGTTTTCCTTTTTTATTGTTCTTTTTTTCCTTATGGTAATACAAGGTTGTATCATGTACACCAACGAATATGGTTAGGGGTATATGGTAAAATTTTCTTGTTGATTAGACATTTATAATACAGATGGAATACTAGGCTTAGGTTAGGGTAAATTTATGTTAATTGTGGAATGTTCTTTGATTCAAACTGCTCTTTATTATGCAAATTGGGTAGAATGTTTCTACGTATGGCATTATTGAAAAATGTTGAGCTAAATCTAATTGGAGGTACGATGTGTAATGTACATGTGTAATGTTCTGTTTGTCAGCGTGTCAGTGTGCCTCGTTGTGCTCCCGGTTTTCTGGTGTTTTCACGGTCGCTCTTACGTGCTAGAACTTTAATTTGTGTCATCAATCCTATACGATACATCCCTCTAGCGCCTGGAACCAATCTTGGGCGGAAAACATTATATACTGAGTAAAAAAAGGAGAATTGTGTGCACTACCTAGCAGAGTTTACTGCCAGAGGGGAATCATAGGCCTGTCCCGTGTGGAAAAATAATAATATTGAACTTTGTGTCAGAGGAAAGAAAGTCTCCCTGAAAGCATTGAGTATACATAGTGTATAGTGTATACTACAGTGGCTCCCTAGTATATTGATTTATAAAGGCTAAAGTGTCATTTGAAAACAGGTGAATTTGTAAATGAAGTGATAAGCCTATAGAGGCAGGTGCCAGAAGTCGCCAGAAACTTACCACAGGTCAGCTGTTTTAATAATCTTCCTGGCCTGCTAGTGTACTCGCATATAATCTAGTGATACCAGTGAATAGCAGAATACAGTGTTGTAGTAGCAACTAACCAGTATTATAATGGTACTTAGTGGAGTGGAGTGACTTTCATTAGTTTCTTTTTCTTGAAATACCAGACGTTACTGTGAATTTCATATAACCTGTAGTTACCAGCGGTCGCAATATACACAACGAGATGCAATTATTACTACAGAAAAAGCGCCCTTCCTCCAAAATTTGCACCAGTCAACTATAGTGATAATATAGCATTTATTGTGGTTGAGACGGAAAAAAAAAAATAGAGAAGCTAGATACAGCGATTGATAAACAAAGGTGGAGGCTCGACCGTTCGTCATTGTAGGAGTGCCAGCAGTCACCGGCTCTTCAACACGCAAGTTATACTTTTGTATCAATCAAATCACATATTACTCGGGTAGATAATTTCCAGTAGATCCTTCATGTGTTAGCTCAAATCACCGACCAGTATGGTTTAAATAAGTGACCCACTGATCAGATCAGATAGACTGGTCCGAACCCTTGACCTGGTCCGAACCCTTGACTGGTCCGAACCCTTGACTGGTCCGAACCCTGGACTGGTTTCAAACGGTTTCGTTGTGCACCACCTAGCAGGTTATTAATAGAATATTCAAGAGGTTGCTAGTAGAATTGCAGTAAATCAACCATTCAAATCATTATGAAGCTGTGTGTAGTCTGTGGTCAGTCAAACAAACGGGCTTCCACATGCATAAATTGTCATTTCTGTGGAAATTGGTGTCACGCCCCTTGTGCAGATATCCAAGAACTAGCTACAAGCAGTATTAAAACAGGGAAGTGTTTTTGGGTATGCCCAAATGAGATAAATCTGTGGACTAAAATCACAAGGGTATTAAAAGAGGTCAACATCAAAGCTGCTTTCATAGAAAACCTGGAAGCTTTCTACAACAGATGGGAACATAAAAAGTCCGGGCTGAATGGTACTGCCCTTGATACTGGCCATGTAGTCAGAACTGTAAGGCTGGAGTATGTCTGGTAGTCAGAATGGGGCTGATAGTGCTGTCCTGGTAGTCAGTAAATGGGGGGCTGATAGTGCTGTCCTGGGAGACAGTAATGGGGAAGCTGGAGGTGCTGTCCTGGGAGACAGTAATGGTGAAGCTGGAGGTGCTGTCCTGGGAGACAGTAATGGTGAAGCTGGAGATGCTGTCCTGGGAGACAGTAATGGGGAAGCTGGAGATGCTGTCCTGGGAGACAGTAATGGTGAAGCTGGAGATTTTGTCCAGGTAGTCGGGAATTATACGCAGGAAGGAATACATATGAATGACCTCATAGGGGACAGGAGCCATAGTAGGGAAACAAGTGTAGTCAAAGATAAGATAAAACCAATATTGCAAACTAGAAATACCGCAGGAAATAGCAAACAAGAGGACTCCACTAGCAATAGTGAGGATATATTACCAAAAACAAATGGTGGGAGCTCCATTGTTGGTGCTAGGGAGGATAGAAGTAAGACAGGGAAACATGCACCAACAGGGAATACAGTCACAGAAACCCAAGGCAAACGGAAACCAAGCCTGTGCACATACTATGCACTCGGTATCTGCTGGCATGGGAAATCTGGAAAAACAGATGGGACGTGCAACTATGACCACCCTAGGAAATGCCATGCCCATATGACAACAGGAAAATGCAAACTCCCTTCCTGTAAGCTTTTTCACCCTGAACTGTGTACCTCTTCAGTACAGGAAAGACTGTGCTATAACTTAAATTGCCAGGCATACCATCTAAAGGGGACAAAAAGATACAAAACATCCAGGCCATGGAAAACCTGGGTAGCCACAGCCACTCAAGAGGGAGAGGTTTTTAGTGCCAGGAAGGAAAAAAAACTGGCAGGAAATGGCAGAAATCGTACACCAAATCCAGTCATTCCTGGAGTGGAACCCCAGTCGATGGCCTCCACTCCAAACCGACAGATACAGATACTAATGCCGGAAAAAAAATCCCCCCACAGTACCAACAATACCACCAGTCCGATACATTCTTCTTTGCAAATATACAGGGTCTAAAGCCAGCAACAAACAACAAAATACTTTCATCCGTGGACTGCTTGCAGAGGCAAAGGCAATGTTCGCGGCTTTCACTGAGACCCACATAAAGGATCACTTGGACAACGAAATATGGATCCCAGGTTACAACCTATACAGATGTGACAGAGTGAACAGGCAAAAGGGGGGGTTGGCCTGTTCATTGCAGAGTCACTTGTTTGCACAGAACTGCTAAATGCCTCAAATGATGTAGTGGAAGTTTTAGCAGTAAAGGTCGAGAACCAAAGCCTAGTCATTGTGATAGTCTACAAGCCTCCGGATGCAACATCCCAGCAATTCCAGGAAACAGCTGTTAAAATTGACCACTGTCTGGAAAACCTTCCAGCTCCTGCACCCAACATCTTGCTCCTGGGGGATTTCAACTTAAGGCACCTAAAATGGAGGAATATAGCAAATAATATTGTTGCAGTAATAACACAGGAGGCAGCTCTGATGAAAACTCACACTCACGCGAGCTTTTAAATCTCTGCACAAAATTCAATTTAAACCAGCAAATAATAGAGCCTACTAGACTGGAGAATACACTAGACCTCATCTTCACTAACAATGATGATCTGATAAGAAATATCACCATATCAAAAACAATATACTCAGATCACAACATAATTGAGGTTCAGTCATGTATGCGCGGAGCCCCAGACCGACATAATGAGATTAGTCACGAGGGAGCATTCACCAAATTCAACTTCAATAACAAAAACAAAAAGTGGGACCAAGTAAACCAAGTCCTAACCGATATAAGCTGGGAAGATATACAGAAAACACAGACCCCAACTTATGCCTAGAACAGATTAACTCGGTAGCACTCGATGTATGCACAAGGCTTATTCCTCTAAGAAAAAGGAGGAGTAGATGTAAAACAGAAAGAGACAGGTGCTCCCTTTACAGGCGACGGAAAAGAATAACAGAGCGGCTAAAAGAGGTCAATATATCTGAAATGCGTAGGAGACACTGGTCAGTGAAATAGCAAGCATCGAACTTAAGCTAAAAGAATCCTTTAGGAGTCAGGAATCGCGGGAAGAACTAAAAGCCATAAATGAAATCGAAGAGAAACCCAAAGTATTTCTTCTCCTATGCCAAATCAAAATCGAGAACAACGTCCAGTATTGGGCCCCTACTTAAACAAGATGGGTCCTACACAGATGACAACAAGGAAATGAGTGAGCTACTCAAGTCCCAATATGACTCAGTTTTTAGCAAGCCGCTAACCAGACTGAGAGTCGAAGATCAAAATGAATTTTTTATTATGAGAGAGCCACAAAATTTGATTAACACAAGCCTATCCGATGTTATCCTGACGCCAAAATGACTTCGAACAGGCGAATAAATGACATGCCCATGCACTCTGCCCCAGGGCCAGACTCATGGAACTCTGTGTTCATCAAGAACTGCAAGAAGCCCCTATCACGAGCCTTTTCCATCCTATGGAGAGGGAGCATGGACACGGGGGTCGTCCACAGTTACTAAAAAAACAGACATAGCCCCACTCCCCAAAGGGGGCAGTAAAGCAACAGCAAAGAACTACAGACCAATAGCACTAACATCCCATATCATAAAAAAACTTTGAAAGGGTCCTAAGAAGCAAGATCACCACGCATCTAGAAACCCATCAGTTACACAACCCAGGGCAACATGAGTTTAGAACAGGTCGCTCCTGTCTGTCTCAACTATTGGACCACTACGACAATGGTCCTAAATGCACTAGAAGACAAAAGAATGCAGATGTAATATATACAGACTTTGCAAAAGCCTTCGACAAGTGTGACCATGGCGTAATAGCGCACAAAATGCGTGCTAAAGGAATAACAGGAAAAGTCGGTCGATGGGATCTATAATTTCCTCACTAACAGAACACAGAGAGCAGTCGTCAACAGAGTAAAGTCCGAGGCAGCTACGGTGAAAAGCTCTGTTCCACAAGGCACAGTACTCGCTCCCATCTTGTTCCTCATCCTTATATCCGACTTAGACAAGGATGTCAGCCACAGCACCGTGTCTTCCTTTGCAGATGACACCCGAATCTGCATGACAGTGTCTTCCATTGCAGACACTGCAAAGCTCCAGGCAGACATCAACCAAATCTTTCAGTGGGCTGCAGAAAACAATATGAAGTTCAACGATGAGAAATTTCAATTACTCAGATATGGTAAACATGAGGAAATTAAATCTTCATCAGAGTACAAAACAAATCTGGCCACAAAATAGAGCGAAACACCCAAACGTCAAAGACCTGGGAGTGATCATGTCGGAGGATCTCACCTTCAAGGACCATAACATTGTATCAATCGCGTCTGCTAGAAAAATGACAGGATGGATAATGAGAACCTTCAAAACTAGGGAGGCCAAGCCCATGATGACACTCTTCAGGTCACTTGTTCTATCTAGGCTGGAATATTGCTGCACACTAACAGCACCTTTCAAGGCAGGTGAAATTGCCGACCTAGAAAATGTACAGAGAACTTTCACGGCGCGCATAACGGAGATAAAACACCTCAATTATTGGGAGCGCTTGAGGTTCCTAAACCTGTATTCCCTGGAACGCAGGAGGGAGAGATACATGATTATATACACCTGGAAAATCCTAGAGGGACTAGTACCGAACTTGCACACGAAAATCACCCACTACGAAAGCAAAAGACTTGGCAGACGATGCACCATCCCCCCAATGAAAAGCAGGGGTGTCACTAGCACGTTAAGAGACCATACAATAAGTGTCAGGGGCCCGAGACTGTTCAACTGCCTCCCAGCACACATAAGGGGGATTACCAACAGACCCCTGGCAGTCTTCAAGCTGGCACTGGACAAGCACCTAAAGTCAGTTCCGGATCAGCCGGGCTGTGGCTCGTATGTTGGTTTGCGTGCAGCCAGCAGCAACAGCCTGGTTGATCAGGCTCTGATCCACCAGGAGGCCTGGTCTCAGACCGGGCCGCGGGGTCGTTGACCCCCGGAACTCTCTCCAGGTAAACTCTCCAGGTAAACCTGGGCGAGCAGCTGCGCGGACCGTGCAGTTCTCATGGACCTGTATGGTCGGTGTAGGTTTCGCTTGGATGTGTTCTTGACATCATTGGTTAATTATCCTATATTTCTTTCCGTGCTCTGAGCCGAAGGAATTTAGTCTGTAACGAAATAATGAAAAGTATACTTGTATTTTTTTATTTTAGTGTAAATTAAGAGCAAGGATGATTAATTTGAGGAAGAGTTAATATAGGTTTGCATGTTTTTAAGAAAGTTAACTTATCCACATGTAGCTAGTATAGGACAGTTGTAAGGTTCGGTATCTGATTTTATATGTAGGTTATAGTGGTCATATTTGTTATAGTATGTTATTCATTACTGTTTCAATATCTAATGTAACGTTTTTTCAGTTATTGATCATATATTGTCATCTTTATGGTTTTTCCTTTTGTCTATTGTCTATTTGTTGGTTTTAAATAAAATATAAAAAAAAAGTAACAGAGGGTTCATGAGTCACCACATCATGTAGTTCCTTGCCACAAAATGCCCTTCTCACACTATTCCACTCAGTTATTTATCCATACCTCACCTATGCTATTTGTGCTTGGGGATCAACTGCAGCAACACACCTAAAGCCAATAATAACCCAACAAAAAGCTGCAGTAAGAATAAACACTAAATCCCATCCGTGGCAACACACCCCCCCCCACTCTTCATAGACCTAAACTTACTCCCAGTTCAGTACATCCACACTTACTACTGTGCAATCTACATTTACAGGGCCTTAAACTCTAATATTAACCTTAACCTAAAACGCTTTCTTGATAGTTGTGACAGAACCCACAGGCATAACACCGACCAAAACATCTCTACGACATTCCCCGTGTCCGACTAAACCTTTACAAAAATTCAATATATGTCAAAGGCCCTAAAATCTGGAATACCCTACCTGAGAAACTCTAGAACTGCAGACACATTCATCACCTTCAAAACTACCATTAGAAAACATCTTATCTCCCTGATACACCCCATCAACTAACTACACGAATACCACCTGGTGGTTCACACTTACACTCACTCACCATTTGACCATAAACAGAAATTATTAACCTCAATCTTAAAATGATGAATCTATGATACTCAATACTGAAACTATGTACTGTGCCAAAACAAAAGCATTCACATTGCTAAACTCACAAACTAGTATTTAGTCACTTAGCCATAATACCAACTTACCTCATAATTTGTAATATTTTACAATTAAGAATAAAACTAAGTCTGCCCGAAATGCCTAGCCATGCTAAGCGTTCTAGTGGTACACTCTGTAATCACAATTTTACTACATGTAAACCACACAATAACCAAATTTCTGTAAAGTCAGCATTGTAATCCTTATAGAGAATAAACTTTGAATTTGAATTTGAATTTGAATATAAAAACTGACTATTTGGCATCATATAAGAGTAGGCGGAGCTTATCTGTAGAGTGCCAGCCAATCAGGAACCATCTGGGAGCCTTCGGCCGTATTCTCGCTCCAAAGAGAGCCAGGAGAAATCACTTCAATATTATGCTTATATCAACTTATATATCAACTCTACAGCTTATTTATCTATCACAATTGATCTAATATGATATAATAAGCACTATAAATAACATACAAACATGTTATATACTCTAGACTGAATAAAATAGGCCATAATATGGCGAGAGACCATCGGGAATATTTTGATATAAATAAGTTACTCCTCTCCATGTCGTCTTTGACTAAGAGAAACGGTGTTTTGAAGAGGATAACTGCACTAGAACATCAGTTTACTAAGAAATATACCCAAACAAACGCGATTTTCGAGATTTTTTTTTTTTTTTGAGACGGTGGGCCGGCCGGCGCTCCAGGCCAATATCTCAGAAGTAACTTATAAGATAAGATAAGATAAGATTTCGTTCGGATTTTTAACCCCGGAGGGTTAGCCACCCAGGATAACCCAAGAAAGTCAGTGCGTCATCGAGGACTGTCTAACTTATTTCCATTGGGGTCCTTAATCTTGTCCCCCAGGATGCGACCCACACCAGTCGACTAACACCCAGGTACCTATTTGCTGCTAGGTGAACAGGACAACAGGTGTAAGGAAACGTGTCAAAATGTTTCCACCCGCCGGGAATCGAACCTGGACCCTCCGTGTGTGAAGCGGGAGCTTTAGCCACCAGGCCACCGGGCCACCTATTTCTTCCTTTATTACTTAATTAAATTGAATAATATTAACAGAAATTGTAGAATAAAGATTTCTCTAATTTCATTCGATCAATTTTTGGAAATATTCCAAATACTTTGTGAGTTCTGTGGGAGTAAAGGGCAGATTTTTTGCAACATTCCAATAACTAACAAACTTTATTTTTTCGTGAAATAAAGATAAGTTATTTAGAGGAAAAGGTCCCTAAGAAAAATCGTATTAAGTAAGTAAGTAAGTTTATTCAGGTATACACAAATACAGTTACATAGAATTATCATACATAGCAGCATATGTGTAGAGAACCTGGGATAACCCAAAAAAGTCAGACAGAGTGACTTATTTCCATTGGCACCAAGTGTCCAAACACATTCGCTGCCTGACCACGGTCGAGTGAGGTTGTGCGCTGCACCCCTCTGCTGTTTCAGGCGAGCTACCTTGTATCAACATGGCGCTGAGTGTGAGGAGGCGCGTAAATACCATTGGTATTGAGCTGCTTCGTGGGGCGATTTCACCCTCTTCAGTGCAAGTCTTACTCCCAACAATCATTAGGGAGACCTATGGAATCCAGGACGATGAGGTGTATGGTGTAGCCCTGAATGGGGCTTATAGAATCTTCGTCAAATTGAATTCCACGTCCGTGTATGAGTCTTTGGTGACGAGATTCCAAGACGTGAGTCTTGACGCTACTCCAGCTGTGAAGGTGCGTTTGATCGACGTATCTCGCCACTTTACGTGGGTTAAGATATGTAATGTCCCATTTGAGGCAGATGAGGCTGACATAAGGAGTGTTTTTGAGACATATGGAACTGTACATCTGGCACAAAAGGGCAAGTGGACGGCAGGTGCTTACATGGGACGTCCGGAGGGTATCTTTTCCCTGAAGATGACTCTGAGACATCCCATACCGTCTTACAGTCGTGTTGGAGGGACTTCAGGACGCAAGTTATGGTATCGTATGCCGGACAGAGACGTACGTGCAGAATATGTGGGGCGTACGACCATATGGCGGCAGAGTGCGTGAAGCTGAGGAGGGCGCCAGCGCAAACTGGTGAAGCACCAGTTACCAGCGTGATAGCTGTTGAGAGCCCGGTGCGAAAGCAAGGGCCTGGGCGCTTGTGGAGTGAAGAGGTGGAGGATTCCAAAGAGGAGACTGGCATGTGTGAGGTAAGCTGTGTTGTAAAAGGATCTGTTACTACACAAAGGAAAAGTACAGAAGTGCAAGTGCAGGAGGAGGTGCAGGCTCTAGAGGAAGAGCTTCAGGAAGTGTTAAGGACATTGACACCACCTGCAGAGGATGTTGTTCCTGAGCTGGTGAGAGGCACGGCGTTGCCTGTAGAAGAATGTATGGATAAAAAACATAGCAGGGTTGACGGGCCAACTAGCAAGAGAGAGTTGTCGCCGTGTGCTGTGGAACGGGGCGTGGTGGAGGTTGAGGTTCATCATGAGGGAACCTCAGAAGATAACATGGATGTAGAGGGCATCACGAGGAAGAGAGCGGCGGCGTCAGACTTAGATGATGTCCTGACGCTGGCGCAGAGGCCTGGGAGGAAGGAAGAGCAATGTCGAAGCAGTCACGATAAGAGGCATCGCAAAAAAGGGGGAGGGGTTGATGGTGTGAAGCCTTGTGCTGGCTCCGGGGCAGGAGGCCCTGGGATGAATGAAGAGAGGAGGAAGGGTTGGAAACTATAAAGAGGCCTTAGGTGTATGACTGTGAACGTAAATGGACTGTGTAATAGTGTGAAGAAGGAATGGTTTCGAATGTTTCTGTATAAATATAGGGTGGATGTAGTGTTCCTGCAAGAACACAATTTCAAGGAGGGAAGAGTGCTCGAGGTGGAGGGGTTTCAGGTCATGACTCTGCCATCTGCACGTCTGAAAGGTGGTGTGGGTATATTGATCAGGGAGGCAAGCCTGTTTGTGTTGCTAAGAAGTGAGGGGGGAGGGAGGGAAGAGTATTGCGCGTGGATGGGTGGTGGATGGGACAGCGGGTATCTTTTGTATGTGTGTATGCACCAGCGGAAAATGATGTGAGGGTAAAAAGGGATTTTGTATGTGAAGAACTAGTTTTCTTCTTATGTGGTTTACCTGCAGTGGCCGTCGTTGGTGGGGACTGGAACTGCATTATTAGGAGGGCTGACGTGGAACCAAAAGGGGCGGGGCACGTGTCGGCGGCCTTGCGAGATCTTTTGAGGGATATTCAGTTGCGGGATGTGGTTGGAGGAGGGGCGTGGGAGGTAGAGCACACTTTTGTAAGACGGGGTTACGCTGCTAGGTTGGATAGGCTGTATATATCTCAAGGGGTTGGGTTGACACTTTTCTGTACAACAGAAGTAGCTTATTCGGATCATCGGGCGGTAGTAGCAGAGGTGGCGTGGGAGTCACTAGCAGGTATATCTAGGGGATATTGGAAATTAAATACAAGTGTGTTAGGTGATGAGGAGGGGATAGAGGGATTTGCAACGCTGTGGGAGGGGTTACGTGCAGAGATAAATGGGGTAGAGGATGTGGTGATGTGGTGGGATGGTGTGGCTAAAGAACGGATTAAGCAATATTACGTAAAGGAAGGGAAACGTATCAATTCTTTAAAATATGGGCTTGCTAACTATTTGGAGGATAGATTACGGGGTTGTTATGCGAGGGGGGCGGTGGCGGGCACTTATCCAATGGATGAAATTATGGCAATTAAAGGGAGGCTGCGTGAGGTACAGGATGAGAGGTTCCAAGCGGTGAGGGTACAGGCGGGGGTGGAAGAGGTGTTATGGGGCGATAGACCTTCATCGTGCGTATTGCGTAGGCAGAAACAAAGACAGCAGGCAATGACTATTCCATGGTAGGAGGTTCATGAATCGATAGGAGGGTACAGGGAGGGGCAGGTCATACAAGCTATGGAAGGAATGGGGGCGTTTGCTGACAAGTGGTATGAGAAGTACTGGCAACGAGAAGGGGTAGAGGATGGGGTTTTAGAACAGGTGTGTGGGAGTGTGGTATGTCAGTTGGTAACAGTGATAGGGAAGCACTGGGTGGGGAAATAACTGAGGGGGAAATATGGAGGGCTTTAAGTGGAATGCGAAAGGGCAAAGCACCGGGAATTGATGGACTCCCGGCAGAGTTTTATCAGCAGCATTGGGAATTATTGAGGCATTTTCTGGTTAGGTTATTAAATTGCATGAAGGAGAGAGGTGAGCTGGGTGAGAAGCAGGCAACGGCTGTCATTGTATTGGTACCGAAGGGTAAGGGGAAAGCAACGCTTCAGGATTACCGGGCGATCTCGTTGTTAGTGCAGATTAAAAAATGTTTGCGAAGATTTTGGGAAATCGGGTCAAGTTGTGGTGGGGCGGGTAGTATCAAAAACTCAGTTTGGTTTGCCAGGGAGGTCTATGGGGGGAGGGGCTGGGTTACTTAGGGATTTCTTTGGGAGGCAAAAGGGGGGGGAGGGGGGGAGGTTGGTGGCGCTCGATTGGCAAGGGGATACGATAGAGTGGATGGGGAAAGCATTGAAAGCCACCCTCAGGGGTCAGGGGTTTGGGGAAGAAAAGTGGGCTGGGTTGAGGCTTTGTATGGAGGTCAATGGCGAGGGTACGATTAATGGCGATTGGGTGGGAAGATTGTAATGGGTAGGGGACTTAGGCAGGGGGGGTCCTATGTCACAATTATTGTTTGCTGCGTAACAGGACCCTTTTATAGATTGATGGGCAGGTATGTGTCACGTAGTGGGACCAGGGTGTGAGGTTGCGAGGGTTTGGCCAGTTTTAATTGGGTATGGGGGATGATACAACTGTTCTGATCAGGGAGGGGATGTCAATGGACACATTAGACGGCGGGTAGTACAAATGTTCGCAGGGGCAACTGGTTGAGGGTAAATTCAGATAATCCATGGTCAGGGGGTTAGGGGGCTTGGGCGGGTAGGGTTGATTGGGGTAGTGCAGTTGTGAGGAGGCAAGTGAATTCGTTAAAAAATCTGCGGTCTTATTTATGCAGACGATCTACCTGTGGCACTCATGGAAAACTCGCTTAGGATGGTAGAAAGGTTTCGGGACGCTTGGGTGCATTGCGACCTTATATTTGCCCTTGTGCAGCGTGCCATTGTTATTAATATCTTACTGTTAGCAAAGATGGCACGTGGCAGCCGTGTTTCCCATTAACGGGGCCCAGTAATAACGAACTTACTTAGGAAGGTTTTTAAAATTCTTGTGGGATTCGAGCTGTGATTGGATTAAGAGGTATGTGGTAATTTTTACCTGAAAAGTAAGGGGGGGGGCTGGGATTGCTGGCCCTTAAAGTGGAGGATCAAATGTGTCTTCATTAAAAGGGAGGTGATGAGGAAAGTGTGGGTGGGGGGGGTTTGGCCAGGATCCATAACAGATTGCATGGATGTATACAGGAGTTGAGTTGCATGAGTGTGAAACTGTGTTGAGGGCTCTGGCGTGGGATCGAGAGCCAGCAAAGGTTTAAAATAGGTGGGTTGTGTAATTGTTAGCCGGGAGGGTTGTAGCGCCTGTAGGGGGAATTTTCCCCATGTATGCATGGGGAAAGTATATGGAATAGGTTGAGTAGGATGAGGTTGCAACCTCGTGTTCGGATGTAATTTTATCATTTTTGCACGGCATTTTACCGTCGAGTGTGGTTCACGGGATAGACGAGTCGTTGACGGGGGGGAGTGTGGGATATGTGGTGGGGAGGAGTCGGCTTTTCATGTGTATATTTTGTGATGGACTGAGGAGGTCAAGGGGTGGTTAAATAGGGTGATAAAGGATAGGGGGAAAAGGGAAATTTTCTGTATTGAGAGCATTAAGTCTCGATGTGGGGGGTTGGGAGGAACATGTAATCAGAGCTGTGGGATACATTATGGCAGATTATATCTATTAGTGTGGGGATTGCGGGGGGAAAACAGGTTACTGAGGTGAAGAGGAGGGGGGTTAGCGTTAACGTTCTATAAAACGGTATGTAGAAATAAGGAAATTTATGGGAGGGGTGGGTGAAGGTTTTTTCAGAGGGATATGGCAATTTACGTTACAGGTTTTATTAGACTTGTAATATACGAGGGAGGGGAGGGTATGATTGGAAAGTGTTGCTGGGGTAGGGAAGTCGGGGGTGAAACAGGGTTGCCTCCCTGGTAATGGATAACAAATGTTTGCGAGAGTGTTGGATGAGTGATGCATGGTGAAAAATATGTGGACCACGGGTGCTAGCACCTGTGGAGCGGGCCCAGTTTTTGTGACTGGACTTTACACTATTATACATATTGTGTGTGGTAATATTGATTTACAGAAATGTTTGTAATTTGGAGATTTGCTATAATAATTGCATGTATTTGCTCAATTGTTTTCTAGATGCTTGCACTGCATAGTGTTGATGCTGTGATCATGCACGGTGTCCCGAGATATGATGTGATATGTTTGTATTAATGTCTGTGCATTATTGTTCGTCACTGGTGTTCTTTCAATTTTCAGTTTTGTTTTGAGAGTAAAGAGGTTAATGCACGTCAGATAGTGTAAATAAAGTTGGGCAACAGTGGTGTTATAGGTTTTTGTGGTTAGGTTTCGTGCTAGGCCAGTCTTTATGTGTTACTTATGTCATGGTTATATTTTATGTTGTATTGTACTGTTGTCAATAGCACTATGTTATGTCCATATAAGCGTATAGAGCTTGAATGTCATAGTTCAAGCTCTGTTATTGTTTTAACACTTGAATTGCATGTTTAAATGTGTAGAGGCTTACATGTGTTGGATTTTGGACTAAGTTTATTCTTATGTTTTGTAGTAATTTTGTATGTCTTTGTGACTTTTCTATATCACCATTGTTGTGTAATACATATTGTTATGTAACTGAACCATTAGGACAATTACATAAATTAATGTTTTGATCATTGCTGTGTGACTTTAGATTAGGTAACATCCAGTGTTTATAGCATGTTAGGTTGTAAATAGTGGGGTGGTTGGATAACCACGGGGGGGGGGTAATATGTCTGTATAATATGTTTTAGTGCAATGAATTTCATGGTCTGTAGTCGATTATTAAGTACCATTTCGAGGGATGTGTATATAAAAGTGTTGTTCATATCATGTAATTCTGTTAAGTAGCTCCTACAGGTTTGGGTTAAGTGATAGGATGAGGGAGCAGGGAGGGGGGGTGTACCCACACGGAGTTGTAAGTGTGGTGTGTAATATTAGCTGTAGGGAGGATTGTGTTAATTTATAGACTTAAATGAGTTTTACATATTATATTTTTGTAATGTCATGTTTTAAATAAAATATAAAAAAAAAAGTGTCCAAACAATCCTATGTCGTCCCATATAGGAATAAATCGCATCCCAAGGGCATTTTCAGTAAATCAGTCCTTTTTCAGTCTTTTCTCAGTTGTTGTTTGAGGTATATTTTTGATAAATATTTTCAGGAAAGAGTGAAAACACTTTGTCTTGTGCACCAAAACTGGAGGAAATTGGACGGTAAACAAGAAGACTAATTAACTGCCCTACTGCCCTCTTAGGCTTGGTTACAAGTACTTCTGGCAGTTTGGGAGACACACAGATGATGATCAAACTAAATGCAAATTATGTGATCAGGTATATGGCTACTGTCTTGAACATTATGTGCTTAATTGTCCACTTATTGTAGAATATAGAGACAGACAGTATAATAACCTATGTGACATATCAAGATATCTTATTAATGGAAATAAGATATCAGATATACTAAGCAAAATTTTCCTAATTTGCTTTTAACAGAAATGTGTACTCCAGATATGTAGATATAAATCCATATGTACTCCTGTTAACCCTTTTGGGGCCTAGTTCCTAGGCCTTGAGTGTATCCTTGTGCTCTAGCGCTACCGTCCACAGGATGGATATGGGGTGAACAATAAACTAGCCACTTTGGTGGCAAAATCTAAAATCTAAATCAAAGATATGAAAAAAACATAGACTAGATATTTTAAAAATTTTGATGATTTGCATGATATTACTAAAATGTTTCCCGGAGTTGTACCACCCATTACAGAAATTAAAAATTTGAAGTGTCCTTAAGATCCAAGGTAAATTAACTAAGAGTATAAAACAGTTGAAGAAGACTTTCTTGGGTGTTAAAAAAATTGTAAAACAAATGTAGAGAGAAGGTTGGGGCGAATAACTGCTTGAAGTTGCTCAACATGTACTCCTGCACGAAGGAGGTTTGAGATACATCATTATGTACACTTGGAAAATACTAGAGGGACAGTACCAAATTGCACATTTAAAATCATCACTATGAAAGAAGAAGACTTGGCAGATGATGCAACATCTCCCCAATGAAAAGCAGTTGTGCCACTAGCACGATAAGAGACAACACAATAAGTGTCTGGGGCCCAAGACTGTTCAACTGCCCCGATAATAAAGGGATTATCAATATCCCTCGGTGTCTTCAAAAAGGGAGCTAGACGGAACCAAAAGGCAGTCCGCCCAGCCGGGCTGGGGTTTGTACATCTGGTTGTGTGTGGTCAACAGTAACACCCTGGTTGATCAGGCCCTGAACCCTCTCCATGTATATTCCAGGTAATTGTTATAAGGGTAATAAGGTTTTTACATTAAAATTTGGAAAAAAAAATTTTCCCATATTGGTCGTACAGCAGCAAGTGGGTTAAAACATGATAGTTCTTCAGTAGTAGTGAAATATCCCCCCCGTTTGTTTTGTTCTAGAGTTGGGATGTGTGTATCCTGGGGTGGTACTATTGTTTTTGTTTAAGAAGGGTTTACAGTCAGAAAAATACGGGAAAAAGGTTGTGTTTAAGGAATAAAGGAGTCGAGGAGGCATCACGTATTTATTTAGTAAATTAAAATTTAAAAAAATTGTAAATTTTTGACGTTATTAGGACAGTGGGGCTTGTGTTTCCGTGCAGTAAAGTCGTGGTTTAAAGGTCAGTTAAAGGCAGAGAACAATAAAGGTTTCCCCTCTTAAATAAATAAATTACAAATTAAGTCATTGTTTTAAGGGCAGTATTAGAAGACGGTTTAATTTTTCGGCTTCTTTCTGGTTGAATTTTTAAACTTTGATAAAAATTATTAAATGAAAAAAAGGGTAAAAAAAGTTTTGGGTTTAAAGGTTCAAATATAGTTTGGGTATAAAACCAGTTTTCAAAGGCTTTAATATAGCGATCCTAATAATATTAGGTTTACTGCCCTGAAAATATATAATTTGGTAATGTCTTTAAGTTCCCCTTATTTGAAGCTTTATCTTAAACAAAAATTGAAAAAGGAAAACGGTAAAGGTAGTTTTTTTTTTTGGGTTTTCATCAGGATAGACAGTAATAAACTGTCAAAATTTGATTTTTCATGTAAAGAGTTGGCGGTAATTTAACTCTCGGTTCCTCTATTCTCAAATCCAGTCCAAAATTCAAAGTGAAATAAGATGGGGTGGTTAAGGGAAGTTTCTGCCCATTTTTCCCCTTTTTTTCTCTCTTTTGACCCCTTCTGCCCCCTTGTGGTGGGTAGTGATGCCCCTGATAGTCTCTTGCTCCAGGGCGGGGGTCCTCTTGCCTGCATCAACCTGATTTCCCCAGAATGTTCCCTTATATTATATAACCAGGGGAGTGTTATCCACCCGGATTCCAGGAAACCAAAAGGGTACTGTTATCCAACCAGGATAACCCAGGGTAGTGTTATCAAACCCGGGGTAACAGGGTAGTGTTATCCCCTCAGGATAACCCAGGGTATGTTATAACCCGGAAACCCCCCCCCCCCCCCCCCCGGGGAGTGTTTTACAACCCCCCGGGGTAAACCCGGGGTTTTTGGTTTTTCCCAACCCGGAAAACCCAGGGTGTGTTATCCACTCAGGATAACCCAGGGGTGTTTCCACCCAGGAAAACCCCAGGTAGTGTATCCACTCAGGTTACCCCGGGGTAGTGTTATCCCCCCAGGATAACCCGGGGTAGTGTTTTCCCGGGATAACCCCGGGGTAGTGTTATCCCCCCAGGAAAACCCAGGGTAGTTTATCCCCCCAGGATAACCGAGTAGGTTATCCCCCCGGAAAACCCCAGGGTGTGTTTCCAACCAGGATAACCGGGGGTTTTATCCACCCAGGATCCCCCGGGGGTAGTGTTATACCCAGGAACCCGGGGGAGTGTTATGAAACCCAGGATAACCCAGGATATGTACCCAAACCCAGGAAACCCGGGTTTGTGTTATCCAACAGGAAAATTTCCCAGGGTAGTGTTATCCAACCAGGAAAAACCCATGGTAGTGTTTCCAACCGGATAACCAGGGTAGTGTTTTGCCCCAGGAAACCAGGGTCTGTTATCAAACAGGTAACCCAGGGTAGTCTTATGCCCCAAGGAAAACCCGGGGTGTTTTTTTCCCCCCAGGAAAACCCGGGGGTTAGTGTTATCCCCCCTAGGTAACCGTGGGATTGCATCCACCCGGATCCCCCGGGTATGTTATCAGCACAGGAAAAACCCAGGTGTTTATAACCCAGGAAACCCCGGGGTTTTGCGTTTTCCCCCGGAAAAACTCAGGGTAGTGTTTCGCACGGGATCCCCCGGGTGTTTTATCCACCCACGAAACCCAGGGTAGTGTTATCCAACCAGGATAACCCAGGGTGTGTATCCACCCACGATCCCCGGGGTTAGTGTTAAAAAACCAGGGATAACCCAGGGTAGGTACCCACCCAGGATCCCCCAAATAGGTTTCGCACAGGAAAACCCCAAGGGGTATGTTTCCACCCAGGAAAACCCATGGTAGGTTATAAACCCGGGGTAGTGTTATCAACACAGGATAACCCAGGGTAGTGTTTCCCCCAAATAACCCAGGATAGTGTTTTTCCACCCATGATAACCAGGGTTGGTATCCCCCGATATCCCGAGTAGTGTTTCCCCAAGGATAACCCAAAGTAGTGTTATCCCCAAAGTATAACACGGTAGTGTTATCCACCCAGGTAACCGGGGTTTGTGTTCTCCCCCAGGAAAAACCCGGGGTAGTGTTACCATCAGGAAACCCAGGGTGGGTCATCAACCTTGATAACCAGGGTGTTTATCCACCCACAAAAACCCAGGGTGGTGTTATAACCCCCGGGTTTAAAACCCGGGGTTTGTGTTACCCAACCAGGAAAAGCCGGGATAGTGTTATCCCCCCTGGAAAAAATAAAGGTAGGTTATCCACCAAAAAATGTGAGGTTATGTTATCCTTTGGATAACCCAGGACGTTTTATTCACCCAGGATAACCCAGGTTAGTGCTATCCACCCTGGATAATGCTATCCAACCAGGCTATCCCTCGATAGTGTTATCCACCTAGGATAACGCAGGGTAGTGTTAACTACCCAGGATGAGCGAGGGTAGTGTTATCCATCCAGGAGAGTGTGATCCACCCAGCATAACCCAGGGAAGTATTATGCACCCAGAATAACCCAGGGTTGTGTTATACAACCAGGATAACCCCGGGTAGTGTTATCCATCCAGGAAAACCAGGATTATGTTACCCACCCAGGATAACCAAAAGTAGTGCTATCTTCGTAGGATAACCTAGGGTAGAGTCATTCACCCAGGATAACCCAGGGTAGTGTTATCCACCGAGGATAACCCAAGAGAGTGTCATCCATGCATGATAACTCAGGGTCGTGTCATCCTCATAGGATAACCGAGGGTAGTCTTATCTACCCAGTATAATGCAGTGTAGTGTGAACCACCCAGGATAACCCTGGGTAGAGTTATCCACCCTGGGTGACCAGGTTAGTATCATCCACCCAGAATATCCCAGGGTAGTGTGATTCACCCAGGATAAACCAGAGTAACATTATCCATCCAGGATAGTGCTATCCACCCAGGATAACCCTGAGCATCCTTATCCACCCAGAATAGTGTTATTCACTCAGGATAACCCAGGGCAGCATTATCCACCCAGGAAAACCCAGGGGTAGTGTTATCCACACAGGATAGTGTTATCCAACCAGGATAACACAGGGTAGTGTTATCTATCCAGGAAATTCCAGGGGTAGTGTTATCCACTCAGGATAACCATGGGTAGTATTATCCACCCAGGATAACCCAGAGTAGTGTTATTCACCCACAATAACCCTGGGTAGTGTTATATACCGGGGAAAACCCCGGATTGTGTTACCCCCCAGTTTTAAAACCAGGGTAATGTTATCTTTCCAGGATAACCCAGGGTGGTTATCCACCAGGATAACCAAGGGTACTGTTATCTGCCCAGGATAACCAAAGGAATTTTGTTATCCACCAGGTAACCCAGGGTACTGTTATCAGCCCAGGATAACCCAGGATTGTGTTATCCACCCAGGATAACCCAGGTTAGTGTTATCCACCCAGGATAACCCTGGGTAGTGTTTTCCCCATAGGATAGCCCCGTTGTGTTATCCACCCCGGGTAACCCCGGGGTGTGTTATCCAACAAGATAACCTGGGATAGTGTCATCTATGTAGCATAACCCAGGGTAGTGTCTGTTGAGAATATTTGGCCTTACCTGCTGTGTTCATTATAAATATATGTAATGAACACTTAGCTGATAAATGACAGCAAATCGTCTACACAGCCGCCCCTGCAGAGAGGTCTAGAAGCTGTCGAAACCATCACAACAGTGGGCTGTCAAGAGATACAATTTGTAAGTATAAATTACCCCTAGGGGGTGTTATGTCAGCATATTTCATTCGATGATGGCTGATGAATACTTACTTGTTTGGACTCAAAAGTCCACACCTTACTGCCCATTATAGGTTGATTACAAACTCCTTGTGACTCAAGAATTGCGCAAACCCCCCATTAAAGAAATTTT
>NC_069493.1:19128806-19156841 GCF_026875155.1 Cherax quadricarinatus | reverse complement strand
TTGAGAATTGTTGTTGGGGGATCAACAAAAAATTTATGGAGATAGTTTGAAGAGGAAAAATTGCAAAAACCAAGGCAGTTGCATGTGGATTTCGTATAGAAAATGCCGGGAAACGGTTTGCTGCTAGTGAATTTAAGGCCAGCAAGGCTGGTTCAACAGATAAAAAAAGAAAAGGGGCATCAGTGGGTTAAGGCGTGGTGAGGCTGCAAGTTCTGACAAAATGGGACCAAAAATTTCTTGATGAATTCAGAAGTATGAAGGCTGAAGGATTCCTCCCCCAAATCCATAGACGAAACAGGCCTTTTTTGGAAGAAAAACCAAAGGGGCCACATCACAAAGAAAAAGGCACTCCCAGGACCAACCTCTGAAGGATAGGCTAATTTTTTTTTGTTATATGGTAAGCTAGGGGGGATTTCAAAGTGGCCATTTTTGGGTGTAGACTCAAAAATCGCAGATGTTCAAGAAAAAAAAAACGTCTCAAAGAGAAATTGGTGTGGATTGGAAAGGGGTTAACAATAAGGCATGGGTCACGAGGCAAATTTAATTTGAGGGGGTCGATGAAGTGCTTGGACTGAATTGTGAAGGAATACCTCTGGAAAATAAAATTTGCCACTCAAGTGCCTCCTGGAATATGAACATGCTCCTGCTCATCCCCAGAATTGGAAGACCATTTGTTGGGGGTTTACTTTTGGACAGTGAAGTTCTTACATCCTATACAACTACTGTTTCATCCAGTCACGGAAAAAACAAGGTCATTTCAAACCTCAAAAATAACTTACACCAAAACCAATGTTTTCAAGGATGCTTTGAAGTGACCTCAGACACTGAAAACTGACTCTAAGGACAGTTCAGAGGAATCACTTGAATATCCTCAATTGTTTTAACATAGGGATGTGAAGTGATTCCTACAGGGCTTAATCCAGGGATGTAACACTATCCTGGGTTATCCTGGGGTGGATAACATTATCCTGGCTTATATTGGGTGGATAAACATTATCCTGGGTTATCCTGGGTGGATAACATTATCCTGACTTATATTGGGTGGGGGGGGGATAACATTATCCTGGCTTATATTGGGTGGATAAACATTATCCTGGGTTATCTGGGTGGATAACATTATCCTGAACTTATAATTGGGTGCGGGAGGATGGATAACACAAACTCTGGGTTATCATGGTGTGAATTCTCTACCTCGTGTTATCATGGTTAGAAAAACAATACAATGGGGATTCCTGGGTTGTTAACACTACCCTGGGTTATTCCTGGTTGATAAACACTACCCTGGGTTATGTGGCGGTGTATAAACGATCGGGGATATCCTGTGACAAGAATAACACTAACCATGGTTATCCTGTGGGGATAAACACTATCCTGGGGTTATCCTGGATTTATAACACTTCTCTGGGTTATCCTGTCTTTGTGTGGATTTAACCTCTATCTGGTTATCCTGATGCATAATACTTAACTCTGTGTTATCTTGGGTGGATGATTCCACTTCCCTTGGTTATGCTGGGTTGATTAAAACTATCATAGGTTATCTCCAGGTGCTAACATTCATTTACCCTGGGTTTCCCTGTGTGGATAACATTATCTTGGGTGGATATCTTTCATTACTTTGGGTTATTCTGGTGAAGGATAAAACACTCTCTACCTTAAGTTTAAGCTGGCTAGATAACACTAGTCTGCATTATGCTAATTGGATAACAGTCATACTCTGGGGTTATTTCTGGGTGCGTAACACTCACTAACCAAAGTTATTCCAGGGTAGATAACACTACCCTGGATGGCTCAACCCTCATCACCTGGGTTATTCTGGGGTTGGATAACTTTCCAAACCGTTGGGATTACCCCTGGAGGATAAACCTTAAAACTTGGGTAGTTAGTAATGGGTGGATAACCTATCCTACATTATACTGGGTGGATATAACATTCACAATCCCTGTGTAGTGGTGGGTGGATAGCAAGTACCCTAGGGGATAAAACTGGGTGGATAATACTCAACTACCCTGTAGTTATTCTGGTGGATAGTGATACCCACCCAGGACATCCTGCATGGATAACATTATCATGGGTTTAATCTTGTTGTAGCTACACTAGCTACCCTGGGTTTTTATACTGGTTGGATAAACACTACCCTTGGGGTTGTAATGGGTAGATAAGAATATCCTGGGTTATCTTGTGGTGGATGTCAATACCCTAGGTTTTATTCCTTCCTCCCCCTTGGGTGGTTGGATAACAGTCACTACCCTGGGTTATACTAGTGTGGACTATAGCAGTCACTGCTATGGGATATCCTGGTGGGATAATCACTACCCTGGGTTTATCCTAGGTGGAAAACTGTCCTGGGGTTGGATAACCCTCACTACCCTTTATTCCTGGCGTGAATAACACTACTACTCTGGGTTACCCTGAATACCTACACAATACCCATCGTTATCTGGGTTTGGCTAAGAGAACGATGTGTGGTTAACACTACCCATGGTTATCTGGATGGATATAACGACTACCCTGGGTTATTGATTTCATTAAATTTACCAAACTATGGAGGCAAGGCGTATTGGTCTATAGTTTCGACGCTAAGGACCTGTCACAGTATTGTGAATATGGTATTACATTTGTCATTTTCCACTTGTCTGGGGCCACTATGCCAGTTTTTTATTTTAAGCATTATAGTGATTATTGAAAAAATTATCGAAAAGGTATGCTAAGGTCACTGACCTAGTGAACTTTTAGCTCACTGACCATCTGATCTCACTGGGCAGTGAGGTCAGTTCACGTCACTCTAAAAGCATCTGACCTAGAACACAAGCTAGTTAGGTCCAACTCACACCCACTAATGTATTTATCCAACTTATTTTTAAAACTACACAACGTCTTAGCTTCTATTACTAAACTCTGTTACTAAACCAGTGCTTTCCTATATCCTTCCTGAATCTGATTTTTTTTTTTTCAATTTAAACCCATTGCTGCGCATCCTGTCTATGTTAGATATTTTTAGCACGCTATTAACATCCGCTTTATTAATTCCTGTTTTCCATTTATACATCTCAATCCCCACTAATTCTACGCCTTTCTAGAATGTGCAGATTCAGGGCCTCAGTCTATCCTCATAGGGAAGATTTCTGATACGTGGGATCAACTTTGTCATCCTCCTTTGTACATTTTCTAGTGCATTTATATACATTCTGTAATACAGTGACCAAAACTGAGCAGCATAATCTAAGTGAGGCCTGAAAAAGGATATATAGAGTTGAAGAACAACCTGAGGACTTCTGTTATTTATACTTCTCTATATGAAGCCAAGAATACTGTTTACTTTATTGTGAACACTTATTCACTGTTTGGATTTAGACTCCCGCTAACCAGAACTCCTAAATCCTATTCACAATCAGTAATATTAAGATGTACATTATTTAGTTTATATGTTGCATGGTTATTTTGATTTCCAACATCTAGAACTTTGCATTTGTTTATATTAAACTGCATCTGCCATTTCTGTGACCATTGCATCAGTCTATTCAAATCATCCTGGGGTGCTCTAATGACCTCATTAGAATGAATTGGACGGCCTATTTTGGTGTCATCAACAAATTTGCTTATATTGCTATTTATTCCCTCATCTATGTCATTTACGTAGATTGTGAACAACAAGAGCCCAACACTGGCCCCTGTGGAACACCGCTTGTGTTGTGCCCCCATTCTGATTTCTCCCCATTTATGCAAACTCTCTGCTGCCTGCTTCTAGACCATGCCTCTATCCAGGAAAAATTTTCTCCTATTCCGTGTGCCTTAAGTTTTCTCAATAGTCTCTGATGTGGAACACTATAGAAAGCCTTACTAAATCCATATACACAATACCATATTCATTGCCATGATCTACCTCCTCAAATACCTTAGTGACGAAAGTAAATTCATAAGACAGGAACACTGCTTTGTAAAACCATGCTGAGATTCATTAATCAACTTATGCCTTTCAAGTTGGCTACGAACTGCTTTGGCAATTATTGATTCAATAAATTTTCCCACTATGGAAAGAGAGCTTATTGATCTATAGCTCTAAGCTAAGGTCCCGTCACCTGCCTTGTAAATAGGTGTTACATTTGCCATTTTCCACTTCTCTGGCACTATGCCAGTTTATAGTGATATAATTTTGCTTGTGCAAAATTAAAATAAACTGGGAAATAAATCACTAAAAATAAAACAAAATGGCACACGAAGAATAAAATATTATGCACAGAAAAGAGCATAAGAAACTGCACTGAAATAAACTGTAGCAATATTGCAAATAACAATTGCTAATCAAAAGTACTGCACAACACTACATAAAATTTCTGAAAGAAGAATTTTAATGACAACACAATGTTTGCACAAGAATTATGTAAAATGAATCAATGTAGCAATGATAAAAAAAATTACACACACAAGAAATACAGTTTATAAGAAAATAAAATATTCATCAAGGAATGAAATGATTGAACATTTTAAGTTTTAAATTTGGGCAGCTTAAGGAACACTTACTGAACAAACAAAAGATGATTTACTTTAAAAGAAGAACTTAAAAATTGCACTAAGAGTGGAATTTGTTCAATGAAAAATAAAAAAAAATAGGTGCAAAAACACAGAACAAAAAGGTTTGAACACTTACAGTGATGCGAAACACAACACATCAATATAAACACAATACTAGAATTTTCTTGCAAAAGAAACTTGAGGAATGAAAAATTTGGAAAATAAATGTCTTGCTTGCACAAAATAATGGCACTATTGTCTATGGAAATAAGACAAATTAGACGCAGGTTAAATGAAAGGAATTAACACACAACAGAGTAAAGTCCGAGGCAGCTACGGTGAAAAGCTCTGTTCCACAAGGCACAGTACTCGCTCCCATCTTGTTCCCATCCTTAAAATCCGACATAGACAAGGATGTCAGCCACAGCACCGTGTCTTCCTTTGCAGATGACCCCCGGAATCTGCATGACAGTGTCTTCCATTGCAGACACTGCAAAGCTCCAGGAAGACATCAACCAAATCTTTCAGTGGGCTGCAGAAAACAATATGAAGTTCAACGATGAGAAAATTTCAATTACTCAAAATATGGTAAACATGAGGAAATTAAATCTTCATCAGAGTACAAAACAAATTCTGGCCACAAAATAGAGCGAAACCCCCAACGTCAAAGACCTGGGAGTGATCATGTCGGAGGATTCACCTTCAAGGGACCATAACATTGTATCAATCGCATCTGCTAGAAAAATGACAGGATGGATAATGAGAACCTTCAAAACTAGGGGGGCCCAAGCCCATGATGACACTCTTCAGGTCACTTGTTCTATCTAGGCTGGAATATTGCTGCACACTAACAGCACCTTTCAAGGCAGGTGAAATTGCCAAACCTAGAAATGTAAGAGAACTTTCACGGCGCGCATAACGGAGATAAAACACCTCAATTATTGGGAGCGTTTGGGAGGTTCCTAAACCTGTATTCCCTGAACGCAGGAGGAGAGATACATGATTATATACACCTGGAAAATCCTAGAGGGACTAGTACCGAACTTGCACACGAAAATCACTCACTACGAAAGCAAAAGACTTGGCAGACGATGCACCACCCCCCCAATGAAAAGCAGGGGTTGTCATTTTAGCACGTTAAGAGACCATACAATAAGTGTCAGGGGCCAGAGACTGTTCAACTGCCTCCCAGCACACATAAGTGGGATTACCAACAGACCCCTGGCAGTCTTCAAGCTGTCACTGGACAAGCACCTAAAGTCAGTTCCGGATCAGCCGGGCTGTGGCCCCGTATGTTGGTTTTGCGTGCGCCAGCAGCAACAGCCTGGTTGATCAGGCTTGATCCACCAGGAGGCCTGGTCTCAGACCGGGCCGCGGGGGCGTTGACCCCCGGAACTCTCTCCAGGTAAACTCCAGGTAAACACTGCAATGCGTTATTCTGGGTGGATAACACTACCCTGAGTTAATCTGGGTAGATTACACTATTATGGGTTATCCTGGGTGGATAACACTATCCTGGGTTATCCTGGGTGGATAACACTACCCTGAGTTTCCATGGGTAGATAACACTAACCTGGGTTATCCTGGGTGGATAACACTCCTGGATTATGCTGGGTAGATAACACTATCCAGGGTTATCCTTGGTGGATAACCGTCAGACACTACACTAGGTTACCAGGGGGGGATAACAGTCATTATTCTGGGTTATCCTAGGTGGTTAACAATCACTACTCTGGGTTAACCTGGGTTGAAAACACGACCTTCGGTTACCCTGAGTGGTTAGCACTACCCTGGCTTATCCTTGGTGGTTAACAGTACCCTGGATAACACTACGGCTATCCTAGGTGGATAACACTACTCTGGGTTATCCTGTGCAGATAACACAATCCTTGGTGGATACCACTACTCAGGGTTATCCACAACTGTCAGACACTGCATCATCATGGGATATTGATACAAAGATTTCTTCAATACTTGTCCAATCTTTGGAGGAAGACCTACTTCGACTAGTGGATGGTACCACTATGACCCCGCCTCCTCCTGCTTACACTAGTGGATGGTACCACTATGACCCCGCCTCCTCCTGCTTACACTAGTGGATGGTACCACTATGACCCCACCTCCTCCTGCTTACATAGTGGATGGTACCACTATACCCCACCTCCTCCTGCTTACACTAGTGGATGGTACCACTATGACTCCGCCTCCTCCTCCTTACACTAGTGGATGGTACCACTATGACCCCACCTCCTCCTGCTTACACTAGTGGATGGTACCTCTATGACCCCACCTCCTCCTGCTTACACTAGTGGATGGTACCACTATGACTCCGCCTCCTCCTCCTTACACTAGTGGATGGTACCACTATGACCCCACCTCCTCCTGCTTACACTAGGGGATGGTACCACTATGACACCGCCTCCTCCTCCTTACACTAGTGGATGGTACCACTATGACCCCACCTCCTCCTGCTTACACTAGTGGATGGTACCACTATGACCCATGCCTCCTCCTGCTTACACTAGTGGATGGTACCACTATGACACCACCTCCTCCTGCTTACACTAGTGGATGGTACCACTATGGGCACCGCCTCCTCCTGCTTTCACTAGTGGATGGTACCACTATGACCCCACCTCCTCCTGCTTACACTAGTGGATGGTACCACTATGACCCTGCCTCCTCCTCCTTACACTAGTGGATGGTACCACTATGACCCCACCTCCTCCTGCTTACACTAGTGGATGGTACCACTATGACCCCGCCTCCTCCTGCTTACACTAGTGGATGGTACCACTATGACACCACCTCCTCCTGCTTACACTAGTGGATGGTACCACTATGACCCCGCCTCCTCCTGCTTACACTAGTGGATGGTACCACTATGACCCCACCTCCTCCTGCTTACACTAGTGGATGGTACCACTATGACCCCGCCTCCTCCTGCTTTAAATAGGGATGGTAAACCACTATGGGCACCACCCCTGCTTACACTAGTGGATGGTACCACTATGACACCGCCTCCTCCTGCTTACACTAGTGGATGGTACCACTATGACCCTGCCTCCTCCTCCTTACACTAGTGGATGGTACCACTATGACCCCACCTCCTCCTGCTTACACTAGTGGATGGTACCACTATGACACCGCCTCCTCCTGCTTACACTAGTGGATGGTACCACTATGACACCACCTCCTCCTGCTTACACTAGTGGATGGTACCACTATGACACCGCCTCCTCCTGCTTACACTAGTGGATGGTACCACTATGACCCCACCTTTCCTCCTGCTTACACTAGTGGATGGTACCACTATGACTCCGCCTCCTCCACCTTACACTAGTGGATGGTACCACTATGACCCCACCTCCTCCTGCTTAGACTAGTGGATGGTACCACTATGACCCCGCCTCCTCCTGCTTACACTAGTGGATGGTACCACTATGACCCCCTTCCTCCTGCTTATACTAGTGGATGGTACCACTATGACCCCGCCTCCTCCTGCTTACACTAGTGGATGGTACCACTATGACCCCCAACTTCCTCCTGCTTACACTAGTGGATGGTACCACTATGACCCCGCTTCCTCCTGCTTACACTAGTGGATGGTACCACTATGACCCCACTTCCTCCTGCTTACACTAGTGGATGGTACCACTATGACCCCGCCCCCCTCCTTTCTTACAAATAGTGGATGGTACCACTATGACCCACCTCCTCCTGCGTACACTAGTGGTGGTACCACTATGACCCACCTCCTCCTGCTTACACTAGTGGATGGTACCACTATGACCCCACTTCCTCCTGCTTACACTAGTGGATGGTACCACTATGACCCCGCTTCCTCCTGCTTACACTAGTGGATGGTACCACTATGACCCCACTTCCTCCTGCTTACACTAGTGGATGGTACCACTATGACCCCGCTTCCTCCTGCTTACACTAGTGGATGGTACCACTATGACCCCACTTCCTCCTGCTTACACTAGTGGATAGTACCACTATGACCCCGCCTCCTCCTGCTTACACTAGTGGATGGTACCACTATGACCCCACCTCCTCCTACGTACACTAGTGGATGGTACCACTATGACCCCACCTCCTCCTGCTTACACTAGTGGATGGTACCACTATGACCCCGCCTCCTCCTGCTTACACTAGTGGATGGTACCACTATGACACTGCCTCCTCCTCCTTACACTAGTGGATGGTACCACTATGACCCCGCCTCCTCCTGCTTACACTAGTGGATGGTACCACTATGACCCCACCTCCTCCTGCTTACACTAGTGGATGGTACCACTATGACACCGCCTCCTCCTCCTTACACTAGTGGATGGTACCATTATGACACTGCCTCCCCCTCCTTACACTAGTGGATGGTACCACTATGACACCGCTTCCCCCTCCTTACACTATTTGGGTGGTACCACTATTGACCCCGCCCCCTCCTGCTTACACTAGTGGATGGTACCACTATGACCCCGCTTCCTCCTGCTTACACTAGTGGATGGTACCACTATGACCCCGCTTCCTCCTGCTTACACTAGTGGATGGTACCACTATGACCCCGCTTCCTCCTGCTTACACTAGTGGATGGTACCACTATGACCCCACTTCCTCCTGCTTACACTAGTGGATGGTACCACTATGACCCCGCCTCCTCCTGCTTACACTAGTGGATGGTACCACTATGACCCCGCCTCCTCCTGCTTACACTAGTGGATGGTACCACTATGACCCCACCCCTCCTGCTTACACTAGTGGATGGTACCACTATGACCCACCTCTCCTGCTTACACTAGTGGATGGTACCACTATGACCCTGCCTCCTCCTGCTTACACTAGTGGATGGTACCACTATGACCCTGCCTCCTCCTGCTTACACTAGTGGATGGTACCACTATGACCCCACCTCCTCCTGCTTACACTGTGGATGGTTTCCCCTATGACACCGCCTCCTCCCCCTTACACTAGTGGATGGTAAACCCCTATGACACTGCCTCCCCCTCCTTACAATAGTGGTGGTACCACTATGACACCGCCTCCTCCTCCTTACACTAGTGGATGGTACCACTATGACCCCGCTTCCTCCTGCTTACACTAGTGGATGGTACCACTATGACCCCGCTTCCTCCTGCTTGCACTAGTGGATGGTACCACTATGACCCCGCTTCCTCCTGCTTACACTAGTGGATGGTACCACTATGACCCCCCTCCTCCTGCTTACACTAGTGGATGGTACCACTATGACCCCCCTCCTCCCGCTTACACTAGTGGTGGTAAACCCCTATGACCCCCCCCTCCTCCTGCTTACACTAGTGGATGGTACCACTATGACACCGCCTCCCCCTCCTTACACTAGTGGATGGTACCACTATGACCCGCCTCCTCCTGTTACACTAGTGGATGGTACCACTTGACACGCCCCTCCTTAATAGGAAGGTACCACTTGACCCCGCCTCCTCCCCTTACTCTAGTGGAGGTACCACTATGACCCACTCCTCCTGCTTACACTAGTGGATGGTACCACTATGACCCCGCCTCCTCCTGCTTACACTAGTGGATGGTACCACTATGACCCCGCCTCCTCCTGCTTACACTAGTGGATGGTACCACTATGACCCCGCCTCCTCCTGCTTACACTAGTGGATGGTAACCCCTATGACACCGCCTCCTCCTCCCTTTCACTAGTGGATGGTACCACTATGACCCCCCCTCCTCCTGCTTACCTAGTGGGATGGTACCACTATGACACCGCCTCCCCCTGCTTACACTAGTGGATGGTACCACTATGACCCCACCTCCCCCTGTTAAAATAGGGATGGTACCACTATGACCCCACCTCCTTCTCCTTACACTAGTGGATGGTACCACTATGACCCCACCTCCTCCTGCTTACACTAGTGGATGGTACCACTATGACACCGCCTCCTCCTCCTTACACTAGTGGATGGTACCACTATGACCCCACCTCCTCCTGCTTACACTAGTGGATGGTACCACTATGACACCACCTCCTCCTCCTTACACTAGTGGATGGTACCACTATGACCCCACCTCCTCCTGCTTACACTAGTGGATGGTACCACTGTGACACCGCCTCCTCCTCCTTACACTAGGGGATGGTACCACTATGACCCCGCCTCCTCCTCCTTACACTAGTGGATGGTACCACTATGACACCGCCTCCTCCTCCTTACACTAGGGGATGGTACCACTATGACCCCGCCTCCTCCTCCTTACACTAGTGGATGGTACCACTATGACCCCACCTCCTCCTGCTTACAATAGTGGATGGTACCACTATGACCCCGCCTCCTCCTGCTTACACTAGTGGATGGTACCACTATGACCTCACCTCCTCCTGATTCACTTCACCTGACTACAGCATATAAGCCACGTCTACGGCACTATGCTGTACATCTACAAGACTGATGGACTAAAATCGACCCAGCTGAGGGGATGATTCCTCAACTGTCCTCTCCTTACACCTTTCGCTTTAATGGACTGATGAAGCCCCTGTGGCGATTTCGGTTCTAAATATTCTCATTGTTGCCTAAGTGTCTCAATCTCACCCTGGTTGCTGGTGGATGATACTGCCCAGTTATCCTGGCCGGATAACTGTACCCTAGTTATCTGGGTGGATCACCCTGCAATTGGTAATCTTGCTGGATGCACTACCGTGGTTATCCCGGGTGGATAACACTTTTCTGGATGGATTCACAGTACCCTGTATTTCCTGGCTTGATACCTATCGGGATGGTAACACAACCGACGGTTATCCCGGTGGATCACACTACCCTGGGTTATCCTGGGTGGATGACAATACCCTGAGTTATTATTGTTGGATCACACTCCCAGGTAGATAAAATACCCCTGGTTAATCTGGGTGGATGACACTACCCTGAATTATCCTGAGTGGATGAAAACTATCCTGGGTGGATACACTACCGAGTGTTTTCCTGGGTGCATCACACTATCTGATTATCCTGGGTGAATAAACTACCCTGGGTTATCCTGGGTGGATGATACTACCCTTGGTTATCCTCGGTGTATTACACTACACTAGGTTATCCTGGGTGGATAACACTACCCTAGGTTATTCTGGGTGGATAACACTTCCATGGGTTATCCTGCGTGGATATCACTACCCTGGGTTATCTTGTGTGGATAATATTATCCTTGGTTACTGTTGGGATGTCACTATCATGGGTTTTCCCGGTGGTTGCATCAGCACTACACTAGGTTGCTCCCGAGTGGATAACAGTCAGTACTCTAGGTTATCCTGGGTGGATAACAGTCACTATACTAGGTTATCCTGGGTGGATAACAGTCACTACTCTAGGTAATCCTTGGTGGCTAACACTACTCTGTGTTATCCAGGTTGGACAACACTTACTAGCCTGGGTTATCCTGGGTGAATAACACGCACTATCCAGGGTTATCCTGTTTGAAGAACTGCCCTGGGAAGGTAACACTCTCTACTCTGGGTTATCCTGGGTTGATAACACTCACTTCCAAGGGTTACCCTGAGTGGCTAAAACTACTCATTGTTATCTTGGGTAGCTAACACTACCTTGGGTAATCCTGGATGGTTAACAGTACCATGGGTGGATAACACTACCCTGGGTTAACCTAGGTGGATAACACTACTCTGGGTTATCCTGTGCAGATAACACGACCCTGGGATAACCTGGGTGGGCAACACTACCTTGGGTTATCATGGTTGGATAACACTACCCTGTGTGAATAACACTACCCCTGAGATTTCTTGGGTGGATAACGCTTGCCTGGGTTTTCATGGGTGAATAACACTCTCTACTCTGGGTTATCCTGGGTGGCTAACAGTACTCTGGGTTATCCTGGGTGGCTAACACTACTCTGGGTAGTCTTAGATTGATAACACTCACTGCTGTGGGTTGCCCCCAGTGGCAAACACTACCCTGGGTTATCCTGGGTAGTTAACAGTACCATGGGTCGATAACACTACCATGGGCTATCATGGGTGGATAACACTATCCTGGGTTATCCTGTGCAGATAACACGACCCCGGGATATCCTGGATGCATAATGCTACCGTGTATTATCCTGGATGTATGCATCATTACCCTAGGTTATGCGCTGTTGATAAAAACTACCCTAGGTTATCCTAAGTGGTTAATACTCACTACCCTGTGTTATGCTGGGTGGATAACACTATCCTGGGATGATAACATTCATTACTCTGGGTTATTCTGGATGGATAACACTCACTACCCTATGTTTGCCTGGCTGGATAACAGTACTCTGCATTATGCTAGATGGATAACAGTCACAACAGTGTGTTACCCTAGGTGGATAATACTCACTACCCTGGGTTATCCTGGGTGGATAACACCCAAAACCCTGGGTTATACTGGGAGGATAAGTCACAACCCTGGGTTCTATTGGGTGGATGTCACCACCCTGGTTTATCCTGGGTGGACAACAGTCAGGCACTACACTAGGTTATCCAGAGTGGATATCAGTCACTACCCTGGGTTGTCCTGGGTAGGATAACAGTCACTACTCTGGGTTATCCTGGTAGGCTAACACTCACAACCTTGCATTATCCTGGGTGGTTAACCCTACCCTGCATTATCCAAGGGGGATAAGTCACTACTCTGGATTATCCAGGGAGAATAAGTCACTACTCTGGGTAATCCTGGGTGGAGAACTGCAATGGGTGGATAACACTCACTACCATTGGTTATCCAGGGTGGTTAACAGAACAATGGGTGGATAACATTATATTGGGCTATCTTGGGTGAATAACACTACTCTGGGTTATGCTGTTGGATAACACTACCATGTGTGGATGACACTACCCCTGGGTTTTCCTGGGTGGATAATTGTACCCTGGGTTATCCTGGGAGGATAACATTATCCTGGAGGGATAATGCTACTCTGGGTTAACCTGGGTGAATCACACAACCCTGGGTTACCAGGGTGGATGACTCTACCCTGGTTATCCTGGGTGGATAACACTATCCTGGGTGGATCACACTATCCTGGATTAACCTGTGTGGATAACACTACCCTGGGTTGTCCTGTGAGGATGACACTACCCTTGGTTATCCTTGGTGAAGGACACAACCCTGCATTATCCTGGTTAGATAACATTACCATAGGTTATCCTTGGTGAAGAACTGGCCTGGGTGGATAACACTCACTACCCTTTTTTATCTTTGGTGGATAACAGTACAATGGGCTATCCTTGGTGGATATCACTGCTCTGGGTTATGATGGTTGGATAACACTACCTTGTGTGGAAAACACTGCCCCTGGGTTTTCCTGTTTGGATAACACTACCCTGGGTTATCCTGGTTGGATAACACTAGACTGTGAGGATAACGTTACCCCTGTTTTTTCCTGGGTGGATAATATCCTGGCTGGATAACACTAATCTGGGATATCCTGGGTGGATAACACTATCTTGGATGGATAATGCTACTCTGGGTTATCCTGGGTGAATTACACTACAAAGGTTTAACCTGGGTGGATAACTCTGCACTAGGTTATCCTGGTTGGATTACACTACAATCGGTTATCCTGGGTGGATGACACTACCCTGGTTATCCTGCGTGGATCACTCTACCCTGGCTAATCCTGGGTGGATAACACTACCCTGGGTTATCCTGGGTGAATGACACTACCCTATGTTATACTACATAGATAACACAATCCCAGGTTATCTTGCTGGATAACACATCCCTGGGTTACCCTGGGTGGATAAGACAAATGTGGATTATCCTGAGTGGATAACACTACCCAGGGTTATGCTGGGAGAATAACTGTGGAGAAATTTTCTCCAGGAGGGGGGTATCAGCCCCCTTCAGCCCCTTTCAGCCCTTTCAGCCCTGAGGGGCCCAGCCCTCTCAGAAGGGGCAAGCGTCTTGTTTACTGCTACTGCAAGTAATTGATCGCAGATGCAGTAAGAGTATGCGACGAGGTCAAGCGACCGCTGCTCCTTGCAGTCCAGTGTTGCAGAATGTATTTTAATAAGAGACAGTACATCTCTTACTTTAGCAGGACAATTAAGGAATATCCTGCTTCCACTTTATTACCATAGTAAAGATAGTGAACATTGTTGTGCTTCATCGAGGAAGTGGCAAGGAAGCAAAAATTACTAGGTCAGCTTCTTTTTCCTTTGTGCAAGGGGCAGTGACGGCGTGGGGTGCTGTGGCATCTTCAGATTACTTTTGACTCTACTGAGAGTGACACTGACGCCAGGATAACCAACGAAGAACGATCTGTGCGTTAGTGTGAACAAAGTGTCTCATAAAACACAATAAACACTTAAGAGAAGTGTGATCAGCTTCTTTAGTGAAAAGATTGTGAACAATAAAGAGAAATCTTGTGGAACATAGTGTACCAGTGTGCGTATTCCTAGACTATGGAAGACGTGGACATCCAAGGACACTTCAGCTTCTATCAAGTCACCGATATCTGTCGAAGGTGTGAAGAACACCATAGCTCACCCCTACAAGAGCAAGGTAGGTTACGAATTTCTTGTAGTATGGGGAACTGCACAGTTCTTGAGTCGCAAGGAGTTTGTAATCAACCTACAATCCGCAGTTAGGTGCGGACTTTTGAGTCCACACAAGTAAGTTTGTCAGCCATCAGTGAATGATATATGCTGACATAACACCCCCTAGGAGTAATTTATAATCTTACAAATTATAACTCTTTACAGCCCATTGAGAGATGACTTCGACAGCTTCTCAAGACCTCGTTGCAGGGGCTGCTGTGCAGGCGATGAGGTGTCTTTCTAAGTTACGTACAAACTCTTTAAACTTAGCTGGTAATGCCATTTCTCATCAATAACACTAACCTGGGTTATCCTGGGTGGATAACACAATCCTTGGTTATCCTGGGCAGATAACAGTATCCTGAGTTATCCTGGGTGAATAACACTACCATGGGTTATCCTGGGTGGATAACACTACCCTGGGTTATCCTGGGTGGATAACACTACCCTGGGTTATCCTGGGTGGATAACACTACTCTGGGTTATCCTGGGTGGATAACAGTACCCTGGGTTATCCTGGGCAGATACAGTACCATGGGTTATCCTGGGTGGATAACACAATCCTGGGATATCTCATGTATATAACACTAACTAGGGTTATTGTTGGTGAATAACACTACTCTGGGCTATCCTGGGTGGATAATACTACCCATGGCTATCCTGAGTGGATAACACTACCCCTGAAATTTCCTGGATGGATAACACTACTCTAGGTTATCCTAGTTGGATAACATTATCCTGTGTGGATAACACTACCCATGGGTTTTCCTGGGTGGATAATGCTTCCCTGGGTTATCCTGGTGAACAACACTATTCTGAGTGGATAAGGTTGCTCAGGGTTACCCTGGGTGGATAACGCTATCCTGGATGGATAATGTTACTATGGGTTATCCTGGGTGAATCACACTACCATGGGTTATTCTGGGAGAATGACACTAACCTGGTCACCCAGGGTGGATAACTCTAACCTGGGTTATCCTGGGTGGTCCACACAACACTGCATTACACTCTCTTGGGTTATCCTCGGTGGACAACACTACCCTGGGTTATCATGGGTGAATGAATCTACCCTAGGTTATCCAGCAAAGATAGCACTACCTTTGGTTATCCTCTGTGGGTAACACAATCCTGGTTTTCCTGGATGGATAACACTACCCGCGGTTATCCTTGTTGTATAACACAACCCTGGGTTATTCTGGGTGCATAATACTTCCCTGGGTTATGCTGGGTGGATAACACTCTCCTGGATAGATAACACTACCCTCGCTAATCCTGGGTGGTTAATACTACCCTGGGTTATCCTAGGTGGATAACACTATCGAGCGAAAGCCTGGTTGGATAACATTATCCATTGTGGATAACACTAACCTGGGTTATCCTGGGTGAAGAACACTACCCAGCGTTATCCAGGGTGGATAAAAGTAACCTGCACATTTTTGGGTGGATAAGACTACCTTGCGTTATCATGGGAGGATAACACTCATGAGTTATCCAGGGCGGATAACACTAAACTGGCTTATCCTGGTTGGATAGCACTACCCTGGGTTATCCTGGCTTGATAACACCACCCTGGGTTATCCTGGGAGGATAACTTTACCCTGGGTTATCCTGGGTGGATAACACTACACTGAGTTATCCTGGGCAGATAACACTTCTCTTGGTTGTCCAGGGTGGATAACACTTCCCTGGGTTATCCTGGGTGGATAACACTACCGTGGATTATCCTGGGTTGATAACACCACCCTGGGTTATCCTGGGTGGATAACACTACCCTGGGTTATCCTGGGTGGATAACACAACCCTGGGTTATCCTGGGTGGATAACACTACCCTGGGTTATCCTGGGTGGATAACACTACCATGAGTTATCCTGGGTGGATAACACTACCTTTGGATATCCTAAGTGGATAACACTGCAATGGGTTATCCTTGGTGGATAACACTATCCTGGGTTATCCTGTGCTGATAACACTACCCTGGGTTATTCTGGGTGGATAACACTACCCTGGGTTACCCTGGTTGGATAACACTACCCTGGTTTTCATGGTGGATAACACTACCCTGGGTTATCCTGTGCTGATAACACTACCCTGGGTTATCCTGGGTGGATAACACTACCCTGGGGTATCCTGTGCTGATAACACTACCCTGGGTTATTCTGGGTGGATAACACTACCCTGGGTTACCCTGGTTGGATAACACTACCCTGGTTTTCATGGTGGATAACACTACCCTGGGTTATCCTGTGCTGATAACACTACCCTGGGTTATCCTGGGTGGATAACACTACCCTGGGGTATCCTGCGCTGATTACACTACCCTGGGTTATGCTTGGAGGAAAACACTACCCTGGGTTATGCTGGGTGGATATCACTACCCTGGGTTATCCAGTGCTGATAACACTACCCTTTGTTATCCTGAGTGGATAACACTACTGTGGGTTATCCTCTGCTCAAAACACTAACCTGGGTTATCCTGGGTGGATAACACTACCTTGGATTATCCTGGGTGGGTAACACTACCATGGGTAATCCTGTGCTTATAACACTACCCTGGGTTATCCTTGTTGGATAAAACTACCCTTGGTTATCCTAGGTGGATAACACTACCATGGGTTATCCTGTGATAACACTACCCTGGTTATCCTGGGTGGAAAACACTCCATGGGGTTATCCTGGGTGGATAACACTACACTGGGTTATCCTGGGTTGATAACACTACCCTGGGTTATCCTGGTTGGATAACACTACCCTGGGTTATCCTGGGTCGATAACACTACCATGGGTTATCCTGGTTGGATAACACTACCCTGGGTTATCCTGGTTGGATAACACTACCCTGGGTTTTCCTGGTGGATAACACTACCATGGGTTATCCTGGGTGGATAACACTACCCTGGGTTATCCTGGGTGGATAACAATACCCTGGGTTATCCTGGGTGGATAACACTACCCTGGGTTATCCTGGGTGGATAACACTTCCCTGGGTTATCCTAGTTGGATAGCACTATCCTGGGTTATCCTGGGTGGATAACACTACCCTGGGTTATCCTGGTTGTTTAACACTATGCTGGGTTATCCTGGGTGGATAACACTACCCTGGGTTATCCTGGTTGGATAACACTACCCTGGGTTATCCTGGGTGTATAACACTACCCTGGGTTATCCTGGGTGGATAACACTACCATGAGTTATCCTGGGTGGATAAACCCCTACCTTTGGTTATCCTAAGTGGATAACACTGCAATGGGTTATCCTTGGTGGATAACACTATCCTGGGTTATCCTGTGCTGATAACACTACCCTGGGTTATTCTGGGTGGATAACACTACCCTGGGTTATCCTGGTTCTATAACACTACCCTGGTTTTTCATGGTGGATAACACTACCCTGGGTTATCCTGTGCTGATAACACTACCCTGGGTTATCCTGGGTGGATAACACTACCCTGGGGTATCCTGTGCTGATAACACTACCCTGGGTTATTCTGGGTGGATAACACTACTATGGGTTATCCTGCGCTGATTACACTACCCTGGGTTATCCTTGAAGGAAAACACTACCCTGGGTTATGCTGGGTGGATATCACTACCCTGGGTTATCCAGTGCTGATAACACTACCCTTTGTTATCCTGAGTGGATAACACTACCGTGGGTTATCCTCTGCTCAAAACACTAACCTGGGTTATCCTGGGTGGATAACACTACCTTGGATTATCCTGGGTGGGTAACACTACCATGGGTAATCCTGTGCTTATAACACTACCCTGGGTTATCCTTGTTTGGAATAAAACTACCCTGGGTTATCCTAGGTGGATAACACTACCATGGGTTATCCTGTGATAACACTACCCTGGTTATCCTGGGTGGAAAACACTCCATGGGGTTATCCTGGGTGGATAACACTACACTGGGTTATCCTGGGTTGATAACACTACCCTGGGTTATCCTAATTGGATAACACTACCCTGGGTTATCCTGGGTCAATAACACTACCATGGGTTATCCTGGTTGGATAACACTACCCTGGGTTATCCTGGTTGGATAACACTACCCTGGATTTTCCTGGTGGATAACACTACCATGGGTTACCCTGGGTGGATAACACTACCCTTGGTTATCCTGGGTGGATAACACTTCCCTGGGTTATCCTAGTTGGATAACACTATCCTGGGTTATCCTGGGTGGATAACACTACCCTGGGTTATCCTGGTTGTTTAACACTAAGCTGGGTTATCCTGGGTGTATAACAATACCCTGGGTTATCCTGGGTGGATAACACTACCCTTGGTTATCCTGGGTGGATAACACTTCCCTAGGTTATCCTAGTTGGATAACACTATCCTGGGTTATCCTGGGTGGATAACACTACCCTGGGTTATCCTGGTTGTTTAACACTATGCTGGGTTATCCTGGGTGGATAACACTACCCTGGGTTATCCTGGTTGTATAACACTACCCTGGGTTATCCTGGGTGTATAACACTACCCTGGGTTATCCTGGGTGGATAACACTACCCTGGGTTATCCTGGGTAGATAACACTACCATGGGTTATCCTGGGTGGATGACACTACCCTGGGTTATCCTGGTTGGATAACACTACCCTGGTTTTTCCTGGTGGATAACACTACCCTGGGTTATCCTGGGTGGATAACACTACCCTCGGTTATCCTGGGTGGATAATACCCTGGGTTATCCAGGGTGGATAACACTACCCTTGGTTATCCTGGGTGGATAACTCTTCCCTGGGTTATCCTAGTTGGATAACACTATCCTGGATTATCCTGGGTGGATAACACTACCCTGGGTTATCCTGGGTGGATAACACTACCCTGGTTTATCCTGGGTAGATAACACTACCCTGGGTTATCATGGGTGGATAACACTACCCTGGGTTATCCTGGGTTGATAACACTACCCTGTGTTATCCTGGATTGATAACACTACCTTGGGTTATCCTGGGTTGATAACACTACCCTGGGTTATCTTGTGCTGAAAACACCACCCTGGGTTATCCTGGGTGGATATCACTACCCTGGGTTATCCTGTGCTGATAACACTACCCTGGGTTATCCTGGGTTGATAACACTACCTTGGGTTATCCTGTGCTGATAACACTACCCTGGGTTATCCTGGGTTGATAACACTACCCTGGGTTATCCTGTGCTGATAACACTACCCTGGGTTATCCTGGTTATATAACACTACCCTGGGTTATCCTGGGTGGATAACACTACCCTCGGTTATCCTGGTTGGATAACACTACCCTGGGTTATCCTGGGTGGATAACACTACCCTGGGTTACATACTCATAATGGAACATTCTGGGGTTAAATCAGGTTGATGCGAGGCAGAGGAGGACGCCTCCGTCTCCTGGGAGCAAGAGACTATCACGGGCATCACTACCCACCACTAGAGGGCATGAAGGTGGTCAAAGAGAGAGAAAATAAGTGTAAAAATGAGGCAGAAATCTTACCTTAACGACACGATACATAGTTCACTTTGTTATTGTTGGACTGAGAGGTTGAGGGAATAGAGGAACCGAGAGTTGATTACCGTCAACTCTTTATTTCAACCCTTAAACCCAGATATTATTGTGGTTTACTTACATGAAAAATCTAAATTTGACAGTTTATTACTGTCTATCCTGATGTAAACCATTAAAACGATACCTTATTACCGTTTTCCTCTTTTCAACTTTTTGTATTCAAGATAAAGCTTCAAAATAAGAGGAACTTAAAGACATTTACCATAATTTACATATTTTCAGCAGTTAAACCTTATATTATTAGGATCTGCTCATATTAAAGCCTTTGAAAAGCTGGTTTTATACCCTATAAAATATTTGAACCTTTAAAACCCAGACTTTATTACCATTTTCTTTCATTTAATAATTTTTATCAGAGTTAATAATTCAAAACCCGAAGAGAAGCCGAAAACTTAATACCGTCATCTAATACTGCCCTTAAACAATGACTTAATTAGTAATTTATTGATTTAAGGAGGAGAGCCCTTATTGTTCTCTGCCTTTAACTGAACCTTTAAACTACGACTTTACTGCACGGAAACACAAGCCAACACTGTCCTAAGTAATGTCAAAAATATTACAATTTTGAATTATAATATTACTAAGTAAATACTGTGATGACCTCGTGGTACTCCTTGATTCCTTAAACACAACCTTCTCCTGTATTATTCTGACTGTAACCTGTCTTAAACAAGAAACAATAGTACTCACTCCCAGGATACACAACAGTCTACAACTCTAGAACAAAACAAACTGGGGGAGATATTTCTATCTACTACTGTAATGAACTATCATGTTGTAACACCACTTGCTGCTGTACTGACCAATATGGAGAATATGTTTTTTCCAATTTTAATGTAAAAACCTTATTACTCTTATAACAATTACCTGGAATATACCTGGAGAGGGTTTCGGGGGTCAATGCCCCCGCGGCCCGATCTGTGGCCAGGCCTCATGGTGGATCAGGGCCTGATCAACCAGGCTGTTACTGTTGACTGCACACAACCCAAAGTGCGAACCGCAGCTCGGCTGGTCAGGTACTGCCTATAGGTTTCTGTTCAGCTCCTTCTTGAAGACAACCTGAGGTATATTGGTAATCCCTCTTATGTATGCTGGGAGGCAGTTGAACAGTCTTGGGCCCCAGATACTTATTGTGTTGCCTCTTATCGTGCTAGTGGCACACCTGCTTTTCATTGGGGAGACGTTGCATCGTTTGCCAAGTGTTTTGCTTTCATAGTGAGTGATTTTCATGTTCAAGTTTGGTACTAGTCCCTCTAGTATTTTCCAAGTGTATATAATAATGTATCTCTCCCTCCTTCGTGCTAGGGAGTACAGGTTGAGCAACTTCAAGCAGTTATGTCGCCCTCAACCTTCTCTCTACATTTGTTTTACAATTTTTAACAGCCAAAAAAGGCTTCTTCAACTGTTTTATACTCTTAGTTAATTTACCTTGGATATTAAGGACACTTCAAATATTAATTCTGTAATGATGGTACAACACCAGGACATTTTAGTAATATCATGCAATATCATCATAATTTTAATATCTAGTCTATGTTTATTCATATCCTTGATTTAGATTTTAGATTTTGCCGAGGCAGCTACGGTGAAAAGCTCTGTTCCACAAGGCACAGTACTCGCTCCCATCTTGTTCCTCATCCTTATATCCGACATAGACAAGGATGTCAGCCACAGCACCGTGTCTTCCTTTGCAGATGACACCCGAATCTGCATGACAGTGTCTTCCATTGCAGACACTGCAAAACTCCAGGCAGACATCAACCAAATCTTTCAGTGGGCTGCAGAAAACAATATGAAGTTCAACGATGAGAAATTTCAATTACTCAGATATGGTAAACATGAGGAAATTAAATCGTCATCAGAGTACAAAACAAATTCTGGCACAAAATAGAGCGAAACACCAACGTCAAAGACCTGGGAGTGATCTTTTGGAGGTCTCCCTTCAAAGGGCCATAAATTGATCAATGCATCTGCTAGGAAAAAAGACAGGGTGGATAATGAGAACCCTTCAAAAAATGGGGAGGGCCAAGCCCCATGTGACACTCTTAGGTCACTTGTTCTATTAGGCTGGAAAATTGTGACATTACAGCACCTTTTTAAGGAGGTGAAATTGCCGACCAAAAATGTACAGAGAACTTTCACGGGTGATAAAGGGATAAAACCCTCAATTTGGAGGCTTAGGTTCCTAAACCTGATTCCCTGGAAGCAGGAGGGAGAGTCATGATTTTTTACACCCGGAAAAAACCTAGAGGGGGTAGTACCGAATTGCACACGAAATCATCATTACGAAAGCAAAAAAACTTGGCGACGATCACCATCCCCCCAGTGAAAAGCAGGGGGGTCACTAGCCGTTAAGGGGACATACAATAAGTGTCAGGGGCCCCAGAGTTCAACTGCCTCCCAGCAAAATAAGGGGGTTACCAACGTACCCCTGGCAGTCTTCAAGCTGGGCCCGGCAAACACCTAAAAGTCAGTTCCCGGGTGCCGGGCTGTGTCGTATGTTGGTTTGCATGCAGCCAGCGCAACGCCGGTTGATCAGGCTCGATCCCCCGGAGGCCGGTCTCAGACCGGGCCCGGGGGCGTTTTCCCCTGAACCTCTCCAGGTAAACTCCAGGTAAAGTTGCTAGTTTATTTTTCCCCCATATCCATCCTGTGGACGGTAGCGCAAAGGCATATGGATAACAAAAAGGCCTAGGGTAAACCCCATAAATTTCATTTAAAAATTTTAATACCCACCCTTTTTTATTCCATTCTTGGGTTTTAAAAATTTGGGAATTTTGCCCCAAAGGGGTTCAATTTATTTGGGTTCAACAAGCCCCATCCTTTTGGACGGAAAAAAAAGCGCAAGAAAGCTTTTTAATTCCCCAAAAAGGTTTTAAAAAAGGGCCCAAAAGGGGTTAAAGGGTTCTATATTTTTTTAAATTTAACGGGGAAAAAGACAAATTTTTTAAAAGCAAATTTAGGAAATTTTGTTTTTAGTTTTTTCATATTTTTTCCCCAAATTAAAAGTTATTTGAAAAAAATGCCCAAAAATGGGTTTATTTAAAACGTCCTCCCCTCCTATATTTTTTCCAAAAATTTGGAAAAATTTTAACACATCAGTTTTAAACCCAAGGGCCAAAACCCGGGCCACAAATTTTCATTTAGTTTGTAAAAATCTGTGGCCCCAACACAGAGTACTTGTAACCAACCCTAAGTGGGCGTAGGGCATTTAAATTTATTTTCTTGTTTACGGCCCAATTTCCCCCAGTTTTGGTGCACAAGACAAAGTTTTTTTCACTCTTTCCTGAAAAAAAATTATAAAAAATATACCTCAAAAACAACTGAGAAAAAAACTGAAAAAGGATGATTTACTGAAAATGGGGGGCCTTTGGGGGTTTTGGGTTTTTTCCTATATGGGACGACATAGGATTGTTTGGACATTTGGTGCCAAGGGAAATAAGTACTCTGACTTTTTGGGTTACCCCAGGTTTCTACAATTGCTGCTATGTATGAAAATTTTCTATGAATTATTTGGTATCCTGAATAAACTTACTTATTAATACATTTTTCTTAAAGGGCCTTTCCTCTAAATAACTTATCTTTTTTTCACGAAAAAATAAAGTTGTTGTTTTTGGAAATTGAAAAAAATCTGCCTTTACTCCACAAACTCACAAAGATTTGGAATATTTCCAAAATTGATCGAATGAAATTAGAAAATCTTTATTCTACAATTTTTGTGAATATTATTAAATTTAAAATTAAGAAATAAAGGAAGAAATGGTACTTTAGGTGAATAAGTTACTTCTGAAAATTTTGGGCCCCGGGAGCCCCGGGGCCCCACCGCTAAAAAAAAAAAAAAAAAAAAACCTCGAAAATCGCGTTTGTTTGGTGTATTTTTCTTAGAAATGATGTTCTAGTGCAGTTATCCCTTTCAAAACACCGTTTTCTCTAGTCAAAGACGACATGGAGAGGAGTAACTTTTTTATATCGAAAATTCCCGAGGGTCTCTCCCATATTATGGCTTATTTTATTCAGTCTAGAGTTATAACATTTTTTGTATGTTATTTAAGTGTTTTTTATTCATATTAGATCAATTGTGATAGATAAATAACCCGTGATTAAAATAATTGATATACATAATATTGAAGTGATTTTCCTGGCTCTTTTTGGAGGGGAAATAGGGCCAGGGCCCCCAAGGGTTCCTGATTGGCTGGCACTCTCGGATAACCCCCCACTCTTATAGATGCAAATACATTTTATATTCAAATTCAAATTCAAAGTTTATTCTCTAAAGGTTAAAATGCTGATTTACAAATTTGGTTATTTTTGGGGTTTACATTAGTAAATTGTGATTACAGAGTGTACCACTAACGCTTAGCATGGCTAGGCATTTCGGGCAGACTTAGTTTTATTTAAATTGTAAAATATTACAAATTATGAGGTAAGTTGGTTTATGCTAATGATAAACACTCAGTTAATGAGAAGTTTAGCAATGTGAAACGCTTTTGTTTTTGGCACAGTGAGTAGTTTTCAGTATTGGAGTATCACAGGATTCATTATTTTAAGATTGCGGATAAATTTCTGTTATGTCAAATGAGTGAGTGTAAGTGTGAACCACGAGGTGTATCTCGTGTAGTTAGTTGACGGGGTGTATCAGGGAGATAAGATGTTTTCTAATGGTAGTTTTGAAGGTGATGAATGTGTCTGCAGTTCTAGAGTTCTCAGGTAGGGTATTCCAGATTTTAGGGCCTTTGACATACATTGAATTTTTGTAAAGGTTTAGTCGGACACGGGGAATGTCGTAGAGATGTTTGTGTCTGATGTTATGCCTGTGGGTTCTGTCACAACTATCAAGAAAGCGTCTTAGGTCAAGGTTAATATTAGAGTTTAAGGCCCTGTAGATGTAAATTGCACAGTAGTAAGTGTGGATGTACTGAACTGGGAGTAAATTTAGGTCTATGAAGTGTGGGGGGGTGTGTTGCCAGGGATGGGATTTAGTGATTTTTCTTATTGCAGCTTTTTGTTGGGTTATTATTGACTTTAGGTGTGTTGCTGCAGTTGATCCCCAAGCACAAATAGCATAGGTGAGGTATGGATAAATAAGTGAGTGGTATATTGTGAGAAGGGCATTTTGCGGCAAGGAACTACATGATGTGGTGACTCATGAACCCTCTGTTACTTTTTTTTTATATTTTATTTAAAACCAACAAATAGACAATAGACAAAAGGAAAAACCATAAAGATGACAATATATGATCAATAACTGAAAAAACGTTACATTAGATATTGAAACAGTAACAAATAACATAACAATATAACAAATATGACCACTATAGCCTACATATAAAATCAGATACCGAAGCTTAAAACTGTCCTATACTAGCTACATGTGGATAAGTTAACTTTCTTAAAAACATGCAAACCTATATTAACTCTTCCTCAAATTAATCATCCTTGCTCTTAATTTACACTAGAATAATAAAATACAAGTATACTTTCATTATTTCGTTACAGACTAAATTCCTTCTGCTCAGAGCACGGAAAGAAATATAGGATAATTAACCAATGATGTCAAGAACTCATCCAAGCGAAACCTACACCGACCATACAGGTCTATGAGAACTGCACGGTCCGCGCAGCTGCTCGCCCAAGTGTGCACATGTATATTACACATCGTACCTGTGGAAATTATTTAATTTCCGAAGCTATAGTGTATAATAAGTGTTTAATGTGCTGATTTGGGTCAAAATGTATTTGCATTTTTAATGAAATCAGCTGGGTTCCTGCTGCGCCTGCGCAGATGTGCAGGGGGGTGGGGGGTCGAGCTTGGGGGGCAGGTGGCGGGAGTGTTTTGAATGGGTGAGGAGGCTGAGAAAACCTGGAATGAGGAAACTGGTGTTCACGGTGGCCTAAGGATCAATATAGGCCTCAATTCATAATAGGAAGTGTCGTGACTGTCCCTAGTGAAGAGTGAGGGAACGTGATTTATGGGACCACCGTAAAGGGGTGGTAAAATTAGTGAATAATGTTCGAGCGGGTGGGCAGGTGCACGGCCATGGTGTGTGTCCAGGGGAAATACCCGTGTGTTAATCCTCGCTCATCGGCCTCAGATCTTAATGGGTGACCTCTAATGTGTATAATAGTTATGAGACGTTAAATCGTCTTGTGAATGTAATGTAATCAGTGATAATAACATTGAGTTAAGAGAATGCGGGATGTGAAATAGATCGCCCTGCTCCGAGTGAACGTGTGACTCTCGTACCGAGGATAATGAAGCTTTATGGAATCACGACTTCTAAACCGGGACAAACCGACGGATACCTCGTCCTGCCAGAATAAGAACCGTGTCGGTGTAGCAGGACATCGAAATGAGATGGGAATGGAGGAAATAAGGAGATCAATCACCCACAGTTAAGTAACCTTTCTAGTTATAGCAGACTGATGCTGGCCAGTTAGGTATGTTGTAATTGGATAGGTTATGAGTGATTCAGCTACATCAAGTGACCACCAGAGAACATCTGGTAAGTGGTGGGATTATGTACAAATGTTTTTCCCTGATGGATGTATCCATGTGTATCCTACCCCCCCCCCCTTCATTCAGCTAAACTAATATAATCTATACAGTCCACAATTAATTAGTAGCGCCGTGCTTGAGGGTGCTACCCAATTTATACTGGTCTCGGATAGATGTGGATAAGATTGTGAGGGTCGAGGGGCCACCTGTAGTGACCAGAGGTGGTTTAAGTTTTCTCACATGTCTACACGGGGTGAATACGATAAACAATATGGTTGTCTCCCAATGAGATTACTTGTATGTATATAATGTTGAGGTACATACAGATAAGCACCCTATAAAATTTTCCACATCTGCCCGCTGGTCCTTCCTGAACCGGATGCAATCAGTAAAAAATGGAAAATTTTTAATTTTCCGAAACTATAGCGCCTAATAGGTGTTTTATGTGCTGATATGAGTCAAAAATGCATTTGAAAATAGAGTAGAATCAAGAGTTCCCTTGGCGCATGCACGGATGTGCGGGGGGAAGGGGCGGGTTTGTTTTGAAGGTGGAGAGGAAGCTGGGAAAGCATGGAACCACGAAATTGGCATTCACGGCGGCCTAAGGATTAATATAGGCCTCATTTCGTAATAGGAAGTGTCGTAACTGTTCCTGGTGGAGAGTGAGGGAACGTGATTTACGGGACCACGGTAATAGAGTGGTAAAATGAGTGAATAAGGGTAGGACCGATGGTGACTGGCGCGTCGTCATGGACTGTGTCCCGGGGAAAATTACCCTTGGTTTAATCATCACTCATCGGTCTCAGATCTTAATGGAGTGATCTCTAATGTGTATAATAATTATGAGCCATTAAATCGTCTTGTGAATTGTAATGTAATTAATGATAATAACGCTAAGTTAAGAGAAGCGTGAAGGAAAATGTTTTTTCCG
>NC_069493.1:19102394-19128306 GCF_026875155.1 Cherax quadricarinatus | reverse complement strand
CCCCCCCCCCTGTTCCCTTAGAAGTGTGTACAGAAAAATTAGAAAAACCTATCAAAAAAAAATTTGATTCCCATCCCCCCCCCATATATTGACCATTCCTACCCTTGCCCTAAAAAAACCTTGCTGTAACGTTTTTATCCTCAAGCCCTGAAATTGCCTCATACCCCAAGAAACAGCAAATAATCTGCCATAACATACATCAAAGCCCTCCCCATTCACTTGCTACCCCACTAACCCTCGACAAAGATCTAAGAAAACCCCAACTCCCCCCCAACAGCCTATAACCCCCGCCATCCAGACTTCACCACTCCCAAAATGAACAAAAATATACCAATGATATGCATTTTCCCTCCCCCACGAAAAAATGTTGCTCTTTACCAACCCCTTTATAAAAACATTACTTAGATGAAAACCACCCCCATTAAAAAACAGAAACCCAACTCCCAAACCCCTTGTGGTATCCTAAGCGCCTGAACCCCCTCCATATGCCCCTCCAGTTATTCTTTTTTTGGGGTGTACTGCGACCCCCTGCAATACACCCCTTCCCCCACAAAAACCCCCACCCCGTGTTTACCTTAAATTTTTTACCTGCCCTGTAAATGAATCTTTTTCATCTTCACACTTCTAAAATTCTACCACTCCCCCCAGTTTTAGATCCCCATACCCTTTCCCACCCTAACACCCCTTTCCCCCCCCCCTTTTGAACCTTGTTTAATATAAAAAATCCATTCCCCTAGGCCCCAAAGGGCCCAACAAACTAGTCCCCCCTTTTCACCTCCGTCATGACCACATCTTTGGACAACCGGGCCCCCCCAAAAACCCCCAAAAAAACTCAACACCCTCCTCTGTTTTCCTGTAAATTTCCCGCACCCCCAAAAGGGAAAACCTCCGCTACCCCCCCGCCTTACTATACCCCCCGAGTTAATTCCAACGCCCTCTGCTGTAAAGCCACTTCATGACCCTCAAACCCTTTTAACTTGCCCATAACCCCACTCGTGATGCTTTGGTTAATCCGCTACTTTTCCCGCAACTGCTTTATATCCTATCCCCAACCCCTAATTTGTCAAAACCGTCCCTCCCCTCTCCTCCCCAATTTCCCCCCCCCCCCTGTTCCCATTCCAATAAACCCAGACTTTGCCCAAATTAACTCCATTCCTGAAACATTCCCAAAACTCCCTTATGACCCCTCCCCCCCTTTTTTAAAACCCCCCCTCGTAACAACACAGTTGTTCATCCAATAACCTACTTGGGCCCCCCCCTTCCCCCCCCTACCCCCGCAATTCCTCATCCACGCTCAAAGAAAGGATGTTGCACCCCATTTCAAAGAGCCTGTGGGGGAACCCGCCTTAACCCCGTTCCCTCATCACCCCCCCCCCCAGCTTCCATTAACCGCCCCCCCCTCATGACAGCCCCTCATACAGAGTGCACACCCACCTCACTACCCCCCCCCAAAAACCCCAAATTTTTCTCCAAACACCCCAAAAAATTTCCCTCTTCACCCCCCAGTATTTTGCCTGACCCCAAATCAACCCAAAAGGACGCCCCCCCCCTGCGGTTCCCTCTATAAAACCCCTTATCCCACTGGGGCCCCATTCTTCAAAAGCCCCGCCCCGGAATCCCCATACTGCCCCTTCATGTACGCAAATCCAATTACCTTTTTTAAAACCTGTTCCCCAAATTTACCTTCCCCAAAAATTTTGTAATCCGTACACATTAAGGGACAAGGGGACGTTTAATCTCCCAAACCCTTCTCCTCTCCCCCCTTTTTTTTGCCCCCAAAGACAAGGGACCCCAGTTCCTGTGTTTGCGCCTTCTCCCCAAATTTTTAAACATATAATTCGGAACCGCCCTGGGGCACTCCCTCGGGCCCTCCCAAATGTGCTTTGTAAAAATATTAGAAAACCCCAATCTATCCCCGGGGGCCACCCCCCTGACTCAACCCTTTCCCCACTTCCCCCCCCCCTCTCCCCCCTTTAATTTGCCTCCCTCCAACAACCCCCAAATCCCCCTGCCCCTACCCTGGGGGAACCCCTTTTATCGTCAAAAAGTTTCAAACCCCCAACCCCCCCCTCCCCTCTTTTCCATTTCTCCGTAAACCAAAAAATCAGCATACCTACTATAGAACTGTGTCAGAGAGGCCCTGCCCTTCACATAACCCCCCCCCCCTCCCAACAGTATGTGCCCGGATTCCTAAAACTGCTGGTCCTTAAATTTTGGGGAGAAATTTCCCCGGTTTGGGGCTTATCCCTTTTAGTACGCCCTCCAATCCTGCCCTGACCCTTAGTGCATCAAAACTTTTCATTATGCATCTCCACAAAAGGGAACCCCAAGTTCCCCTAACCCCTTTCCCACCCCCTCCCTCCCCCCCCCCCGCGTAACAATCTTTCAACGGGCCCCTTAAATAATTCTGAAAACCCAAAACCCTTCCACCCTTTCCCCGGGTTCCCTGCCCCTCTTCCAAAAAAAATTCTAAAATTTTTTCCCCTTTTGCCTGAAAACTCCCCCCAAAACTAGCAAATCCCCCTCCTATCCCTAGCCCCCAAAAAACCCCTTTTTCCACCTTTGATGAAAAAACCGGGACCTTGATCTTCCCCCTTTTAAACCCTCACATTTTTTTTCCAATAGTCTGATATTTTCGGAAAAACCATCCACCCTAAGGTAGCCAACACGCTCTTTTGGCAGAAAAAACCCACGTCTATGTTCTAACTCTTTTCCACCCCAAACCCCCTGCCTAAACAAAAATTCCAAACCCAAACCTTGCCCAAAAACCCCCCCTTTTACTTTAGGTATGCTAAAACCTTTGATACCCCCCCTCCCCGACCCCCCCCGGACACCCAACAATGCCCCCTTAAGACCCCCAAAACACCCCACCCCCCCCCCTGGGGTATACGTTAATGCCAAAATCACAAAAATTCCAATCACCCCCCAATTATCCCCAAATTGGCAGGAAAACCCCTGAGATGTATAAAAAAACGTCCCGAAAAAAAAATTGATTTTATCCCCCCCCTTTTCCAATGCAGGCATATAAACTCCCACAAAACATCCCCTTTAATTCCCCCCACCACCCATCCCCCCGGGAACAACCCCCCCCCCCCCAAACCCCCCCCCTCCTCCCCCCCCAATGACTCGAAATTTGGAAACTGGTCCCCTTTACAAAAAAACACCCCACTCACCCTTTTTTAAAAGCTTTTGCCTTTGGTTTAAAAACCCAAACTTATTTTCCTCTAAACCCAAAAACTAAACTACCTGACTTATAGTTATGCTCCTGTAGGAAAAAAAAACATCCACGTCATACCTTTTGGGGAAACCCCACCCCAAAAACCCACCCTTTTTTTACTTCAGTTTTTAGGCCATTAGCATTTATCTTTTACACACCTGAATGGTAAAGGGAAAGGGGCTTACCTCTGTGCCGCTGTGGTTGCTCACATTTCCCCTTAAAGTGTCCCCACTTTCCTTATTACCCCTTTTTAAAAAGGGCCCCCCTACCCCCCCTTGCCCCTCTCCCCCCCGATTTTTTTTTACCCCCCCCCCTGTGGGTTTTTGCGGACCACCTCTGCCCATGCCTTCTTCCCTGGTTTTTCCCCAAGGTTTTAAAAACTCACCCAAAATTTCAGTAAACCCCCGCGGGCCCCGTTTCCCTAGAGCTGCCCCCCAAAAAACCCACCTTTTCCTCGGGGTAAATCCTCTTGTGTACCTTTTGCCACTACAATTTGTATCCTTTCCAGTTTTCCAGCTACTTCCGTTTTCTCACTCAGCCTTTGCAATGCTTTTTTTCATGGCCCTTTCCAAATCCAGGGCCTCTCCTACCAAAGCCTCCCCCAAAGAATTCCTGGAGCACTGACCCCCAAGGACACCCCCTGGTCGACCCCACCATTTCCCTCCACAACCAAAGGCGTTGGGTAGGATTCCCCCCCTCCCCCCGGGGTGGGGACCCCACGCCCCTATCTTTTTCACCCCCTTCTCCCCCTCCTAAACTCCATAGAGGATTTCCCAGTTTTTCGCCGCCGCCACCCCCATTGTTTCCCGGGACCTCCTCCCCCGGGGGCCCGGGACACCCCCGGGGAAATTCAAACGTGCACATTGCGCCCCCTTATATGGTCATAAGACCCGCAAAAGACGACACGTTCCCCCTTTTCCCCAAATTTACGACAAATATACCGGGATTTCTGGTCCCTTTGTCAAATTTGGACATACAAAGGGGTATAGGCGTTTTTAAAGGGTTAAATCTTGATGTTGTTGACCCTTTCCCGAGAGGCCCTCATTTGGCCCCTTTCCCGCCATAACCCCCCCTTTCTGGTTCATGAATGACCCCATACTTGCAAAAAAATTTCCCTCTATCCCAAACTTAGTTGCCTCAAAGGTACATTCCTCACTCGTACCCCTTTATAGTAAGTAACACGAATGCATGCCCCACCACGTCGATTGAGGCAATTCGGCGTTCCGGGGTACTCCCCACCACACTGCTTAGTAGCAGTCCCCCAAGGAAACTTCAAAAAAAAAATACTCTTTTCCCCCCATAAGGGCCACACCATAAGTTCCTCTTTGGGGGGAAAACCATGAAAACCCTAATAATTCGGAAAGAATGACGTTCATCGTCGCAGGGCTCAGAGATCCCTCAACAGCTAAATGCAAAAACTTTGTTAATCCTCCTCCCGGTTTTACCCCGGGCCATGCCCTGAACGGAGAAAAAAACTGCGAAAAAAACCCAGGTGTAGTGGGGAGTCCCTGCGCAGTGGGGGGTTCCGCCGGCCCAACAGCGATGGGGAAACAATGCATGGGTGTATTGAAACCCAGTATAGAGCTTGTTATTGTGTTCAAAAGCTGTATTCTTTTTCTGTTTATTTTTTTGTTGGGATATGTTCACCCTGTATTGTTAGGGATAAGTATGTAGATTATCTTTTCAGATTATGATGTTGGTTTTTGGTTTTTTGATTAATGTGAAGGATGGGGGTTTAAAAGATATAAATTCTTTTTATAATTTTAAGTTTAAGTGTTTTTGAACCTTTGTCAGATGTCATTTATATGTACAAATTTATATATATCCAAAAAGGTTTTGTATATATGTCAATTCATGACCCCGTGACATGTAAATTTTTTTTTTAGTTATGTTTTTTGATGAATTTTTGTTTGTAATTCTTTCGAGCATGTAGGTACCCAATTTTCCCTTTTGTCAGTTTTAATTTTATTAGGTTCCATTTCTGTTTTTTTTTTTTTTTTTGTTAAAAATGTATTGGTTTTTAAAAAAAAATATAAAAAAAAATTAAATTAAAATATCGTAATTATAACAATGGGAACTTCGTCCAGCATTTACGGGGGCCCCGCTGACCATAAAATAACCCCGTGCTCCAGCGCACTGCTTTATAAAAAAAATTCCCCGGTATTTTTTTCCCCTTTTTTTTTGGTTTTATTTTTTTGTAGATCTTTAAATAGTAACCCGGCAAAAACCCTCAGGTTAGCTGTGGAAGGGGGCTGCTCCCCACCATATCAAATTTAGTGCCCACTTGGGGAAATCTGAGGAGAGAGTGGTTTTTGTCACTTTGTCTGACAGCTGAAATAGTAAGGGAAAATAAGGGGGTAAATTTATTCGGTACACACAAAACAGTTACTTTGAATTATCATACATAGCAGCCCTATGTGTAGGGAAACCTGGGGTAAAACCCCAAAAAATCAGGTTTACTTATTTTTCCCTTGGGGTTTTTTTTACCTTTTTTTTAATATAAAGGGTTTTAAAATTTTTTTTATTATTCTATAATGAAAATAACCCTCTTATTCATTTTCTAAAAAAACTATCTTTCTACCGAGGGTCATTAAGGGTATTTTACAATTTTCGGGTTTTAAGGCTATTACTACCCGAGGGTCATTTTCGACTATCTACCAAAACGAGGGTCATTTTCTAGGGATAAGGTTAAAATTTTTCACGTATTTTAGCTTTAAAAAAAGAAAATCATTCCCCTCCCCTTTTTGGGTTTCTTCATTCATCAGACACTTTTTGGCGTCTTTTTGAACTGGTTCAAGCTATGATGGCCTTGGCATTTTTGGGTAGTTGTTCCATTCCCCTTTTTTGCTGTACAATAAAGGTGTTTTTAAGCCTGGCCACTGACGTGGGGGACTTTCCAAAAATTGTGTCTCTCCCCCTAGTATATGGGTTGCTTTTTGGGTTTCCCCAAAATTGACAAAAATTTTTACAGCAAGATAAAATTTTGGGCCCCTGTTCGTGAGCAATTTTTTAAAAAAGGGTTTAGCTTCAGTTGTTTTACTCTGTCTTCAACATTTTAGCATATCCAAAAAAGGTAATTCATCCCGGCCTAAATGTTTTTTCTTGGTCCCCGCCCCAGGATTGGGAAACTTACGATTTTTGTTCTGGGTGATTTTCAGTCTATCTTTCAGTTTTTTTTTTTCAAAAGGGAGAGTACCAAAAAAAGAGCAAGCGTAATCCTATTTGGGGATTGTAAAAAGGGCTAGAATAGGGCCTTTCGAGCCTAAATAGGTAGACACTGTGCTTGGGCTATACAGGAATTTGCCTGGCATTCGCTTTCTTTACTACACTGTTTTCCCCTTTAAATTTTTTCCTGACATTTCATGGGGCAAAGGGGATTCCCCGAAATTTTAAATGATGAAACCAAAAGTGGATGGACTCCCCCTTTCAAAGAACATTAAAATTATTTACCCCTTTTCAGTTTATGTTTCGTTCCAAAAAGAATGGGTTTTAGTTTTTTCCCCAGGTGTAATTTAAAGATAGTTTTTTTGTCTACTAACCATTTGCTGCAGGACTCCAGTTTCCCGTGTTAAAAAATTAGCAATATCTTGTGGGTTTTTTACCTTTTCACTTAAAAGAGCACTGTCTTTTGCATACAGTAGGAGTTTGCATTGACACTGATAGGCTATCATTGACATAAAAGAAATAGTAAGGGACCCAGAATACTACCTTGGGGAACTCCAAAATGTTATCGGCAGGGGGTTTTGAAATTTCCCTTTTTTTTTGATTTTGACTATTTGTTCCTGTTGCTAAAAGGGAGGACTTAAACCCGTCTACAGAAACCCATTCCCTAGCTTTGGGGTTTATTAATAATAATTGGGTTGACAGTATCGAAGGCCTTTTGCAGGTCTTAAAGGGTTTTTTAAACCCATGAGGTTTTTTTGAATTTTTTGTTTTCAGGTAATCCATCAGATTAAAAAAAGGGAGGGATCGGGTTGGGGTATGATCTTCTAAAGCCCCGATTGGGTAGCTATGGAGAATGCTGTTGTCTTTTAAAGGGACTTTTTAAATACTTGAGAATACACCCCCCCTCTCCAAAAATTTTAGATATTAAAACTGAGTAAAACTAAAAGGGCTATAAGGGTTTCTTAAATCAGCCCATTATTTTTCTTGAAAAAAGGAGTAATCTGGGGCCCCCTTGAAAAACCCCCGGTACGGTATTGTGGTTTTTGAAAAGATTTATTTTTGTGGCAATAGGGGGTTGGGAAATTTTTTAAAAACCCATCTTTTAGGAAACTTAGACGGGATGTTATCAGGGGCCCGTGCTCTTAGTTGGGTTTTTTCCTGCTTTTGTTCCTTTTTTAATTGGGAAAAAATCATGGGGATACATTACTAGTTGACAATGTTTGGGGGTTTCCCCCTTTTTTTGGGATTTTATGTTTGGGAAAATTATCAGAGTCTGTGTTAAAGGTTTTGATTTCAGCTGGTTTAGTTTACTTCTAGTGTTGATGCAAACGATGTGTAGTAGGAAAATTTAAAACAATTTGCCCCCTTTTGATGGGTTTTGTTGGGAACCCATTATCCGGGATAGTTTAGAAATAGTTAGGGCCTATCTACTGGTTTTGGCTATACCCCCAAATTTTTATTGGGTTTCCCGAGCCCTTTTTTGGGGTTTTGCTTATTTTTCTTCCCAAATTTTTGGGAGTAGTGCCCTTTGGGCCTTTTTCTCCTTTTTAAGGGCTCTTTTACTCTGTTCCTCACCCTTTGGAATTCATTTAGTGCTGCAATATCCTGTCTGTTTGTTTTTAAACTTTTTAGCAGCTGGTCTCTGAATTTCATATTATCTAATATCTCAGTATTCATCCAGGGTTCAGTTCTTCGTTTAATCCTAACCTCTTTAACGGGTTTGCAATATTATTAAGAATGGTAGTGAACATTGTTTTAAATTTTTTCCCCAGGCATCGTTTACGTCCGTGCAACTTGTTATCTCTGTCCAGTCACAATTGTGTAGCCTATTTACCATTGTTTCTTTACTGTAGTTTCTAGTTGACTACCCTTGGGACGTTACTTTTTGCCTTTCATTGTATACATTTTTGGTACACAATGCCTGCAAAGAAGAAACAGTTTGCCAAGAACATTAGCAGCAAGAGGAAAAGGCACATAGAAGCAATGATAAGGTCTATACAAGCAAAGAGAGCAGCAGCTGCTGTGGTTGGTGACGCCGCCACGATGCTAGTACCACCACCCTCCTCTCAACACCTGTCCTTGTTCACCGCTACTGAACTATTGGATATTTCACGTTCAGAAACAAGGAAGACAAAATATAGGAGCCCCGCAAATATGCCCACCTCCACCACGGCTGCTACTACCACAACTACTACCACCACGGCTGCTACTACCACAACTACTACCACCACGGCTGCTACTACCACAACTACTACCTCCACTGCTGCTACTACCTATACTACCTCCACTGCTGCTACTACCACAACTACTACCTCCACTGCTACTACTACCACAACTACTACAGCGTTGTATAAAAGGCAGAACGCAAAACTGTAATGAAAGTCTGCATCACCGCATATGGTGTTACTGCAATATAGCCAAATATCAAACCAAGAGGCATGCTGATTTCGCAGTCAGCCATGCTGTTGCTGACTACAATAGTGGATGTAGAGGAGCTGTCTGGACACAGCACTGGGCTACAGACGTTCAGCAGTGACTCAAAAACAACTTGAATTAATGGAGAAGAACATGAAGGGACAACGGAAGCAAAGAGGAATGAAGAGGAAAAGGGAGCTGGACACGTCCTACGAGCCTGGAGGACATTAGATAATCATGTGTCCACCTACATCCAGTCATAGGTATGTAATTATTAGTGTTTTTTTTGCTATATTTTTATATTGGTATGTGTATAAATATCATATATGGGTGCAATTACATGTATCTGTACGTAATCACTGGGAATAATCACTGGGAATAAGATTTTGAGAATTCATTTCTTTCTTTTCAGATTGATTGGGATGGATTGTTATGATTGGCCGGCCACCAGAGAACTTCAGGACAAAGGGATCTTCATGGAACTTCAGGAATAATGTCTATATAACCAGTTCTACTCTCAATAAACGTATAAAGGCACTATGAGTATTTTTACCCACTGTATAGTAATGTTCAATGTATTTGTTGATTTTTTCAAAAGTGCATTTATTTGTATTTTTCTGAGGTAAAACCATTATTTATGAACCGATCATTCTGTATTTTACAAAAGTTGTTCAGGGGAGCCTGTTTGATTTTGTAATGGAGTTGTCTTGAGTAATAATACTTTCAATTTTGCATAAATTGATGTAAAGTGCAAAAAAAAAAAAAAATTAAATAAAGTCAAGACATAATAATATTTTTTTGGGGTACCATAAAACATGTTATTGCAATATTTATGTCCATTAGAAAGTCAATTTGGCATTACTTTATCATTTGTGATTATCAACAATGATTTCGAGATTGCCAATATTGACTTGCGTTGCTATGTGTTGCCATGTCCAATTTTTCACATTTTTATTTTTTATAACTTTATTTATTGGACGATCTTGATGCAACTTTCACCACATGAGGCTCAATATGCCTAAAGTCTGTGACAAAAAAATAAACGAAATCGAGCAAAGGAAAAAAAAAATTAGGCTGTCTGTCACCTTAACTCTTTGGCAACACAATGGTACCAGAATGAATGTTCTACGATGCTTCTACAAGAAATTATAGTCATTTATATCAGGTATGGTGACGGCGATATGGGAAGCGCGTCTACTCACAGCCCATATATTTTTTGGATTTTTTTTCCTTTTTTTATAGCTTTTTCTTGCATGATTCTTTTTAATATATAAACTGACTATTTGGCATCATATAAGAGTAGGCGGAGCTTATCCGTAGAGTGCCAGCCAATCAGGAACCATCTGGGAGCCCTCGGCCATATTCCCGCTCCAAAGAGAGCCAGGAGAAATCTCTTCAATATTATGCTTATATCAACTTATATATCAACTCTACGGCTTATTTATCTATCACAATTGATCTAATATGATATAATAAACACTATAAATAACATACAAACATGTTATATACTCTAGACTGAATAAAATAGGCCACAATATGGCGAGAGAGACCATCGGGAATATTTCGATATAAATAAGTTACTCTTCTCCATGCCGTCTTGGACTAAGAGAAAACGGTGTTTTGAAGAGGATAACTGCACTAGAACATCAGTTTACTAAGAAATACACCCAAACAAACGCGATTTTCGAGATTTTTTTTTTTTTTTTTTTTTTTTTTGAGACAGTGGGCCGGCCGGCGCTCCCGGCCAATATCTCAGAAGTAACTTATTCACCTAATGTACCTATTTCTTCCTTTATTACTGAATTAAATTGAATAATAGTCACAGAAATTGTAGAATAAAGATTTCTCTAATTTCATTCGAGCAATTTTGGGAAATATTCCAAATACTTTGTGAGTTATGTGGGAGTAAAGGGCAGATTTTTTGCAACATTCCAATAACTAACAAACTTTATTTTTTCGTGAAATAAAGATAAGTTATTTAAAGGAATAGGTCCTTAAGAAAAATCGTATTAAGTAAGTAAGTAAGTTTATTCAGGTATACACAAATACAGTTACATAGAATTATCATACATAGCAGCATATGTGTAGAGAACCTGGAATAACACAAAAAAGTCAGACAGAGTGACTTATTTCCATTGGCACCAAGTGTCCAAACAATCCTATGTCGTCCCATATAGGAATAAATCGCATCCCAAGGGCATTTTCAGTAAATCAGTCCTTTTTCAGTCTTTTCTGAGTTGTTGTTTGAGGTATATTTTTGATAAATATTTTCAAGAAAGAGTGAAAACACTTTGTCTTGTGCACCAAAACTGGAGGAAATTGGACGGTAAACAAGAAGACTAATTAACTGCCCTACTGCCCTCTTAGGCTTGGTTACAAGTACTTCTGGCAGTTTGGGAGACACACAGATGATGATCAAACTAAATGCAAATTATGTGATCAGGTATATGGTCACTCTCTTGAACACTATGTGCTTAATTGTCCACTTATTGAGGAATATAGAGACAGACAGTATAATAACCTATGTGACATATCAAGATATCTTATTAATGGAAATAAGATATCAGATATACTAAGCAAATTTCCTAAATTTGCTTGTAACAGAAATGTGTACTCCAGATATGTAGATATAAATCCATATGTACTCCTGTTAACCCTTTTGGGCCTAGTTCCTAGGCCTTGTGTGTATCCTTGTGCTCTTGCGCTACCGTCCACAGGATGGATATGGGGTGAACAATAAACTAGCCACTTTGGTGGCAAAATCTAAAATCTAAATCAAAGATATGAATAAACATAGACTAGATATTAAAATTATGATGATATTGCATGATATTACTAAAATGTCCTGGAGTTGTACCACCATTACAGAATTAATATTTGAAGTGTCCTTAAGATCCAAGGTAAATTAACTAAGAGTATAAAACAGTTGAAGAAGCCTTTCTTGGCTGTTAAAAATTATAAAACAAATGTAGAGAGAAGGTTGAGGGCGACATAACTGCTTGAAGTTGCTCAACCTGTACTCCCTAGCACGAAGGAGGGAGAGATACATCATTATATACACTTGGAAAATACTAGAGGGACTAGTACCAAACTTGAACATGAAAATCACTCACTATGAAAGCAAAAGACTTGGCAAACGATGCAACGTCTCCCCAATGAAAAGTAGGTGTGCCACTAGCACGATAAGAGACAACACAATAAGTGTCTGGGGCCCAAGACTGTTCAACTGCCTCCCAGCATACATAAGAGGGATTACCAATATACCTCAGGCTGTCTTCAAGAAGGAGCTGGACAGAAACCTAAAGGCAGTACCTGACCAGCCGGGCTGTGGTTTGTACGTCTGGTTGTGTGTGGTCAACAGTAACAGCCTGGTTGATCAGGCCCTGATCCACCATGAGGCCTGGTCACAGATCGGGCCGCGGGGGCGTTGACCCCCGAAACCCTCTCCAGGTATATTCCAGGTAATTGTTATAAGAGTAATAAGGTTTTTACATTAAAATTTGGAAAAACATATTCTCCATATTGGTCAGTACAGCAGCAAGTGGTGTTACAACATGATAGTTCATTACAGTAGTAGATAGAAATATCTCCCCCAGTTTGTTTTGTTCTAGAGTTGTAGACTGTTGTGTATCCTGGGAGTGAGTACTATTGTTTCTTGTTTAAGACAGGTTACAGTCAGAATAATACAGGAGAAGGTTGTGTTTAAGGAATCAAGGAGTACCAGGAGGTCATCACAGTATTTACTTAGTAATATTATAATTCAAAATTGTAATATTTTTGACATTACTTAGGACAGTGTTGGCTTGTGTTTCCGTGCAGTAAAGTCGTAGTTTAAAGGTTCAGTTAAAGGCAGAGAACAATAAGGGCTCTCCTCCTTAAATCAATAAATTACTAATTAAGTCATTGTTTAAGGGCAGTATTAGATGACGGTATTAAGTTTTCGGCTTCTCTTCTGGTTGAATTATTAACTCTGATAAAAATTATTAAATGAAAGAAAATGGTAATAAAGTCTGGGTTTAAAGGTTCAAATATATGTTATAGGGTATAAAACCAGCTTTTCAAAGGCTTTAATATGAGCAGATCCTAATAATATAAGGTTTAACTGCTGAAAATATATAAATTATGGTAAATGTCTTTAAGTTCCTCTTATTTTGAAGCTTTATCTTGAATACAAAAAGTTGAAAAAAGGAAAACGGTAATAAGGTATCGTTTTAATGGTTTACATCAGGATAGACAGTAATAAACTGTCAAATTCAGAATATACATGCAAGTAAACCACAATAATATCTGGGTTTAAGGGTTGAAATAAAGAGTTGACGGTAATCAACTCTCGGTTCCTCTATTCCCTCAACCTCTCAGTCCAACAATAACAAAGTGAACTAAGTATGGTGTCGTTAAGGTAAGATTTCTGCCTCATTTTTACCCTTATTTTCTCTCTCTTTGACCACCTTCATGCCCTCTAGTGGTGGGTAGTGATGCCCGTGATAGTCTCTTGTTCCCAGGAGACGGAGGCGTCCTCCTCTGCCTCGCATCAACCTGATTTAACCCCAGAATGTTCCATTATGATTATATAACCCAGGGTAGTGTTATCCACCCAGGATAACCCAGGGTAGTGTTATCCACCCAGGATAACCCAGGGTAGTGTTATCCAACCAGGATAACCCAGGGTAGTGTTATCCACCCAGGATAACCCAGGGTAGTGTTATCCACCCAGGATAACCCAGGGTAGTGTTATCCAACCAGGATAACCCATGGTAGTGTTATCCAACCAGGATAACCCAGGGTAGTGTTATTGACCCAGGATAACCCAGGGTACTGTTATCAACACAGGATAACCCAGGGTAGTCTTATGCACCAAGGATAACCCAGGGGAGTGTTATCTACCCAGGATAACCGAGGGTAGTGTTATCCACCTAGGATAACCAGTGGGATTGCCATCCACCCAGGATAGTGTTATTCACTCAGGATAACCCAGGGCAGCATTATCCACCCAGGAAAACCCAGGGGTAGTGTTATCCACACAGGATAGTGTTATCCAACCAGGATAACACAGGGTAGTGTTATCTATCCAGGAAATTCCAGGGGTAGTGTTATCCACTCAGGATAACCATGGGTAGTATTATCCACCCAGGATAACCCAGAGTAGTGTTATTCACCCACAATAACCCTGGGTAGTGTTATATACCCGGGATAACCCAGGATTGTGTTATCCACTCAGGATAACCCAGGGTACTGTTATCTTCCCAGGATAACCCAGGGTAGTGTTATCCACCCAGGATAACCAAGGGTACTGTTATCTGCCCAGGATAACCCAGGATTGTGTTATCCACACAGGATAACCCAGGGTACTGTTATCTGCCCAGGATAACCCAGGATTGTGTTATCCACCCAGGATAACCCAGGTTAGTGTTATCCACCCAGGATAACCCTGGGTAGTGTTTTCCACATAGGATAGCCCACGCTTGTGTTATCCACCCAGGGTAACCCAGGGATGTGTTATCCAACAAGATAACCTGGGATAGTGTCATCTATGTAGCATAACCCAGGGTAGTGTCATTCACCCAGGATAACCCAGGGTAGTGTTATCCACCCAGGATTATCCAGGGTAGTGTGATCCACCCAGGATAACCAGGTAGTGTCATCCACCCAGGATAACCGATTGTAGTGTTATCCACCAGGATAACCTAGTGTAGAGTTATCCACACAGGTTAACCCTTTGTAGTGTAATTCACCCAGGATAACCCAGAGTAGCATTATCCATCCAGGATATTATCCACCCAGGATAACACAGGGTAGAATTATCCACCCAGGAAAACCAGGGGTAACGTTATACTCACAGTCTAGTGTTATCCAACCAGGATAACCCAGGGTAGTGTTACCCAAACAGGAAAACCCACGGGCAAAGTTATCCACACAAGGTAGTGTTATCCAACCAGCATAACCCAGAGTAGTGATATCCACCAAGGATAGCCCATTGTACTGTTATCCACCAAGGATAAGCAAGGGTACTGAGTGTTATCCACCCAGGGCAGTTCTTCACCCAGGATAACCCATGGTAAAGTTATATACCCAGGATAATGCAGGGTTGTGTCCTTCACAAAGGATAACCCAAGGTAGTGTCATCCTCACAGGATAACCCAGGGTAGTGTTATTCACCCAGGATAATCCAGGAGAGTGTGATCCACCCAGGATAACCAGGGTAGAGTCATCCACCCAGGATAACCCAGGGTAGTGTTATCCACCCATGATAACCCAGGGTAGAGTTATCCACCCTGGATATCCAGGGTAGAATCATCCACCAAGGATAACCCATTGTTGTGTGATTCTCCCAAGATAACCCAGAGTAACATTATCCCTCCAGAATAATGTTATCCATCCAGGATAACCCAGGGTACCATTATCCAACCATGAAAACCCGGGTTTAGTGTTATCCACACAGGGTAGTGTTATCCAACTGGCTTAACCAAGAGTAGTGTTATTCACCCAGGATAGCCAAAGATAGTGTTATCCACCCATTGTTCTGTTAACCACCCAGGATAACCAAGGGTAGTGAGTGTTATCAACCCATTGTAATTCCCCGCCCAGGATAACCCAGGGTAGTGACTTATTCTCCCTGAATAATCCCAGGGTAGTGTTATCCACCCAGGATAACCCAGGGTAGTAAGTATTAGCCACTTAGGATAACCTAGGGTAGTTTTTATCAACCGCGCATAACCTAGGGTAGTGATGCATACATCCAGGATAACCCAGGGTTGTGTTATCCACCCAATATAAGCCAGGATAATGTTATCCACCCAGGATAACCCAGGGTAGTGTTATCCACCCAGGATAACCCAGGATAGTGTTATCATCCCTGGATAAGCCCTGGAGGAATCACTTCAGTATCCTCTATTGGTTATGCAATTGAGGATATTCAAGTGATTCCTCCTGAACTGTCTTAGAGTCAGTTCAGTGTCTGAGGTCACTTCAAAGCATCTTTGAAACATTGGTTTGGTGTAGAGTTTTTTGAGGTTTGAAATGACCTGCTGTTCCGTGGACTGGATGACAGGAGTTGTATTAGGAGGTAAGAACTTCACTGTCCTAAAAGTAAACTCCCCCAACAATTGGTCTTCCAAGTCTGGAGGATGAGCAGGAGCATTGTTCATTTACAGGAGGCACTTGAGTTGCAATTTATTTTCCAAGAGGTATTCCTTCACACTCAGACCAAGCACTTCATCGACCCACTCAATTAAAATTTGCCTCGTGACCCATGCCTTATTGTTAACCTTCCACATCACACACAATTTACTCTTTGATGACGTTGTTTTTCTTGAACATCCTGCGATTTTCAGAGTGATACACCAATGAAGGCCTCACTTTGAAATCCCCACTAGTGTTACCACAGAACAAAAAAGTTAGCCTATACTTCAGAGGCTTGTGTCCTGGTAATAGTGGCCTTTTTCTCTTGCGTTGATGCAGGTCCCCTTTGGCTTTTCTTCCAAAAGAGGCATGTTTCGTCATAAATGAAAAGACTTAGCGTAGAGGAATCCTCAGCCTTACATACTCATTGAATTCACAATGATTTTTTGGTCCCATGTTTGTCAGAACTTGCAGCCTCTCCACGCCTTAACACCCACTGTATTGCCACTTTGTTTTTTTTAATCTGTTGAACCAGCCTTTGTGGCCTTAAATTACCTAGCACGCAACCACGCGTTCCAGGCATTGTTCTATACGAAATCCACATGCATACTGCTTGACTTTTGCAAATTATTGCCTCTTCAGCACTCTCCCCACTAAATGTTTTTGGTTGGTCCACACCAACACAACTTCTCAACATCTTGATTGTGTGCAATCTCTGTTTCATTATTCAAAATTTCCCTATTCGCAACATCTGCTTCCTTGTTTCTTTTTTTCTCACCAGGATGGAACTTTCATTGATTTGGAACTTTGGATACGTCTGGCGAGCTTAGAGCCAACATACATCCAATATTGTATTTTTTTATGAGCTCTTTCTTGATTATATCATGTTTCTCACCTATCTTTTATAAACGTGCTGCTATCAGAACTTTCTTGTGGCCCATGATCACTTATGTAGCAGTCGCAAGCAACCATAAAAAAAAATGGTTTTGCGAAATGTTTCGATGAGCACACATAGTAATGTTCACTGAATGAGTAACAAAGGCAGACTGAGTCACGAATGTATGGAGTGGCCATGTCAACATTGGCCAGGCAGGACATGTCTGGTATGGATGATTTACGAGCAGATGCCTACAATAATGGGGGAATATTTTTGCGAAAGAAGTAGTCAGGAGAACTGAATTGTACAATACCATACTGGACGAAAACCAAGGTTAAAACTGTTACTAATGGGAGATTGTCAAGTGGAAGTTTCTTAAGTATATAATTATGAAGTAGCATAATAAAAAATATTACAATTAATGGTTCTAACAGTAATAATTTCATGGGACTGGCAGATGTTTAAGGAGACTAGTGATTATATATTATATTACTAATTAGAAGTTGTTTTTTTTGGTTTGGTAGACCTGAGAGTGTGTTTTGAAGGCGATCCCCCGTTTGGCTCAATCTTAGTGACCAGGCCGCATGGTGGAATTCAGAGCTGGATTCAACTAGGCTATTACTGTTTTTTGCATTGCAACTGAGGTACGAAACCTCCAATGGGCTGGTCAAATACCGACTGCCAGTACCTTCTGGAAGACAAACGGGGGCTTTTGGTAATCCCTCCTGTGTATGCTGGAAGGCGTTGAAACCATTCTTGGGCCATGACACTTTATTGTGTTGTCTCTTATTGTGAGAGTGGGTAATTTTCTAGGTCTACCACCTTGACTGCAGTCTCAATTTCAGGCACACATACAAAGCAAATTTCCAAGAAACGTCTACCAAAGCAATAGGCATCCTTTCAAAGATACGGTACTATGTTACTCCAGGCTGCTCTTCTGGCTTTGTCCCATCACTTATCAAATTTGTGCATGGGGATCAACCTGCAAATTGCCATAAGCCTTTAATAACCCAACAAAAAGTTTGCAGTGCAGTTGCGATTACTAACTCTGCATTAGACAACACACTCCACTCTTTTTCAAAGAGGTATTAACTTTTCTTTATGTACAAAACATCCACACTTAATTATTGTGCCTATAAATACACAGAACACTTTACTCTAATGTAAACCCTCCTCTCAAATCTTCCTTGATAACTTAACAGAAACACACAACCATAATACGTGGACACACATCACTCTTCATATTCCCTCGTGTTCATCTTCCCTATGCAAAAAGCTATGCACATAAAGGCCCGAGATTGGAATTCATTGCCAGAACACACTAAAGTGATCCTGTTTTGCAATCAGTTGAACCCTTTGAGGGTTCGGTCCGTTATAGTGCCGTCATACAGCCAGGGGGTCAGTCATGCACTTGTGCACATGAATTCTAGTGCCTTCGGAATTGAGAGGGAGGAAAGCTTGTAGGCTACACAAGTGAGAGTATGGGTCTGCATGGTCAGTGTGCACAGAACAAAAGAAAATCGGGCACACAGTGGTGCATTGTGGGTGTGCCATTTTTGCTACACCTTGTTCTACATGCTGGCGGTAAGAAAACTCCTCAATTCCCGGTGGATTGGGGACAATGTTCCCTAATGGGACAGTTCTAATTCACATGGAAAGTGCCATCTGGAGATAACTTTTCAGGTTCTGAAGATGGTTTGACTGAAGCTAATTACCATATTACCACGTAATAGTGAGGAAAAACCCAGACGATCCTCAACTTCAAACTCTTGGCTTGGCCGTCTTGTTCAAATTCAGTGGTACCAGGAACCGAAAGAGGTAAACACGTATTTTTCATGTCAGGGTCAGATGTGAGAGGTGGTGATGGATTAGTGATAGGTGAATATTATCTCAAGCTGTTGAAAACAGTTCTAGTAGCGAGAATAAGTGGAATATTCATCCAGTGAAACAGTCAGTATTTATGATGCTGCTTGCACTCTGGCTAGTGTGCCATATGCTGTTCCAAGGGGTAAGGCAGTACATCTCAGAGTACATCACATAGCCATACAACAGGAACAGATAGTGAAAATGAAGATGATATTGTTACATTGGGGATCAAAAATATGCATGTGTTAGAAGGATGGTGGTGGTGGTGCCAGCCATGAGGCACCAGCAGCAGCCCATGCTGGTACTCATGCCACTGAGTCAGCTCAGCTACAACAAAGACCACCCTCACCTACCCATCCACCACACCAACCTCCACAACCACAACCTCCACAACCACAACCTCCACAACCACTTGCCAGTATCCACCAGCAGACAGCACCTGGGATTGGCAGGAAGCTGCCAATTTTGTTCCCAATCCCCATCACTTTAATGAAAGTCAAAGTGGACTATGGCCATCTTGCACACTTGGGAACAATACCACTGAACTGGAATGTTATGAGTTATTCTTTGACAAACCCTTAATGGAAATGATTGTCAGGGAAAGCAATGCATACTTTGATTACACCATGGCAAACACAGTTCTTTCACCAAGATCACGGCTACACCAGTGTAAGGAGACAACTGTGGCTGAGATGTATCTTTTGTTTGCCAAAATAATGCTTATGCCCCTTGTATATAAGCACAGTGTCAAATCATGCTGGTCAACAGACAACCTCATTGCAACCCCAGCTTTCAGTAAACTAATACCTGTCAATCGATTTGTGATACTGCTATGTATGCTACACTTCTTAGACAAACCCAAGCCTGACTAGAACAGGACAGGTTATATAACATAGAAATGTGTTTATGTATCCTAAAAACAGAAATTCATTATGTATTTTTATCCCCCCTTTTGCAGGAAGCTTGTTATTGTTGAGTCTTTGATTTTTGTTCAAAGAAGGACTCATTCAAGGCCAAGTTTATACCAAGCAAGAGGAAATGCTTTGGCATTAAAGATGTTTATATTTTGTTGGATTGCTACAGTGGTCTTGTATTGCGATATTATTGGGTGCAACTGGAAATTATTACATTGCAAAGATTACCAGGAAGTTTTTGGGTATCTTGGTGATGTGGTTAGAACAATATATGATATACTGATAACTGGTACACACAAGCCCCTCACTCCCCCACACACAGTGAATTTTTTTTTGCAAGTGAACATGATAGATGTGTTTGTGCTCAGAGTGTTGCAAATCGTAAACATATGCCCAGGTTCGAATGCAGTCACTCGTAGATGTGAGGTGCAGGCATTTGCTCGCCAAATAACATCATGGCATTTAAGTGGAATGACAAACGAGATGTTACACTGTTATCATCAGTTCACCCCAAATGAAATGACACACACTGGCACGGGAAGCACAGAGAGACCAATGAACTCATTCTAAAAACTGAGCTGTGATGGACTACACCTCAATATGCGCTCAGTGGACAAAATGTACCACTGGACATGGCAAATTGGGTTTGCTGAGTTGGTGTTCGCCAAGAGTATAAGTGGTACATAAAACTATTCTTCATCTTGTGGAATTTCCATGTGAATGCTTTTAATATGTAATAAGTTTGAAGACAGATACTAACAACCATATGGTCATTTTGTTTGTCATCAGACAAAATTATTTCTTGTAACAAGTACACAACTTAGGTGGCTCGGTAGATGTGAGGGTCTGCTATCCCAGAGTACTGTTACTGACGTGAAAGGGTAGGGTATGGCATGATTTCCGTGTGCATCTGCCTGCTGGGTTTTGAGGTCTTTCTTGGCAGGCGAGGGGAAACTTACTGGTTTTCATTCCCTTCTAGTAAATGTCCCTTTTCCTTATTTTTCCTTTCTTCTTTTTTTCCTTAAAATAATAAGAAAGAAGACAAATACCTCCATCACGGATACTTTTTCCCGTGACCCCACTTCCTCCTCCCATGCCCTTTTTTGTTACTGCATTATATATCTGACTCAGCTTCATTATTGGATCATTTCTCCGGACTTTTCCATTCCCCTGTACCTCCTGTTGGGACACTTCGTGACTGCTGAGGTGCCAAGGCTCTGCCCATTTCTATTTAGTGCCTCTGCCTTGCACATCTTTAAACTATGCTTCCAGCATTTCACACAATATGGTGCATTTTTTTTTCAGGATGCCACCTGCTCAGTTGGAACACCCATGATCCCTACACCTAAATTGTATTAGATCATTTGCTGTCGACAGCCCTTCATTTTCTCCTATTTTCACCTAGAAATGACCTACACGTCTACCCACTTCCTATTATGCCCCCATGTTTTAAAATGTATACAGCTCGGACACAAATTCTTTTCCTGTGCTAGCCAACGTCTCTTAGCTGATTATCATACCAATAGTATTGGTAAAGCTCTTTTTTTGACCATGTTGGCCAAATATTATCCTTTCACATTTTTGGAGTGGATGGGTCCATCATTATAGTTCAGAATGCAGAACCAAGCTCATGTAACTTTCCCATCTTCCATTAACAATTCCTATATAGTTCCACTCGCAACGCTACTCTAAGTTCCTGCATGTACGGTGGTCTTATCGCATACCATTGTGCAATGTAATTTTTCTGCCTTGTAGTGACAATTTTTAGAGCAATTAGCCCTTCAGGTCCTTCCAATTCTCAAGGTGGATACCTTTGTTCTGCTTGCTCGGAGGTGGTGGTACTTTCCCAGTAGCATCGCACCCTTTTACCTTTGATTGCTGTGGTGAACTCCCATCCTCTGTTATATCTCAGGACATCGCCTAGGGATCTAAAAAGTGTCCCTTACATCCCAAAAGTGTCATAATTGTTCATGATTCAGACACCAAGCAAATACTAAGGAGTACCCTGCGGAAGTGTACCTGGTCTCGCGGTTCTGCGGTATCATTGCCGTTACATCATGCAAGTCGTCCCTATTTTTCTTAATTTTAGAAAAACTCATCCTTTTTTTTTTTCCCACCAATTCAGGTTTTCCTAAATGAACGTGAAACCGTTGTCTTGGGGGGAGCAAAACCTTGCTTATATAAAAAAATAATAATATAATATAATATTTTTTATTTTAACAAGTACATGACAGGTAACAGACCTACGAATAAATACATACTACTAATAAAAAGCCCCTTGTTATGCTAAAACATTTGGGAAAAATTAGGTCGTGCCCAATATTGCGACCCACACCATCGACTAACCCCCGGGACCATTTTTACTGATGGGGAACATAGACAACAGGTAAAGAAAAACACACCCCAATGCTTTTACTCTGGCTGGAACGAACCCCGGCCCATCCCATGTGGGGAGAGGTTACCCAAACCCAGGCCAACAGAGCACTGGGTTTAAAAAGGAAACTGCTGGGGGAATTTTAAATTCAAGGAAGAAAAGAGGCTTGGGTTTAGGAGACAGGTTAATTTTGTTTTTTGGCCCCGCTTCAGGGAAATATTCCCATGTTCCTTATTTTTGAGTAGCTAGGGGGACCTCCAGGCTACACCACCAGCTCCTCCCTACCATGCTTCCAGGGTCACCTTCACCTAATTCTTTGTAGTTTTTCCCTCGAAACCCCTACTTTTCACCTTTTCCCACCTCTACTTTTCATCTTACCTGCAAGTTTCTCAGTCAACCCCGGCAATACCTGTACCTTCTTTAAACTATTCCGCAAATTTTGAACCGTCTACTAAACCCAATCTCTTTGCATTCTTCTGGTGTTTACAAATCCCCAGCATTTCCCCTTTTTTTGGCCTTTGCCTTTCCCCTCCCCCTGTATCTAACTCCCACTAAAAGTGATGTTCACCCCCTCACGTGACCCCTCTTTCTCTTCACCAGACTTTTTTCCCCCATCTCCTTCTAGTCCCCTTCCTTCCTTTTTTTAACCCGAGGACTTTTCTGTCCCCGGCTCATCTCCCCGGGTTCATTTTCCCCTCCCATTCTCAGAATCTTTTGTTCCCTCCATAGTCTCCCCGATTCTACTTGTTCTATCTATTGTCTTGAAGCATGGTAGGGGCATCTTCCTTGTTCCCTGAAACCTTGACGCTATCTCAGACTTATTGTGGACATAAAAAACCCTCCAGGAACCAGTATGCCCCCTTGTGCCAATTTATTTTTTTCACGCTTTCCAGCATTGTTTTCCTCTACAGCATTCGTTTCCCTTTTTGCTTACAACTTTCCATTGCATCCAACATTACTTCATGACCCTACTAGCCTGTATTTTATCACTTCTTTTTGTTGGTATACCTATTTTTTGTGAAAAAGACTTTAAAAAAGGAATCTTCGGGGGTAATTGGGGGGAGGCACAAGGTGTTGTTTCCCCATTTTTTTCCCCAGTATAGTCCAGTTGAAGACCCGAAGTTCGTTCGTTATCCATCCCGTTTTGGGCAATTTGCTGTTGTGTTCACCCTTTCCCCAGGGGAAACTTTTATGAAGTCCTTCTTGTTTGAGGTTTCGTTTCAACAAATTCTGTTTAGCTCATTAAAACTCCAGCTTTTATTTATTTGGCACAGGGGGGGTATACATTAACAAAACATAAGAAAGGAGAAACACTGTAAAAGGGCTTTCTTGCCCATATACGCAGGCCCTTTACAATCCTCACATAAAAAAAAATTTTTGCCCAACCAATTTTTTAGGCCCCCCAAAAAAAATAACTTGTTAACCCTATCCACTCATATGGAAGCCCCCCCAAATCCAAACCACAAAAAATTTGTGCATTTATCCAACCTAAATTTGAAACTACCCAATCTTTTAGCCTCAATAACCCAACTAGGGGAGACTGTTCCCCTCATCAACTACTATATTTTCCCCCAAAACCCAAAATTTTTCCCAATCCTTCTAAATTAAACTTGTCTAATTTTAATCATTACTTGGGGTTCTCTCTTGAAGAGATACCTCAAGACCTTTTATCTTATACCTTTATAAATAGGCCCTCTTCCACTTATACAAAAAACCATGTCTCCCCCCATTCTTGTTTAAAAAAATAAATGTAATTTAAGGGTCTTTAAAAACCTTCTTTATAAGGAAAATTTCTAATACTATGTATTAATTTTTGTATTCCCCTGAATGTTTTTTAACGAATTTTTTCATTCTGTAATATGGAAAAAACTAGGGTGCATAATCTAGGGGAAGGGGGTTACTAATGATTTATAAACTGAATAAAACTGCTGAACTTCTGTTTCTTTTATTCTTGATATAAATCTAGTAATCTTTAGCCTTTATTACATACGTTTAGGCATTGCTTCTTTGGGTTTTAAAGGGTTTCTCTCACCATAACCCCCAGTCCTTTTCACAAAATATGGGTTAAGTTTGCATTATTTTCTTATAAGTGCAGGGTTTTTGGACACTCCCAACTTCAGAATCTTTCATTTATCTACATTTAACTGCATCTGCCACTTTCTACCCGGGGCTAATTTGTCTAAATTCCCCTTGAAGTTTCCCGATATTTGTTTGAATCAAAATCCACCACTTTTGTCATCACGAATTTGTCATTTCATAGTAAACCCTCATTAAGTCATTTATATAATTATAAAAACAAGGGCCCAGACGATCCATTTGGAATCCACTTGTTCAGTCCCCACTCGGTTTAAACCCCCTTTATGGAACTTCTCTTCCTGTCTATGACCTGACTCACCTTTTAAGCACTTTTCCCCCCCCCAAGCCATGAGTGGCCCTTTCTTTAAAAGGGCTTTGGGGGGAACGTATCAAAAGCCTTACTAAAATCTAAGTAAATAATATCAAATTCTTTATTGTGAACAACAGCTCAAAAGCTTTACTAAAGGGAAAGTTAATAAATTAGTTAGACAAGAACGGCCTCTCATGTATCCATGCTGAGTATCATTAATCAAGCTATGCTATCGAGATGTCTTTTTATAATCTCAGCTATAATTGACTCTAGTATTTGCCTACAATTGAGGTCAGGGCTTATTGGGCAAAAATTTTTGATGGTAAGGGACTTGTCTGCTGCTTAAAAAATAGGAATTACTTTAAAGCCATCTTCTACATATCAGACACTACACTGTTTGGGGAAAGATAAATTAAAAAACAATTAGTTAATGGTTCACAGATTTCCATTTTGCATTCCTTAAGAACCCTTAAAAAACCTCATCAGGACCCGGGGACTTTTTTTTGCTTCAGTCTGTCCTATCTGCTTCAAAAACCCATTTCACTAGTGACTGTGATGTTACATAATTTATCTTCTTCTAGCCCACTATAAAAATTAATTATGGAATATTGTTAGTGTCTTTCCTGTGTAAAAACTGAGAGAAAATAATTTTTTAAAATCTAGCACATTTCATTCTCTTTGTCAGTAAGATGCCCATAGTTATTTTTAAGGGGATCTAAACTTATTTCTAACTTTTGTTCTATAGACCTGGAAATAACTTTCTGGGTTAGTTTTCGGAATCCCTAGGGAAATTTAATTTCATAATCCCTTTTAGCTTTTCTTATCCCTTTTTTAACGTCCTTCTTAATGTCAATATTTCTGATTCATAAGAAAACCCTTACCTCTTTTGATACCCTATAAATTCCTTTCTTATGCCTAGTAGATATTTCAGCCTTTTATTCATCCATTTTGGGTTATTTCTATTTGATCTAAAATTTTTTTTATACGGATATACTTTCTTTGAGCAGCATGTATGGTGTTCAGAAAGCTCTTGTTGATAGCTCTCTTCATTACCCCATTGTAATCTGGTAAGCCAATTGTGATCTGCTAAGTGAAAAATCTGGAACTGTTACCGAGTTGTCCTACTATCACACTTCCAAATTTTATACTAAAAGGGAATTTCTTTGTCATCACTTGTGCCCAGTTTCTCATTAATTTCTAAATTACTAACAAGGGTTTTCCTTGTTTATCAGAACCAAATCAAGAATGTTTTTTCCCCCTTGTAGGTTCTGTCACAAACTGTTTCAAAAAACATTCCTGAACTACTTCTAAGAAGTCAAATTTTTTTCAAATTCCCAGTCAAGAAATTCCAAACAATGTGACTAAAGTCCCCTAGAATTACTACATTATCTGCCTTGTGGCCTTAACAATTTCCTCCCACAGTAATTCCCTTGGTCCCTATCTAAGTTTGGGGGACTGTATATCACTCCTAAATCATTTTTTATGGTCCTCTGAAAATTCTATCCAGACGACTCTGAGGTTACTTCAATTAAAACCCCCTTTTTTTTGCAAAGTTCAAGTGATCTCGGGCATACTTTCC
>NC_069493.1:19078385-19101894 GCF_026875155.1 Cherax quadricarinatus | reverse complement strand
AACACAGGGTAGAATTATCCACCCAGGAAAACCAGGGGTAACGTTATACTCACAGTCTAGTGTTATCCAACCATGATAACCCAGGGTAGTGTTATCCAAACAGGAAAACCCACGGGCAAAGTTATCCACACAAGGTAGTGTTATCCAACCAGCATAACCCAGAGTAGTGATATCCACCAAGGATAGCCCATTGTACTGTTATCCACCAAGGATAAGCAAGGGTACTGATTGTTATCCACCCAGGGCAGCTCTTCACCCAGGATAACCCATGGTAATGTTATATACCCAGGATAATGCAGGGTTGTGTCCTTCACAAAGGATAACCCAAGGTAGTGTCATCCTCACAGGATAACCCAGGGTAGTGTTATCCACCCAGGATAATCCAGGATAGTGTGATCCACCCAGGATAATGTTATCCACCCAGGATAACCAGGGTAGAGTCATCCACCCAGGATAACCCAGGGTAGTGTTATCCACCCATGATAACCCAGGGTAGAGTTATCCACCCTGGATAACCAGGGTAGAATCATCCACCAAGGATAACCCAGGGTTGTGTGATTCACCCAAGATAACCCAGAGTAGCATTATCCCTCCAGGATAATGTTATCCATCCAGGATAACCCAGGGTACCATTATCCACCCAGGAAAACCCGGGTTTAGTGTTATCCACACAGGGTAGTGTTATCCAACCGGCATAACCAAGAGTAGTGTTATTCACCCAGGATAGCCAAAGATAGTGTTATCCACCCATTGTTCTGTTAACAACCCAGGATAACCAAGGGTAGTGAGTGTTATCAACCCATTGTAATTCTCCACCCAGGATAACCCAGGGTAGTGACTTATTCTCCCTGAATAATCCAGAGTAGGGACTTACCCCCTTCGATAATGCAGGGTTGGGTTAACCACCCAGGATAATGCAAGGTTGTGAGTGTTAGCCTACCAGGATAACCCAGAGTAGTGACTGTTATCCTACCCAGGACAACCCAGGGTAGTGACTGATATCCACTCTGGATAACCTAGTGTAGTGCCTGACTGTTGTCCACCCAGGATAAGCCAGGGTGGTGACATCCACCCAATAGAACCCAGGGTTGTGACTTATCCTCCCATTATAACCCAGGGTTTTGGGTGTTATCCACCCAGGATAACCCAGGGTAGTGAGTATTAGCCACCTAGGGTAACCCTCTGTTGTGACTGTTGCCCATCTAGCATAATGCAGAGTACTGTTATCCAGCCAGGCAAACATAGGGTAGTGAGTGTTATCCATCCAGAATAACCCAGAGTAATGAATGTTATCCTCCCAGGATAACCCAGGGTAGTGAGTATTAGCCACCTAGGGTAACCCTCTGTTGTGACTGTTGTCCATCTAGCATAATGCAGAGTACTGTTATCCAGCCAGGCAAACTTAGGGTAGTGAGTGTTATCCATCCAGAATAACCCAGAGTAATGAATGTTATCCTCCCAGGGTAGTGTTATCCACCCAGGATAACCCAGGGTAGTAAGTATTAGCCACTTGGGATAACCTAGTGTAGTTTTTATCAACAGCGCATAACCTAGGGTAGTGATGCATACATCCAGGATAATACACGGTAGTATTATGCATCCAGGATATCCCAGGGTCGTGTTGTCTGCACAGGATAACCAAGAGTAGTGTTATCCACCTAGGATAGTCCATGGTAGTGTTATCAAACCATGATAACCCAGGGTAGTTTTATCCACGCAGGTTATCCCAGGGTCGCGTTATCTGAACAGGATAACCCAGGATAGCGTTATCCACCCAGGATAGCCCAGGGTAGTGTTATCGACCCATGGTACTGTTAACCACCCAGGATAACCCAGGGTAGTGTTTGCCACTTAGGGCAACCCACAGCAGTGAGTGTTATCAACCTAGGATAACCCAGAGTAGTGTTAGCCACCCAGGATAACCCAGAGTAGGGAGTGTTATCCACCCAGGATAACCCAGGCAAGCGTTGTCCACCCAAGAAAACTCAGGGGTAGTGTTATTCACAGAGGGTAGTGTTATCCAGCTATGATAACCCAAGGTAGTGTTACCCACCCAGGTTATCCCAGGGTCGTGTTATCTGCACAGGATAACCCAGAGTAGTGTTATCCTCCTAAGATAGCCCAGGGTAGTGTTATCCACCCATGGTACTGTTAACCATCCAGGATTACCCAGAGTAGTGTTAGCTACCCAGGATACCATGAGTAGTTTTAGCAACTCAGGGTAACCCTTGGAAGTGAGTATTATCACCCCAGGATAACCCAGAGTAGTGTTAGGCACCCAGGATAACCCAGAGTAGAGAGTGTTACCTTCCCAGGGCAGTTCTTCAAACAGGATAACCCTGGGTAGTGAGTGGTATTCACCCAGGATAACCCAGGCTAGTAAGTGTTGTCCAACCTGGTTAACCCAGAGTAGTGTTAGCCACCCAAGATAACCCAGAGTAGTGACTCTTATCAACCCAAGATAACCTAGTATAGTGACTGTTATCCACCCAGGATAACCCAGGGTACTGACTGTAATCCACCCAGGAAAACCCAGTATAGTGACATCCACACAGGATAACCCAGGATAATATTATCCACACAAGATAACCCAGAGTAATGATATCCACCCAGGATAACCCAGGGTAGTGTTATCCACCCAGGATAACCTAGGGTAGTGTTATCCACTCATGATAACCCAGGGTAGTGTTATCCACCATGGATAACCCAGGGTAGTGTAATCCACCCAAGATAACCCAGGGTAGTATCATCTGCCCATGATAACCCAGGGTAGTTTTATTCACCCAGGATAACCCAGGATAATGTGATGCACCTAGAGTAACCCTCGGTAGTGTTATCCACCCAGGATAGTGTCATCCACCCAGGATAACTCAGGGTAGTGTTATCCACCATGGATAACCCAGGGTAGTATCTGCATAGGATAACCCAGGGTAGTTTTATTCACCCAGGATAACGCAGGATAGTCTGATGCACCTAGAGTAACCCTCGGTAGTGTTATCCACTAGGTAGTGTCATCCTCCCCGGGTATATAGGAACAGTTTTAAAAAAGCTTCGGTCTCTTGATTTTATATGTAGGTTATAGTGTCATATTTGTTAGATTGTTATGTTATCGTTACTGATCAATATCTAATGTAAACGTTTTTACAGTTATTGATCATATATTGTCATCTTTATGGTTTTCCTTTTGTCTATTGCACTATTTGTTGAGTTTTAAATAAAAACTAAAAAAAAAGTAAACAGAGGGTTCATGATCACCCATATGTAGTTCCTTCCACAAAATGCCCGTCTCACACTATACCACTCACTATTTATCCATACCTCACCTATGCTATTTGTGGCTTGGGGAATCAACTTGCAGCAACACACCTAAAGCCAATAATAACCCAACAAAAAGCTGCAGTAAATAATCACTAAATCCCATCCTGGCAACACACCCCCCCTCTCTTCATAGACCATAACTTACTCCCCAGTTCTGTACATCCACACTTACTACTACTGTGCAATCTACATCTACAGGGCCTTAACTCTAATATTAACCTTGACCTAATGCTTTCTTGATAGTTGTGACAGAACCCACAGGCATAACACCAGACACAAACATCTCTTACGACATTCCCCCGTGTCCGACTAAAACTTTACAAAATTCAATTATTCAAAGGCCCAAAAATCTGGATACCTACCGAGAACTCTAAAACTGCCGACACATTCATCACCTTTCAAAACTACCATTAAAAACTCTTATCTCCCTGATAACACCCCATCAACTAACTACAACGAATACCACCTGTGGTTCAACACATACATCTCCCATTTGACCATAATACAGAAATATAAAAAACCCAATCTTAAATAAGGAATCGTGATTTAAAAAAACCCTCCAATACTGAAACTAAGTACTGTGCCAAAACAAAAGCATTCACATTGCTAACTCACAAACTAGTATTTAGTCACTTAGCCATAATACCAACTTACCTCGGTAAAGTTGTAATATTTTACAATTAAGAATAAAAACTAAGTCTGCCCTATATGCCTACCTCTAAGCGTTCTAGGGGTACACTCTGTAATCACAATTTTACTACATAAAACCACACAATAACCAAAGTTCTGTAAACTCAGCATATGTAATCCTTATAGAGAAATAAACTTTGAATTTTTGAATTTGAATTTGAATTGAATATAAAAAACCTGACTATTGGCATCATATAAGAGTAGGCGGAGCTTATCCGTAGAGTGCCACCAATAGGAACCATCTGGAGCCCCGGCCATATTCCCGCCCAAAGGAGAGCCCAGAGAAATCACATCATATTTGGCTTATATAAACTTATATATGCCAACTCTACGCTTATTTATCTATCACAATTGACCCTAATATGAATAATAACATAATAAATAACATACAAACATGTTTATATACTCTGACTGAATACAATAGGCCATAAATATGGCGAGAGACCATCGGGAATATTTCGATATAAATAAGTTACACCTCTCCATGTCGTCTTTTGACTAAGAGAAAACGGTGTTGTGAAGAGGATAACAGCACTAGAAACATCAGTTTACTAAGTAATACACCCAAACAATCGCGATTTCGAGATTTTTTTTTTTTTTGAGACGTGGGCCGGCCAGCGCTCCAGGCCACTACTCGACGTAACTTATTCACATAATGTACCGATTCTTCCTTTATTCTTGAATTAAAATAGAATATAATAATTCACTAGAAATTGTAGAATAAATAGATTTCTCTAATTTCATTCGATCAATTTTATGGAAATATTCCAAATACTTTGTGAGTTTTTGGAGTAAATGGAAGATTTTTCAACCATTCCAAGAACTAAACAAACTTTATTTTTTACGTGAAATAAAGATAAGTTTATTTAGTAGAAAAGTCCCTAAGAAAAATCATATTAAGTAAGTAAATGTTTATTTCAGTATACACAAATACAGTTACATAGAATATCATACATACAGCATAGTGTAGAGAACCAGGATAACCCAAAAAAGTCAGACACAGTGACGTATTATTGACATTGAGCACCAATGGTCCAACAATCCATGGCGCCCATATAGGAAATAAATCCATCCCCAAGGGCATTTTCGTAATCAGTCCGTTTTTCAGTCTTTTCTCCTCAGGTGTTGTTTGAGGTATATATTTGTAAATATTTTCAAGAAAGAGTGGAAAACATTTTGTCTTGTGGTCACCAAAACTGAGGAAATTGACGTTAAACAAGAAGACTAAATAACTGCCCTACCTGCCCTCTTAGGCTTGTTACAAGTACTCTGGCAGTTTGGGAGACACACAGATGAGATCAAACTGAATGCAAATTATGTGATCAGGCTTATGGTCACGTGTTTGAACACTAGTTCTTAATTGTTCACTTATTGAGGAATTATAGAGACAGACAATAGAATAACCTATTTGACATATCAAGAAAATCTTATTAATGGAAATATATTATCAGATATACTAAGCAAATTTCCAAATTTTGCTTGAACAGAAATTGTGTTACTCCAGATATGTAAGATATAAATCCATATGTACTCCTGTTACCCTTTTGAGGCCTAGTCCTAGTCCGGAGTGTATCCTTGTCTCTTGCGCTAACCGTCCACCAAGGATGGATATGGGGTGAACAATAAACTAAGCCACTTTGGTGGCAAAATCTAAAATCTAAATCAAAGATATGAAAAAACTATAGACTAGATATTAAAAATTAAGAGGATATTGCATGATATTACTAAACATGTTCTGGAGTTGTACCACCATTACAGAATAATATGTGAAGTGTCCTTTAAGATCCCAAGGTAAATTAAACAAAGAGATTAAAACAGTTGAAGACGCCTTTCCTGGCTTTAAAAATTGTAAAAAAAATGTAGAGAAAGGTTGAGGGCGACATAAACTGCTGAAGTTGCTCAAACCTTTTACTCCCTAGCACGAAGAGGTGAATACATCATAATGTACACTTGGAAATACAAGAGGGACTAGTACCAAACTTGAACAAGAAGAAAATCACTCACAATGAAAGCAAAAACTTGGCAAACGATGCAAACATCTCCCCAATGAAAAAGCAGGTGTGCCACTAGCACGATAAGAAGACAACACAATAAGTTGTCCGGGTCCCAAGACTGTTCAACTGCCTCCCAGCATACATAAGAGGGATTACAATATACCTCATGTTGTCTTCAAGATGGAGCTGGACAGGAGCCTAATGGCAGTACCTGACCAGCCGGTAGTGGTTTGTACGTCTGTTGTCTGTCTATTAACAACATATCAACCGGTTTGATCAGCCCTGAACCACCATGAGGCCTGGTCCAGATCGGGCAGCAGGGGCGTTGACCCCCGAACCCACTCCTCCAGGTAAATTCCAGGTAATAGTTATATAAGAGTAATAAGGTTATTGCATAAAATTTTGGAAAACATTATTGTCCATTTGGTCGTACAGCAGCAAGTGGTTGTACAACATGATAGTTCCATTACAGTAAGTAGGATAGAAATATCTCCCCCATTGGTTTTTGTTCAAGAGTTGTAGACTGTTTGTGTATCCTGGGAGTGAGTACTATTGTGTTCTTGTTTAAACAGTTGTTTACATTCAGAATAATAACAGGAGAAGGTTGTGTTTAAGAATCAAGGATACCAGGAGGTCATCACAGTAGTTACTTAGTAATATTATAATTCAAAATGTAATATTTTTGACATTACTTAGGACAGTGATGGCTTGCCGTTTCCGTCAGTAAGTCGTAGGTAAAGGTTCAGTTAAAGGCAGAGAACAATAAAGGCTCTCCTCCTTAAAATCAATAAAATTACTATTAAGTCATTGTTTTAAGGGCAGTATTAATGACGGTATTAAGTTTTCGGCTCTCTTCTGGTTGAATTATTAATCTGGTAAAAATTATTAACTGAAAGAAAATGGTATAAAGACTGGGTTTAAGGGTTCAAATATATGTTAAGGGTATAAACCAGCTTTTCAAATGCTTTATATTGAGCAGATCCAAATAATATAAGGTTATAACTGCGAAAATATGTAATAAATGGTAATGTCTTCAAGTTCCTCTTATTTTGAAGCTTTATCTTGAATACAAAAGGTGAAAAAGGAAAACGGTAAGAAGGTATCGTTTTAATGGTTTACATCAGGTATAGACAGTAATAACCAGTCAAATAGATTTTTCATGTAAGTTATACCACAATAATATTCTGGGTTTTAAGGGTTGAAATAAAAGAGTTGACGGTAATCACTCATCGTTTTCCTCTATTCCCTCAACCTCTCAGTCCAACAATAACAAAGTGAACTAAGTATGGTGTCGTTAAGGTAAGATTTCTGCCCCTTTTACCCTTATATTTCTCTCCTCTTTGACCAACTTTCATGCCCTCCTAGTGGTGGGTAGTGATGCCGTGATAGTCCTCTTGTTCCTAGGAGACCGGAGGCGTCCTCCTCTGCCTCGCATCAACCAGATTTAACCCCAGAATGTTCCATTATGATTATATAACCCAGGGTAGTGTTATCCACCCTGGATTACCCAGGATAACCCAGGGTAGTGTTATCCAACCAGGATAACCCAGGGTAGTGTTATCCACCCAGGATAACCCAGGGTAGTGTTATCCACCCAGGATAACCCAGGTTTAGTGTTTATCCAACCAGGATGAACCAGGGTAGTTTATCACCCAGATAACCCAGGGTAGTGTTATCCAACCAGCATAACCCAGGGTAGTGTTATCCACCCAGGATAACCCAGAGTAGTGTTATCCACCCAGGATAACCCAGGGTAGTGGTATCCACCCAGGGTAGTGTTATCCACCCAGGATAACCCAGGGTAGTGTTATCCACCCAGGATAACCCAGGGTAGTGTTATCCACCCAGATATCCCAGAGTATTGTTAATCCACCCAGGATAACCCAGGGTGTTGTTATCCGCACCCCAGGATTAAACCCAGGATAGTGTTATCCAACCAGGATAACACCAGGGTAGTGTTATCTACACCCAGGATATCCCAGGGTAGGTGTTATCTACCCAGGATATCCCAGGGTAGTGTTATTGACCCAGGATAACCCAGGGTAGTGTTATCAACAAAGGATAACCCAGGGTAGTCTTATCCACCAAGGATAACCAAGGGGAGTGTTATCTACACAGGATAACCGAGGGTAGTGTTATCCACCTAGGATAACCAATGGGATTGTCATCCACCCAGGATACCCCAGGGTAGTGTTATCAGCACAGGATAACCCAGGGTAGTGTTATCCAACCAGGATAACCCAAGGTCGTGTTATCCACCCAGGATAACTCAGGGTAGTGTTATCAGCAACAGGAGAACCCAGGGTAGTGTTATCAACTCAGGACAACCCAGGGTAGTGTTATCCACCCAGGATAACCCAGGGTAGTGTTATCCACCCAGGATAACCCAGGGTAGTGTTATCAGCACAGGATAACCCAAAGTAGTGTTATCCACCCAGTATAACACATGGTAGTGTTATCCACCTAGGATAACCCAGGGTGTATCAACCTGTGATAACCCAGGGTAGTGTTATCCACCCATGATAACCCAGGGTGGTGTTATCAACCCAGGTTAACCCAGGGTAGTGTTATCCAACCAGGATAAGCCATGATAGTGTTTTCCTCCCTGGATAACTCAAGGTAGTGTTATCCACCGAAAAATGTGCAGGTTACTGTTATCCACCCATGATAACCCAGGATAGTGTTATTCACCCAGGATAACCCAGGTTAGTGCTATCCACCCTGGATAATGCTATCCAACCAGGCTATCCCTCGATAGTGTTATCCACCTAAGATGACGCAGGGTAGTGTGAACACCGCAGGATGAGCGAGGGTAGTGTATTGTATCCATCCAGGAGAGGTGAATCCACCCAGCAAAACCCAGGGAATATATCAGCCCAAAATAACCAGGGTTGTGTTATACAACCAGGATAACCCCGGGTAGTGTTATCCATCCAGGAGAGTGTGATCCACCCAGCATAACCCAGGGAAGTATTATGCACCCAAAATAACCCAGGGTTGTGTTATACAACCAGGATAACCCCGGGTAGTGTTATCCATCCAGGAAAACCAGGATTATGTTACCCACCCAGGATAACCAAAAATAGTGCATCTTCGTAGGATAACCTGGGTAAGTCATTCACCCAGGATAACCAGACTAACCCTGGGTTATCCTATGAGGATGACACGACCCCTGAGTTATCATGCATGGATACACTCTCTTGGCACGGCCAATCACCAAAAGCAGTTCCTGATCAGCGGCTGTGGCTCGTACGTTGGTTTTGCGTGCAGCCAGCAGCATCGCCTGGTGATCAGGGCCTGACCCTCCAAGCCTGGTCACAGACACGGCCGCGGGGCGTTGACCCCCGAAACACTCCCAGGTAAACTCCAGGTAAACTCCATGAAGTGTTATTCACCGAGGATAACCCAAGAGAGTGTCATCCATGCATGATAACTCAGGGTCGTGTCATCCTCATAGGATAACCGAGGGTAGTCTTATCTACCCAGTATAATGCAGTGTAGTGTGAACCACCCAGGATAACCCAGGGTAGAGTTATCCACCCTGGGTGACCAGGTTAGTATCATCCACCCAGAATATCCCAGAGTAGTGTGATTCACCCAGGATAACCCAGAGTAACATTATCCATCCAGGATAGTGCTATCCACCCAGGATAACCCTGAGCATTCTTATCCACCCAGAATAGTGTTATTCACTCAGGATAACCCAGGGCAAGCAATAATCCACCCAGGAAAACCCAGGGGTAGTGTTATCCACACAGGATAGTGTTATCCAACCAGGATAACACAGGGTAGTGTTATCTATCCAGGAAATTCCAGGGGTAGTGTTATCCACTCAGGATAACCATGGGTAGTATTATCCACCCAGGATAACCCAGAGTAGTGTTATTCACCCACAATAACCCTGGGTACGTTATGTACCTACCGGGGGGGGGGGAAAGGATAACCCAGGATTGGTTTTATCCAATCAGGATAACCTCAGGGTACTGTTATCTTTCCAGGATAACCCAGGGTAGTGTATCCACCCAGGATAACCAGGGTACTGTTTATTCTGCCCAGGATAACCCAGTATTGTTTATACCACACAGGATAAACCCAGTACTGGTTATCTGCCCAGGATAACCCAGGATTTGTGTTATACACCACCCAGGATAATCCCACGATAGTGTTATCGCACCCAGGATAACCCTGGGTAGTGTTTTCACATAGGAAAACCCACCTGTGTGTTACCACCCAGGGTAACCCCAGGGATGTGTTATCCAACAAGATAACCTGGGATAGTGCATCTATGTAGCATAACCCAGGTAGTGTCTTCACCCAGATAACCCAGGGTAGGTTATCCACCCAGATTATCCAGGGTAGAGTGATCCACCCAGGATAACCAGGTAGTGTCCAATCCACCGGGATAACCGATTTAGTGTTTATCCACCAGGATAACCTAGTGTAGAGTTAACCACACAGGTTACCCCTTTGTAGAGTTATCCACACAGGTTAACCCTTTGAGAGTAATTCACCCAGGATAACCCAGAGTAGCATTATCCATCAGGATATTATACCACCCAGGATAACACAGGGTAGGGAATTATCCACCCAGGAAAACCTGGGAAACGTTATACTCACAGTCTAGGGTATCCAACCATATAACGATTTGGGGGGGGGTGGGGGGTGGGGGGGGGGGGGGGGGGGGGGGGGGGGGGGGGGGGGCCATAGGTATCCAAACAGGAAACCCACGGGCAAAGTTACCACACAAGGTAGTGTATCCTACCAGCAAAACCCAGAGTAGTGATATCCACCAAGGATAGCCATTGTACTGTTATCCACCAAGATTAAGCAATGGGTACTGTTTTTATACCACCCAGGGCATAGTCTCTCACCCAGGATAACCCAATGGTAATGTATATACCCAGGATAATGCAGGGGTGTGACCTTCACAAACGATAACCAAGGAATGTCACCTCACAGGATAACCCAGGTAGTGTTTATCCCACCTAGGATAATCCAGGAATAGTGTGATCCACCCCAGGATAGTGTTATCCACCCAGGATAACCAGGGTAGAGTCCTCCCACCCAGGATAACCCAGGGAGTGTTATCACCCTTGATAACCAGGGAGAGTTATCCACCCTGGATATCCAGGTAGAATCATCCTACCAAGGGCATAACTCAGGCTTGTGTGATTCACCCAATAACCCGAGTACATTGGTCCCCTCCAGGATAATGTTATCCAACCAGATAACCCAGGGTACCATTACCACCCAGGTAAAACCCGGGTTTAGGGTTATCCACAACAGGTAGTGTTTTCCAACCGCATAACCAAGATAGTGTTATTCACCCGGCTAGCCAAAGATAGTGTTATCCACACCATTGTTCTGTTAATACCCTGGATACCAAGGGTAGTGAAGTGTTATCCAACCCATTGCAATTCTTCACCAGGATAAACCAGGGTAGTGACTTATTCTCCCTTGAATAATCCAGAGTATGGGAACTTACCCCCCCGTCGATAATGCTAGGGTGGGTTAACCACCCAGGATAATGCAAGGTTGGAGTGTTCGCCTACAGGATAACCCAGAGTAGTGACTGTTATCCTACCCAGGACAACCCAGGTAAGTGACTTACATCCACTCTGATAACCTAGAGTGTGCCTGACCTGTTGTCCACCAGGATAAGCCAGGGTGGTGCTTCCCCCCAATAGAACCCAGGGTTGTGACTTAATCCAGCCCAGTATAACCCAGGGTTTTGGGTGATATCCACCCAGGATAACCCAGGGAGTGAGGTATTATCCACCTAGGATAAAACACACTGTTGTGTACTGTTATCCATCTAGCATAATCAGATACTGTTATCCAGCCAGCAAACATAGGGTAAGAAGTTTATCCATCCAGAATAACCCAACAATGAATGTTATCCTCCAGATAACCCAGGGATGAGTATTAACCAATTAGGATAACCTAGGGTAGTTTTTAATCAACAGCGCATAACCGAGGGTATGATGCATACATCCAGGAATAATACACGGCAGTATTATGTATCCCAGGATATCCCAGGGTCGTGTTGTCTGACAAGGATAACCAAGATATGTATCCCACCTAGGATAGTCCATGGTAGTGTATCAAACGCAGATAACCAGGGTAGTTTTATCTACGCCAGGATTATCCCAGGGTCGTGTTTATCTGAACAGGGTAACCCAGGATAGTGTTATCCACCCAGATAGCCCAGGTAGTGTTATCGACCCATGGACTGTTTAACCACCCAGGATAACCCAGGTAGTTTTTGTCTCACTTAGGGCAACCCACAGCAGTGAGGTGTTTATCAACCTAGGATAACCCAGAGTAGTGTTAGCCACCCAGGATAACCCAGGGTAGTGTTAGCCACCCAGGATAACCCAGGGTAGTGTTTGCCACTCAGGGCAACCCACAGCAGTGAGTGTTATCAACCTAGGATAACCCAGAGTAGTGTTAGCCACCCAGGATAACCCAGAGTAGTGAGTGTTAGCCACCCAGGATAACCCAGAGTAGGGAGTGTTAGCCACCCAGGATAATCCAGAGTAGGGAGTGTTATCCACCCGAGATAACCCAGGCAATCGTTGTTCCACCCAAAAAACTCAGGGGTAGTGTTATTATCACAGAGGGTAGTGTTTATCCACTATGATAACCAAGTAGTGTACCCAGCCCAGGTGTAACCCAGGGTCGTGTGTATCGCAAAAGAGGATAACCCAGAGTAGTGTTATCCTCCTAAGATAGCCCAGGGTAGTGTTATCCACCCATGGTACTGTTAACCATCCAGGATTACCCAGAGTAGTGTTAGGCTACCCAAGATAACCATGAGATTTTCACAACTCAGGGGAACCCCTGGAAGTGATGATTTATCACCCCAGGATAACCCAGATAGTGTTAGGCATACCACTGATAACCCAGAGTAGAGAGTTTACCTTCCCAGGGCAGTTCTTCAAACAGATAAACCCTGGTAGTGAGTGGTATTCACCCAGGATAACCCGGCTAGTAAGTGTTGTTCCAACCTCTTAACCAGATAGTGTTAGCCACCCTCAAGATAACCCAGAATTAGTGACTGTTTATCCACCCAGATAACCTAGCATAGTGACTGTTATCCACCCAGATAACACAAGTACTGACTGTTTATCCACCCAGAAAACCAGATATGGACATCCACACAGGATAACCCAGGATAATATTATCCACACAAGATAACCCTGGGTAATTATATCCACGCAGGATAGACCAGGTAGTCTTATCCACTTAGAATAATGCAGGGTAATATTATCCACCCAGGATAACCCAGGGTAGTGTTATCCACCCAGGATAACCTAGGGTAGTGTTATCCACTCATGATAACCCAGGGTAGTGTTATCCACCATGGATAACCCAGGGTAGTATCATCTGCATAGGATAACCCAGGGTAGTTTTATTCACCCAGGATAACCCAGGATAGTGTGATGCACCCAGAGTAACCCTCGTATTATGTTATCCACCAGGATAGTGTCAACCACCCAGGAATAACGCAGGGTAGTGTCATCCTCCAAGAATAAACCAAAGTAGTTTATCCCCTAGGATAGGTGATCCAACAATAATACCTAGGGTAATTGTTCATCCTCCCAGCATAACCCAGGGTAGTGTGATCCACCATGATAACCCTCGGAAGTGTTATCAACCCAGGATAGTGTTTATCAACCCAGGATTATCCAGGGTAGTGTGATCCATCAGGATAATGTTACTACCCAAGGATTAACATGGTAGAGTCATACATGCAAGATAACCAATTGCAGGTGATCCACCCTAGATAACCTAGGTCAGTTATGCACCCTGAAACTAGGAGTATCATCCACACCCAGCATAACCAGGTGAAATTTGAACACGACTTATGGCAACATATGAGAATCTTTATTTAGGAAACGTTTCGCCACACAGTGGCTTCATCAGTCCATTACAAAGCAGAAAGGTGTAAGGAGAGGAGGAGTTGAGGTAATCAGTCCCTCAGCCTGGAGTCGATGTGTTCAGTCCATCAGTCTTGTAGAATGTACAGCATAGTGCCGTAGACGTGGCTTATATGCTGTAGTCAGGTGAAGTGAATCAGGAGGAGGTGAGGTCATAGTGGTACCATCCACTAGTGTAAGCAGGAGGAGGCGGGGCCATAGTGGTACCATCCCCTAGTGTAAGCAGGAGGAGGCGGGGTCATAGTGGTACCATCCACTAGTGTAAGCAGGAGGAGGTGAGGTCATAGTGGTACCATCCACTAGTGTAACCAGGAGGAGGTGAGGTCATAGTGGTACCATCCACTAGTGTAAGCAGGAGGAGGTGGGGTCATAGTGGTACCATCCACTAGTATAAGCAGGAGGAGGTGGGGTCATAGTGGTACCATCCACTAGTATAAGCAGGAGGAGGCGGGGTCATAGTGGTACCATCCACTAGTGTTAGCAGGAGGAGGTGGGGTCATAGTGGTACCATCCTCTAGTATAAGCAGCAGGAGGCGGGGTCATAGTGGTACCATACACTAGTGTAAGCAGGAGGAGGCAGGGTCATAGTGGTACCATCCACTAGTGTAAGCAGGAGGAGGTGGGGTCATAGTGGTACCATCCACTAGTGTAAGCAGGAGGCGTGGTCATAGTGGTACCATCCACTAGTGTAAGCAGGAGGAGGCGGGGTCATAGTGGTACCATCCACTAGTGTAAGCAGGAGGAGGTGGGGTCATAGTGGTACCATCCACTAGTGTAAGCAGGAGGAGGCGGGGTCATAGTGGTACCATCAACTAATGTAAGCAGGAGGAGGCGGGGTCATAGTGGTACCATCAACTAATGTAAGCAGGAGGAGGCGGGGTCATAGTGGTACCATCCACTAGTGTAAGCAGGAGGAGATGGGGTCATAGTGGTACCATCCACTAGTGTAAGCATGAGGAGGCGGGATCATAGTGGTACCATCCACTAGTGTAAGCAGGAGGAGGCAGGGTCATAGTGGTACCATCCACTAGTGTAAGCAGGTGGAGGCGGGGTCATAGTGGTACCATCCACTAGTGTAAGCAGGAGGAGGTGGGGTCATAGTGGTACCATCCACTAGTATAACCAGGAGGAGGTGGGGTCATAGTGGTACCATCCACTAGTATAAGCAGGCGGAGGTGGGGTCATAGTGGTACCATCCACTAGTGTAAGCAGGAGGAGGTGGGGTCATAGTGGTACCATCCACTAGTATAAGCACGAGGAGGTGGGGTCATAGTGGTACCATCCACTAGTATAAGCAGGAGGAGGCGGGGTCATAGTGGTACCATCCACTAGTATAAGCAGGAGGAGGTGGGGTCATAGTGGTACCATCCACTAGTATAAGCACGAGGAGGTGGGGTCATAGTGGTACCATCCACTAGTATAAGCAGGAGGAGGCGGGTCATAGGGGTTTACCACACTAGTGTTAGCAGGAGGAGGTGGGGTCATAGGGGGACCATCCTCTAGTATAAGCGGAGGGGGCGTGGTCATAGTGGACCATACACATGTAAGCAGGACGAGGGGGGTCATAGTGGTAACCATCCACTAGTGTAAGCAGGGGGAGGCAGGGTCATAGTGGTACCACCACTATTTGTAAGCAGGAGGAGGCGGGGTCATAGTGGTACCATCCACTAGTGTAAGCAGGAGGAGGCAGGGTCATAGTGGTACCATCCACTAGTGTAAGCAGGAGGTGTGGTCATAGTGGTACCATCCACTAGTGTAAGCAGGAGGAGGCGGGGTCATAGTGGTACCATCCACTAGTGTAAGCAGGATGAGGTGGGGTCATAGTGGTACCATGTTACAAAAAACGCGATTCTAAAAGCTTAGAGATCCCCAGTAAAATACTGAAAAGACTCCCCCTTTAGATCCAGCCTTTTTCGGGGTTTTCGTAAAAGTGTCAGTATCCTTGTCCAATTACCTTTAAAAACAGTATGGTTCAATAGTGCTTTAGGATTACAACTGGTAGCACTAACAGAAAATTTAAAAATTTAAAAAAATTATTAAGCATAAGTTGTTGAGGTATATTACAAAGTAAAAAAAATCACAGCAAACAAAATAAAATCAATCTTCGAGTTCAATATTATTGTGCTGAAAACACATTCACATTTTTATTTTTAGTACCGTCAGGACAATTTAAAATTTAATAAGAATTAAAATATGTACAAGTGGAGTAGCGTATAATGCTCTTAAGTATTAGCTATTCTCAAAACTCGAAAAAGACTTAAAATGACGACAAAATCCTCAATAAGCTAACTTTGACCGTGGCAACCCGAACAGTCTGCGAACAACAAAGAATGCAAGCCCAATAGAATGCAAAATCAACGACTGGCACAAAATCAGGAACAAGGAGATAATTAACACACAAGTAGGGGCCATCTGCAGATCCTCCAACAAAATTACAAAACTCCCCTAATACTGAATTTTGTTTACATAGTTTAAATTTTGGGACTGGACAATACACAAAAAACCATACAAAATTAGGTAGAAGCTAACGGGGGCCTGAGATGTTCAAGGTCATGTGACCACAACCTCAGTACAGAAAAAATCCTAAGTTTTTACAATGTTCTGTGAACAAATTTACGAACAACAAGAATAATGAGACAACAATCTGTCCAACCAGCAAGCGATTCCAGCAAGACAATTTCACGAGAGGTGGGAAAACCCCCCCCTCATCACGGATACTACGGGGAAAACTGCAGCTAGAACCGGGCAGAAAAACGACGACAAGCGATAATTACAGTATTTGGAAAATAAACCTAACTGAGCACATTTTATTACACCAAACAACTAAGCTAAATAACAATTAACAGTCAAAAAATTAATATAAAGTCAAAATTTTTACTTTTAGCTATTATCGAAAAATATAAGAAATATAAAAAAAAAATGAAAAGGAATTACATTATATTAATAATCATTGTAACCCTTCGGGGGTTTACAACACCCCCCCCAAAACACAGGGGCGCACTGGGAGTTGCATGTTGTTTTTTAAATTTTTTTCTGTTCTCATATCAATTTTTATTATCAATAAAAAATTTGTCGTCTCTTTTATCCCAACACCCTAAAAATTTTCACAGCGTCCGTCCTAGGATATCCCCCCATTCTGGGGAAAGACACAGTATCTTTTTCTAACTCGGTTATATACACAGTGTGGACGGGAAAGCGCTGACAAGGGGGCACATGAGGCTCGACATAGTAGAGGAGACGCACCCACCTTAAGTAGTGGTTGTGGAATGCTAGGCAGTATACATCTGAGATAAAACAGCTTAAGGTGTGTGGAGGGGGGTCTGCGGCAGGACGTTTTTGCTCACCCGTCCTCTCCCGCACCACACACTCACTAAACACTAGCTTGTCTCCTCCCACAAATTTCTGGAATATAAAATATAAAATTAGACATGACATGATATATTAGTTAATAGGGGCTGGAGGGTTAAGTTACTTTACTGAATTTGAGATAGAAAAGAAAAAAAGGGTATTTGGCAAAAATTACTTTAATTTAATGAAAACTGATAATTATTAAGGACAGACAGAGCGTCAGAAATTTACATTACAATGACCACTTATGTTTTTATAATAGAAAAAGGTTGGATTTAGGGCCCCCCCCTAATCCAGCTTTTTTACTTTTAGGGGATTAATAAAAGTGAGGGATTGGGGTCTGAAAAAACTTTATTTTAAATGGGGAAGTGGCCAAAAACACTCAAAATTTTTCCAAGGACACCACAAGAGCAGAGCCTCTTTCTCAATAGGGGATAATTTTTCTGGTGCTTTTAAAGCTTAATGAATATAACATATGGGATGGAGAATGTCATGGATGTTGCTTTTGGAGCACCAGCCCCCACTGCATAACCACTCGAAATCTAATGTAAAAAAAGGGGAAGTTTAAAATTTAGGACCTTCAAACCGGGAGAAAGGGGATAGAAAATGCTTAAACCTTTTTGAACGAGTCGAACAATCTCTAGTCCAGGTAACTAATTTTGCTACTAGAACTCGTAAAGGGGAGCTGAATCTGAGAAAAGTTTGGACAAAACCCTGCATAAATCCTCCCAAAACCCAGGAATTCTGTACCCCTTTTCCTTCCTGTGCTTTGGGAAATCAGAATTGCACGAACCTTAGCCTAAAGGAAAACCCTCACCTTGGCCGTAAAAAGCCTAGATAGGAATTTTGGTTTGACCAAAACAATGGCAAAGTGACTTGAAGTGTAGTGCGCCAGTCCTCAAACAATGCCTGAGACCGTCAAGTGCTTTCCCCACTCCACTGAAACCCCACTAAGTCGTCAAGGTAGCTTCTACCCCTTCTAATTTGGGGGGTCAACCGTTCTTTATACGTGGAATGAGAAGCCGCGTTACAAGCCAAAGGGGGTGACGAGGATTTAAACAATCCATCTTAAACAGTAAAAGTAATATTTCTTGAGCACTTTCATAAGCGGGGACTTGTAATACCTCGTAAGAGATCTAAACGGTGACAAACGGGGCTCCTGACACACGGTCAATAGGCGTCAATGCGGGGAAAGGGGAAAAAAACCATCAGGCAAGGTGACAGGTTCACTTTCCTGTAACAGGCACATTTTTCGCGGGCCTACCACGGTCGAGTGAGTTGTGCCTGCACCCCTCTGTGTTCGGCGAGCCCCCTCAGTTCGTCAAAACCCTTTTTGAGAAGTGAGGACGTGCCTGCTCATTTACCACATGGCGCTGCAAGCTACAGGCGCTCAACACTGTTTGCGTTGATTTGACCCGTGGGGTGTCACGGAGCCACGATGGCTTTTTATACCGGCATTATCCATAAACCCTACGGTATCGCAAATGAAGAGATTTGTGGTGTAGCATTTAAGGGGGCCACGGATCCTTCGTTAAAATGACGTAGCAAATGTTTATGAAGGGGTGTGGATAATATCAAGAACCATTATAGGTCAATTCAGCTGTATCTGTCGTTACATGAGTATCACGAACTCACGGGGGTTTTAAAAAAAGGAATTGCCTTTTGAGGCGAATAAATTTTTTAAAAAGTAACTACTTAAATTTGGTACGGTTCATTGGCCTCTGCAGTCGGGGGCCGCTGGGCCTTATCTTTGGGAAATTTTGGGGGGAACATATTCAGTCAAAATGACCCTTACGCCTCCCATACCCCCTATATTATGTTTGGGTTTCGAACTCAAGTATATTAACATTGCGGGGCAAAGTCGTCATGTCGGGGGTGGGATATGACCACATAGCGGCACAGTGTGGTAAGGTCGGGGGAAACCCAAATATCGCAAAACAACAACCGGAAAGGCGAGGGAAATGGAGGGACGAGAACAGTCTATGCTCACCCCTCCGACAACGGGGGATCTTGGAGTGAAAAGGTGAAAAAGTGCAAGAAAGCTTTGGAGGGTGCAAAACAGCAGAAGAATCACCATCACTGGATATAAATAAGTTTTGAAAGACCTGCCCCTATGGGGGGGCGAGGTGTACGGCGTCTTTAGTAAGACATGGATTATTGTTAACGAGCGATCGTTAATCTTGGAGGAACCAGGTGCAAAATTTGGGATCGTTGAGCATCATGGGGGGGCGACGGATAAAACTTTGGCGGGGTTGCATGGGATGATGGGAAAATATAGAAAGTGGGGGTGCATAATGAAAGTACTAAAGAATCCCAATGCGGGGAGGGTAGGACGCGAAAGCGAACTGCACCCCCCCAACCAACGACAGCTTACTCTTGCCCAAAAAGGGCCCGGAAAAAAGTCTTGGGGGATTACGAGGAAAGGGAAAATGAATCCCCTGAAACAAGAGTTTACAATTTATTCCCAAAAAAAAGGGGGGAGGGGATAGAGTGTAAAAAGTATAAAGGGAAAATTTACCTAGAACCCAAAAGGGAAAAACCCATTAATTTACTTTTTAAGGTTTTTTACAAAAAATATTTCGGTTTGAACGAGCGGAAACGAAAGGGTTTTTAATTAATTTTTGGTGCGTCTGATGTGGAGTGGCATTTATCCAAGAACACAATTACAAAAAGGATAGATTAGAATTAGAGGTTTGATTGTATATGGAATAGCGATGGTTAAAAAAAGGGGTCGCCATTCTGGTAAAAGGAAAATAGCCCTTTTAGTACCCTAGTGAAAGGGGGGGGGGGAGAGTGATTAGGGTGGATGGTTTAGGGGTAGAGACATTAAAAATTTTTTAGGTGTATATGGCCCGGCCCAGGGGGATGTACGACTTTAAAACCATTTTGTACAAGATTATTAGATATATCTCGTAGTTTACCCAAAAAGCGATAAAAGGGGGGAGAGGAATTGTGTAATAACACAAAAGGATGTGGGCCCGAGAGGGGTTGTTGCTTGGGGTTCCCGGGAGATCATTTACGAGTGTGGGTTTAAAGGATTGGGGGTGGGGGGGGTGGCAATGTGGAGATACTTTTAATTAAAGAGATAGCGGCGAGATAAAATAGAATGTCGTGCTATGCGGTTCAGTGCGGGAAATGAGTGTGATTAATTGGTTTTTTCGGATCATAGAGGAGTTGTAATGGATGTAGATATTTAGGGTGTGCCAAAAAGGGTCCGTCATTTTGGAAATTAAAAGTAAAGTTACTGAAGAGAGGGAAATCGTTTGTCTTTTGGGCCCTATGTGGGAACGCCCTTTTGGTTGAAGCCCTGGGGTTTTTGGGTTTGGTTAAATGGTGGGGGAAAAGTAGCCAAAAACGAAAAAAAGGGGTTTTTATTATCAGGATGGATATAATCATTCAGTTTGGTTTTTTCCAAAAATATTTAAGGGCAGTTCGCGACGCTATGTAAAAACGAATGCAATTTTCCTGTTACAGAAATTTAACGAATTAAGGACAACACGAAATTTACAAAAAGAAAAATTTTATGGGAAAAAGGTTTTAAGGGGGGAATCGAAAGGGGTTTTGTGGGGGGAAACGGCCCCCGGGGTGTGGTTTTAGGAATCAACACAGACGTGCAAAGCAAAAGGGGTTTAAAGGGGGTTTAAAGTCCAGGAGGTTGCAGGGGGGGATGAGTAATCAGGGGTTGACGACGACGGGGGTATGAGTGGGTAATTGATGCTTGGGTTTAAATTGAAAAGCAAATTTGGGGAAAAAGGAAAATTCATTGCAGTCAATCGGAGGTTTTTTGCGTTGTGACTGGAGGAGCATGATCGTTTGTGTTGGGAGGGCCGAAACGGAGTGTGAGCATGGGGGCTTATCTGGGGGGCAATTGGGTAAAGGGGCCCCGGAATAGATGGGGGGCCCAGCGACTTTTATTTCAAAATTTTGGAACGTTTTAAAGGGGGTTTTGGTACGTTATTCATACATTTAAGCGGGATGGGGTTTTGGGGAACAGCAAAGGGGTTTGGGTGTGGTCGTCCTATTCCTAAAGGCGCCATTAAGTTAAAGTTTTCGTGCAATCTCGTTATTATGTGGGACTAAAAAATTTTTGGAAGGATCTTTCCAACGAATAAAAAAAATCCTGGCAAAGTATTGACAAGGGGCAATAGGGGTGCCGGGGAGGGCTTTGAAGGTCACGGGAGATTAGAATTTTATTGAAGAAAGAGTAAATTGGGAGGGGGGGGGTATTGGCTATAGATTGGGAGGCGGCAATTATATGTGGAACGGGGAGACGTTATGGGGGATAGGAATGGCAGGGGTTTTTGGGGGGAAATTATATTTTGGGGCCAAATAATGTACAAGGGTTTTTTGCGGGAAGGGTTTAATGGGAGGTTGGGAGATCGGTTCAGATGGAAGGGGTTTTCGCAGGTTGTCCCCTTTCACAAATTTTTTTTTCTTTCAAGTCCCTTTTTTAGAGGGATAAGGGTTTTTTTGAAGCAAACGGGATGGGGAATGAAGGGGTGGGGGAGCGGGCATTTTTGGATATGTGCGACACGACGATTTTGGGGAGAGAAAAAAATGGATTTGATTGGTAGAAAAGTTAGGAAAGTTTTTAAAAAAGGCTACGGCAGATATCAACATGGGGAAAAAAAGTAATAAATCTTGGAAAAGGGTCGCGTGAGGAAGGAATGGTAGCTAAAGGGGGGAAAGGGGGGAACAATAAAGAATTGGGTGTTTATGTAAAAAAATTTCAAGTCAGCCACAAAAAATTCCGTGGTATCTTTGATAGTGTGCGAAGCGTCTTGTGGGTTAAAGAGCGCAATTTAAGTTTGCAACAAAGGGTGATAACAACGAATTTTGGTATTTATATAAACTATGGCATGTTACGGAAATTTTTCCCAACTTGTTGTAAAAAAAAAAGGTTTACAAAAAGGTTTTTAGATTCTTTGGGGGGAAGGGGGAGCGAATGGTTAAGTAGAGGTTGCCAAAACCCCCCCGTTGGCCCGTGGGGGGCGGGTCTTATAGATTCAAAAAAGAAAATAAGTATGTATTTTAAAACATAGTTATAAGCGGGGGGGGGGGCGAAAAAACGGTCTTTTCATAGATACATCAGGATATGCGACGTTGGGTGGGGGGTCGGGAGTCATGAGGGGTAGAAATGTTAGGGGGTCTTCATAAACGTAGGGATCACCACAAATTAAAATTTGAGAAAATTTGAAGGGCAGATGGTAAGGCTCGGGTACGGCGGTAGAAGGAGTTTATGTTAGATTGGCAAAAAATTTATTTGGGGGCTTTTAAATAAATTGCGTTTAAAAAAACCAAATCAAGAAGTTATGTAAAATTTTACATGAATCTTGCGTCAGGAAGGGTTTTTTTATCTAAAAAGAGAAAAAGAGAGGGGGGGAAATCAAAGGATTGTGGGGGTTTGCGACTATTTATCATACGTATATTTTGGTTGATTGAACTTAAAAGGGTTTGGTGGGTAAGGGTTTTTTAAGGTTAGTGGGGGGGGGGGGTTTTGCAGGTTTTTGGGGGTTTTTTAGTTTAATTAACTGGGTGAAATAAAAGGGTTGGAATGGTTTGGGTATATGATTAGGGATTTATATACATGATTTGGGCTATGAGGGAGGGGGCTGCGTGGCAAGAATTAAGCTTTGGGCAGCAACTTTTTATAGGACACGTGTAAAAATAAAGGGGTGTATGGAGGGGATGGGAGAAATTTTAGGGAGGGTTTCGAAATTTCAATTAAGGGTTTTTATGGGATTTGCAAAAGGGAAAGGGGGAACGAGGGTATTTTCCTAGACGGGGTGTGAGCATGGGAGCGTTAATGGATGTAAATTTGAGTTTTTGAATCTAGGCAATATTTATTCCCCCCGGGGTTTCAGCAACCAAGTTATCATTTAAAAAGGTGAGCCTACGATTTCATATTTTATCAGAAAAAACATTTTAAGGACTTTAGAGAAAATTTTATGTGATCAAAATGTTATGGATGTCTTTACTTTTTTTATTCAATTGTTTGGTAAAAGTGTTTCCTAGCATAAAACCCAAATTGGGTTTTTTTTAGTTTTATTTTTATGCTGTTTACGGTGCTTTTTTGTAAAATTATTTTCATTAAATACTTGCTTATTTTTCTTTGTTTTTGGAGATGTAAAATATCACATCGAGTTTTGTTTTGTAATTTTATGTTTTATAGGCTTTTAGTATTTCCCGTTTTTCCTTTTTGAATACTAAAATTTT
>NC_069493.1:19045936-19077885 GCF_026875155.1 Cherax quadricarinatus | reverse complement strand
AGTTTTTATCAACCACGCATAACCTAGGGTAGTGATGCATACATCCAGGATAATACACGGTAGTATTATGCATCCAGGATATCCCAGGGTCGTGATGTCTGCACAGGATAACCAAGAGTAGTGTTATCCACCTAGGATAGTCCAGAGTAGTGTTATCAAACCTGGATAACCCAGGGTAGTTTTATCCACCCAGTTTATCCCAGGGTTGTGTTATCTGAACAGGATAACCCAGGATAGCGTTATCCACCCAGGATAGCCCAGGTTAGTGTTATCGACCCATGGTACTGTTAATCACCCAGGATAACCCAGGGTAGTGTTATCGACCCATGGTACTGTTAACCACCCAGGATAACCCAGGGTAGTGTTATCGACCCATGGTACTGTTAACCACCCAGGATAACCCAGGGTAGTGTTTGCACTTAGGGCAACCCACAGCAGTGAGTGTTATCAACCTAGATATGTGTGTCTAACACAGTGGCAGCGGCAGCGGCGTCTTCCAAGCTCCGTACTTTTCTCCAACTACCAGAGCTACCAATGCTCCTATGATGACCTAGTTACAAGCAAAACTGCACTACCCAACGTAGCACCCAGAATGACCAAAGATTACCAACAGTGAAACCTACAAATCGAAAAAATAGAGATCAAAGGAAGACTGCAAACAAACCGAAAGCAACACCCCGCTGCCAGCCGAACAACGTAACCCTAAGCTTTGTATACTACAACTTCTTCTTAACTACAACAATTCCTGTAGTATTATGAGGCGCAATCTAAGAGGAAACAGCACCAAGGCCAGCAAGAAAACACCGAAAAATCAACTATTCAACAAGTGTAGTCAGGAGGACGCCGGCCCAGCAACCACCCCACTCACCACCACTCAAGGCGACACCACAACAATAACAACAAACATGGCTGCCACCAGTCCATCCTCCCCTCTCTTCCCCGGATTCAAACCTACCAAGTAGTCTCTCAGGTATGACCAACGATCCAGATACCCTAAAGTCATGCATCTCCAACTTAGTTATTGAAAATATGAATCTTCGAGAGACACTAACAAAACAAGACACCAGGATGACACAACTCGAAAACAAAATCCTCAGTCTTGAACAAAAGTTATCAACACCAGGAATGACTAACTGTGACAAGACCATCCAAACAGTCATAGATAGCCATACCCAACAAATAATATCTCTTAATACAAAGGTTGAAGAAGCAGTAAAAGAATGGAAGAACAACTTAGATAACCAGTTCAGTGACTACTTTGCTCTCCAAGAAGATAAAACGGAACAAGATAAACTATCGGACGCAGTAATAGTTAACAGTCCACTTTTTCCCAGTGATATGAACCAAACAAACAGTAAAGAAATTACTCTGCAGATCATAAAGGACCAAACAAGTGTTATTGTACCAGAGTCAGAAATAAAAGAAGCCAGGTTACTAGGATCCCATGGTAGAAAAAAGTGTTATGCTTAGATTCCACTCACATGACAGGAAAAAAGACTTAATTATTGCATCTATTAAAGTAAAGAAAGAGGTATACATAAACGAGTGTCTTACCAAAAAACGTCAGAACCTCCTGTATAGAGTCAGAAAACTTAAGCGAGAGAATAATGACACAATACACCAATGCTTCACACGGGATGGGAAAATTCTAGTTAGGAAAACAAATGTAGGTCAACTGTACACAATCACGAACGAGAATGATCTATCACGATTTCTCAGGGATACTAATCTTACAGAGAACAACTAAACAATGTCCAACCTAAAAGCCTACGTAGTGTAGTGTACGTTTTGCTCCATTATTGTTCAAATTTCATTGTACAATCTCTTAGTAATTAAATAATCAACTACCTCATTTTGTGATTTTACTAGTAAGCATAAGTCACCTTATGTGATTTTCTTATTTACTATTGTTCGCTTAAACATTAGCTGAATTGATACTTTCTCTGTCCATATTACTACCTCATATTTTTTTAAATACTATCAATTGATATTACTTACTAAAATTAATAAATATCATTTTTACTAAAATTTCAATTTACTCTTAACATTTTTGACATTTAATAACCATTACTTGTCTAATTACCTTAACCTGTTTTAATACCATATTTACTATCCTAGATTACTCTTAATTACCTTGTACTGCCATATAACCTCAAGTATAACTACCAGTGCAATATTGAATGAAATAAACATTACTTTTTCACTTTTTTGTAATCATTATTACTTACTAAAATTTTATTAAACACCATATTTACTACCAGTCAATTTTACTTTTGTACATTAAACATTATTTTATACTTCCCATAACATTTTGTTGCCAAATTTTCAAGTTTTTATATTCAACCCCAACCTTTATATTATCCCTTGTACTTGTGTACCTGTCTACCCTCTTACTATCATATTATAACCAAGACATTACCATTGTTATTTTTTTACTATTATTCTTTTGGTACTTTAATTGTGAATTTTATTTTGTCAATTTAAATCTAGTTATAATCTTGATCTTGTCAACAACCTATACCAGACTCTAGTGCAATTGCAAGTACCATTTCAAATTGTATTTTTATATTATAAGTTTATATTATAATTCCTACCATCTGTCCATTTAACTTTGCTTACCATTACTTAATTTTAGTCCCTTATATATTTTCTCCTTTATTTTAGCTTTATATAACTATCCTAGTTTATATATTCACAATTGTTAAAATAATCAAGGTGCTATTCTTAGGTGCTAAAGTAGAATAAGTTCACAATTTTGCCATTATATTCCAAAGCTCATTTATTTAATTACCACTTTATTGTTCACCACAACCTATATTAGTCCCTTTTATATTATAATTTTATACTATAATTCTAACTTTAAAAAATTACCTTTATAGTACTACCTACTACCATATTCCCAAGCTCACTATTTGATCATCACTTTATTTGTATTAGTCCCTTAGCTCATTATTTTACATTTGTTAAATAATCCAGGTGCTATTTTTTAGCTTAAGACTATTTACTTTGTTTATACTTAATTCAAACTATAGATTCACTACAAATCTTATGATTACAAGCATTGATCCTGATACCAACCCTTATCTAATGACTTAAATGAATCAAACAGTTACTGTTTTTACTACACTGCAGAACAATCAAAGGCACTTCTCAGTGCCAACAACAACATAACTATCTTTAACTACAATATCAGATCTTTAAGAAAGCTTTTACGATGACCCTCATAGCATTACTAAATTCCTTACATCCCAATATGTCCATCATTACACTAATGAAACTGGCTAAAGCCTGATAGTACAGATGTCTATGCCATTCCTGGATACACAGCCATACACAACTGTAGGCCAGACCAACAAGGGGGGTGGCACAGCCATATACTACTCAGACCAACTACAATGTATCACTAATACTTGCACAAGGGATAAAGGGGGAATTATAATGCTAAATTCAAACCCAAAGTACCTACAAAAACCTCTCACATTGAAAAAACATTACAGAGTTCCACAGTCAAACTTAGCCAATTTAGTAAAAATCTAGGAAGTATGATAACTGATGCACGCATGAACAAAGATCAACTTACTACTCTCAGGTGACTTCAATATAAAATCCCCTGCAAGACCAGGACCCACACGTTACTGAATTCACAAACACAATGAGTAACTTATGAAAACTACCAACAGTAACAAAACCTACAAGAGTTACAGAGACTAGTGTTTCCCTACTTGACCACATCTGGCCCCAACACCATATCCCCTTTTAAAAATCAGGCATAATTACAGATAATACCACAGACCATTACCCTATTTTTCCCATCATAACAACTCCCCCAAGACAATACTAAAGCCCCACCTTCGGAACTCAAATGAGGCAGCCATTAATAACTTCACAACAGCAATAGCAAACATTGATTGGGGACACTGGCTAGAAACCTTTTACAGATATTTTATGAATGTATTAATAATTTTCTAAAAAAAACCAATACCCCTATAACAAGCATGCCCCAAAAAAACTAAACGATGACAGCAAAGAGACTGAACAGCCCTGGCTAAAAAACCCCGCATTCTCAAATCCATAAATACAAAACCCAATAGAAAACAGTACCCGAATGGGTCACATAACCAGAGACCAAACAAAACGTTATCGTCAATCCAACCAGCCTGATAAGAAGGGCAAAAAAATGTATTAAAGAGAACAGATTATCCAACTACGAGGTGATATAAAAAAGACCTGGAAAACCCTATCGAAATTCTGGGAACAAAAAGATATCACGAAATAGCGAATAAAATTAGCAAAATCAGATGAACCCCAACTCCCACCAACAGAAACAGCAAACAGACTCAATTGATTTCTTCTCCACTATAGGACAAAACCTTGCAATAAAAATCCAAGCTCAGATACCCCACCAAATGACTACCTCACCGGCAACTACCCGAACACTCTGTTCCTTGCTCCGACTAACCCATACGAAGACTCCCTTATTATCAACGCACTAAAAAACAAGGCAGGGAGATTTAAATACCTTTCCACCCTTTTTATACAAAAAAGTGTCACAAGTGCTATCACCAATCTTGCAAACACTCTTTAACAAACCATTGAATCCTCCACCTTCCCTACAGTACTCAAAATAGCAAGGGTCACCCCCATCCACAAAGGAGGAGACCAAAAAGAGTTGAATAACTATAGGCCAATATCCAACTTACACCCTCTCTCAAAAAAACTTTGAAAAAATTTAAATTTATAAACGAATCTACTCTACCTTATCTCCAAAACATACTCAAAACCCCCGCCAATTTGGGTTCAGGCCCAATAAAAATACTAATGATGCTATTATTTCACATGCTAGAACATATATACATGCAATAGAGAAAAAAGAAGTCCCATGGGGGGATCTTCATTGACTTATGTAAAGCTTTTGATACAGTTGGGCCATGACTTGGTCCACGGTAAAATTGTCACACTATGGTAAAGAGGGCACTCCCTCAACTACCTCAAGTCATACCTCAGCAAAGAAGCCAATATGTGTACGCAAATGGGGCAAACTCTTCTGCGCAACCAATTTTCAGTTGGTGTCCCACAGGGAAGTGTCCTTGGCCCTTCTCTTTCTCTATACATAAATGACCTTCCAAAGCTTCGCAATTACTCAAACCCACACTATTTGCAGATGAACTTCATACGTCTTCTCTCACCTGAGCCCAGTCACGCTAGCCAATACTGTAAATACCGAATTACAGAAAATATCTACCTGGATGGGGACTAACAAAAATTACACTAAACATTGACAAAACCTACTTCATTCAGTTTGGGGAACAGAGCTACAGATGTCCCTCTTAACATAAATGATAAACGGATCACCTATCACAAAACTAACAGAGGGAAAATTCTTAGGAATCCACCTTGATAATAGACTCAAATTTCATACACATATACAAAAATTTCTAAGAAAATTTTTCCCAAAACTGTAGGCATACTATCGAAGATACGGTACTATGTTCCACAGTCAGCCCTCCTGGCCCTATATCACTCTCTTATTTTACCCTATCCACCTATGGAATTTGTGCATGGGGCTCAACAACAATTAACCATCTCGACCACTAATTACTCAACAAAAGGCTGCAGTTAGAATGATAACAAATTCTCACTACAGGCAGCACACTCCACCAATATTCAATACACTAAACCTACTCACCATACAAAACATCCATACTTATTACTGCACATATTACATACATAGAACACTTAACTTGATATTAACCCTCCCCTCAAACATCTCCTTGCCAACCTCAACAAAACACATGGCCATAACACAAGGCACATATCACTCTTGATGTTCCTCGTGTCCATCTCACACTATGCAAAAACTCAATGCACATAAAAGGCCCTAAAATCTGGAATTCATTACCTGTAAATATAAAAGAAACAACACCTGTTTATAAATTCAAGTCTCTTCTCAAAGATCACTTACTCACCCAAAACCAAATAATACTGAATAACTGAACCTTATAAATTGTATATCTTAAATGTTTCTCACAATTATATCACATAAATGTTAAACCTAAAACCGAATCTAACTTTATTATTTTTTAAATACACTACCTAACAGAATCACTACCTAACTGAATGCAACCATATGACCTGTCTTTGTAATACTCACTTGTGCTTTATAGTAATCTGTTTACATTAATGTTTTATCACTGATTTCATCATTGCTTAGTTAATCTTAAGTTAATTTTAAGCCAGCCCGTAATGCTATGCATAGTATAAGTGGCTTTGGCATGCTGATCTTATCTGTATTTTTTTGTTCCTCTGTATGTGTGCTCAAATTGAAAATAAATAAATAAATAAAAAAAAATAGGATAACCCAGAGTAGTGTTAGCCACCCAGGATAACCCAGAGTAGGGAGTGTTATCCACCCAGGATAACCCAGGCAAGCGTTGTCCACCCAAGAAAACTCAGGGGTAGTGTTATTCACAGAGGTTAGTATTATCCAACTATGATAACCCAAGGTAGTGTTACCCACCCAGGTTATCCCAGGGTCGTGTTATCTGCACAGGATAACCCAGAGTAGTGTTATCCTCCTAAGATAGCCCAGGGTAGTGTTATCCACCCATGGTACTGTTAACCATCCAGGATTACCGAGAGCAGTGTTAGCTACCCAGGATACCATGAGTAGTTTTAGCAACTCAGGGTAACCCCTGGAAGTGAGTGTTATCACCCCAGGATAACCCAGAGTAGTGTTAGGCACCAAGGATAACCCAGAGTAGAGTGTGTTACCTTCCCAGGGCAGTTCTTCAAACAGGATAACCCTGGGTAGTAAGTGTTGTCCAACCTGGTTAACCCAGAGTAGTGTTAGCCACCCAAGATAACCCAGAGTAGTGACTGTTATCCACCCAGGATAACCTAGCATAGTGACTGTTATCCACCCAGGATAACCCAGAGTACTGACTGTTATCCACCCAGGAAACCCCAGGATAGTGACATCCATGCAGGATAACCCAGGATAATATTATCCACACAAGATAACCCAGGGTAATGATATCCAACCAGGTTAGACCAGGGTAGTCTTATCCACTTAGAATAATGCAGGGTAATATTATCCACCTTGGATAACCTAGGATTGTGTTATTCACCCAGGATAACCCAGGGTAGTGTTATCCACCCAGGATAACCTAGGGTAGTGTTATCCACTCATGATAACCCAGGGTAGTGTTATCCACCATGGATAACCCAGGGTCGTATCTGCATAGGATAAGCCAGGATAGTTTTATTCACCCAGGATAATGCAGGATAGTCTGATGCACCTAGAGTAACCCTCGGTAGTGTTATCCACCCAGGATAGTGTCATCCTCCCAGGATAACTCAGGGTAGTGTCATCCTCCCAGATTAACCAAGGGTAGTTTTATCCACCTAGGATAGTGTGATCCAACAATAATAACCTAGGGTATTGTCATCCTCCCAGCATAACCCAGGGTACTGTGATCCACCCAGGATAACCCTCGGTAGTGTTATCCACCCAGGATAGTGTTATCAACCCAGGATAATCCAGGGTAGTGTGATCCATCCAGGATAGTGTTATCCACCCAGGATAACCATGGTAGTGTCATCCATGCAAGATAACCAATTGCAGGGTGATCCACCCAGGATAACCTAGGGTAGAGTTATCCACCCATGATAACTAGGGCAGTATCATCCACCCAGCATAACCCAGGGTGAAGATTGAGACACTTATGCAACATATGAGAATCTTTATTTAGGAAACGTTTCGCCACACATTGGCTTCATCAGTCCAGTACAAAGTAGAAAGGTGTAAGGAGAGGACGAGTTGAGGTAATCAGTCCCTCAGCCTGGAGTCGATGTGTTCAGTCCATCAGTCTTGTAGAATGTATAGTGCTGTAGACGTAGCTTGTATACTGTAGTCAGGTGAGGTGAAACAGGAGGAGGTGGGGTCATAGTGGTACCATCCACTAGTATAAGCAGGAGGAGGTGGGGTCATAGTGGTACCATCCACTAGTGTAAGCAGGAGGAGGTGGGGTCATAGTGGTACCATCCACTAGTATAAGCAGGAGGAGGCGGGTCATAGTGGTACCATCCACTAGTGTAAGCAGGAGGAGGCGGGGTCATAGTGGTACCATCCACTAGTGAAAGCAGGAGGAGGCGGGGTCATAGTGGTACCATCCACTTGTATAAGCAGGAGGAGGCGGGGTCATAGTGGTAGCATCCACTAGTGTAAGCAGGAGGAGGTGGGGTCATAGTGGTACCATCCACTAGTGTAAGCAGGAGGAGGCAGGGTCATAGTGGTACCATCCACTACTGTAAGCAGGAGGAGGCGGGGTCATAGTGGTACTATCCACTAGTGTAAGCAGGAGGAGGTGGGGTCATAGTGGTACCATCCACTAGTTTAAGCAGGAGGAGGCGGGGTCATAGTGGTACCATCCACTAGTGTAAGCAGGAGGAGGCGGGGTCATAGTGGTACCATCCACTAGTGTAAGCAGGAGGCGTGGTCATAGTGGTACCATCCACTAGTGTAAGCAGGAGGAGGCGGGGTCATAGTGGTACCATCCACTAGTTTAAGCAGGAGGAGGCGGGGTCATAGTGGTACCATCCACTAGTGTAAGCAGGAGGAGGTGGGGTCATAGTGGTACCATCCACTAGTGTAAGCAGGAGGAGGTGGGGTCATAGTGGTACCATCCACTAGTGTAAGCAGGAGGAGGTGGGGTCATACTGGTACCATCCACTAGTGTAAGCATGAGGAGGCAGGGTCATAGTGGTACCATCCACCAGTGTAAGCAGGAGGAGGCGGGGTCATAGTGGTACCATCCACTAGTGTAAGCAGGAGGAGGCGGGGTCATAGTGGTACCATCCACTAGTGTAAGCAGGAGGAGGTGGGGTCATAGTGGTACCATCCACTAGTGTAAGCAGGAGGAGGTGGGGTCATAGTGGTACCATCCACTAGTGTAAGCATGAGGAGGTGGGGTCATAGTGGTACCATCCACTAGTCTAAGCAGGAGGAGGCGGGTTCATAGTGGTACCATCCACTAGTGTAAGCAGGAGGAGGTGGGTCATAGTGGTACCATCCACTAGTTAAGCAGGGAGGTGGGGTCATACTGGTACCATCCACTAGTGTAAGCAGGAGGAGGCAGCGTCATAGTGGTACCATCCACCAGTGTAAGCAGGAGGAGGCGGGGTCTTTGTGGTACCTTCCACTAGGGAAAGCGGGAGGAGGGGGGGTTTCATAGTGGCACCTTCCAAGTGTAAGCAGGGGGGAGGGGGGGTTTTAAAAGTGGTCCCATCCGCTAGTTTTTAACCCGGGAAGGGGCGGGGTCATAGTGGTACCACCCAAATAGGGAAAAAGCAGGAGGAGGTGGGGTCAAAAGGGGTTTACCACCACTGTGTAAGCAGGAGGAGGCGGGGGGTCATGGTTGGAAAAACCCACTAGTGAAAACCAGGAGGGGGCGGGGTCTTGTGGTCCCAACCCAAACTAGGGTATGCAGGAGGAGGGGGGTCATAGTGGTCCCCACCCACTAGTCAAAGTAGGTCTTCCCCCAAATTTTGGGGAAAAGGGGTTTAAAGATTTTTTTGTTTAAAAGTTCCCATGATGTTTGGCAGTGTCTGGTTGTGGAAAACCCCCGGGTTTTAGTGGTATCCCCCCAAGATTGTTTTGTCCCCCCGGGGAAAAAACCCGGGGGTAGTTTTTACCCTCCTAGTATAGCCGTTTTGTTTTCCGGGATACTTTTAACCCCCCCCAGGAAAACCCAAGGGTAGTGCTAGCATCGGGGAAAACCCAAGGTGTTTTTATAACCCAGGTTTGACCCGAGTTGTGTTACCCCAACTCATAGAAACCCCCAAGGGTTTGGGGTAAAAACCCGGGTTTAAACCCAGAGTAGGGGATTTTAAATTTGGGAAATTAAATACTTTAGGGGTTTGTGAGTTGGCCCCAAACTAGTTTGGGTTTTTCTGGGTTCAAAATGTTTTTGGGTGAGGGGGCCCTGCCCTTTCACTGGGGCCATTTTGAAAATCAGTTGTTTGTGAGCTAAAGGTCACTGGGTTTCAGTGACCTTGGGGCTTTCCTTTCGTTAATTTTTTAAATTTACCCATAAAAAAACTGGCATAGGGGCCCAGACAAGGGGAAAAATTTAAAAAATGAAAATACCTTTTTTAAAAGACAGGTAAAAGGGTCCTTAGGTCAAAACTATGGGCCAAATTTAAGTTCCCTCCATGGGTTGGAAATTTTTTTGGGAATAAATTTAACCCGGGGGGTAGCGTTATCCACCCCGGGAAAAACCATGGGTGTGTTATCCCCCCCCATCGTTCTCTTAGCCCCCCCAAGGATAAGGGATGGGCAGTGTTAGCCATTTAGGGTAAAAACCGGGTTTGTGAGGGGTTATTTTAAAAAGATAAAGGGGGAGTGAAGGGTTTTCCCCCCAGGACAGTTTTTTTACCCAGGATAACCGGGGTAGTGACTTATCCCCCCAAGGATAAAACCTTTTAGTAAATGGGCTGCTATCCACCCCGGATTTAAAACCCCGGGTAGTGACTGCTATCCCCCAGGATAACCGGGTGTGGGCATCCACTCCAAGGGTAAACCCCGGAATTTTTTTATCTCCCCAGTTAAAAAACCCGGGGGGTGTTATCCAACCAAAGGGTAACCAAGGGTGCTTGTTGTTAGTACCCAAAATTAAAACCCCGGAAAAGGTTACCCCCGGGATGTTTCCCGGGTGGGGACCCCTATCCACCGTAAAACCCCAGGGTAGTGGTATTATCACCCAGGAAATCCCTGGGATTTTTATCCACCCAACACAAAAACGGGTTGTGAGTGTTACCTCCCCCGGTTTAAAACCAAAGGGGTTGGGGGAATTTTTATCCCCCCGGTTTTTGCCCGGGTTTGTGTTATCCCCCCAAAAATCCAAGGTTGGGAAGTGTTTTCCTCCCAGGGTTTTCCCACGGTTTGGAAAGTTATTACCCAGAATAACCCAGGGGAGAGGGGTTACCCATCCCGGGGGTAACCCCCGGGTAGGTTACAACCCCGGATTTAATTTGGTTAGTGAGTGTTAAACACCCCCGGGAAAAAACCCCGGGTATTTGACTGTTAAACCCTTTTGAAAAATGCAGTGTTATCTAGGCCCGCTTAAATTAAGGGGCAGTGAGTGTTATCCTTTTCCCGGGAAAACCCAAAGTTTTTGAATGTTATCCCCCAAGTAATTTTTATCCACCCAGGGTAACCCCCGGGTAAAGAAAAGTTAGAAAACCCAGGATAACCTATTTATAGTTTTATTTAAAACCCCGCATAACCAAGGGCAGTGATGCATCCAAACCCAAAATAAAACCCCGAGTATGTTATGCATCCAGGATAAACCCGGATAGTGTTGTCTACACAGGATAACCCAAAAAGAAATGTTTTCCCCTCCAGGATAACCAAAGGGTAGTGGTTTTACACAGGGTAACCCCTTTTATGTGTTAATTTTACTCAGGATAACCCCCGGTTTTGTGGTTTTCCACCCACAATGACCCGGGTTTTGGTTTTCAAACCCCGGATATCCCAGGGTAGGTTAACAACCGGGGGAAAAACCAATTTTTTAATTTTTAACCATGATTAAAAGGGGGTAGAGTTATTCACCCAGGATAACCCAGGGTAGTGTTAAACCACCCCAGGTAAAACCCCGGGTTGTGTTTTTCATCCCGGTTTAAACCCTGGGGAATAATTCAGTATCTCTTTTGGTTATGCCCAAATTTAGGGGTATTCAAAAGATTCCTCCGGGGAAATGTCTTTGAGTCGTTTTAGGGGTTCAGGGGTTTTGTGAGAGTTTTTTTAGGGGGTTTTAAATGACCTGCTGTTGTGGAAAAAGGTTGACGGGTTGTAAAAAAAGGTGGGAAGGAAAATTCACTGTCCTAAAAAGGGAAAAATCCCCCAACAATTTTGGGCTTCCAAGTCGGAGGATGGGGCAGCAGCTTTTTTCATTTCCCGGAGGCCTTGAGTTGCAATTTATTTTCCCAAAAAATTTTTTCCTTCACACTCAGGGGGCCCAAACAATTTAAACGAACCTTTAATTAAAAAAATTTGGGCCCCGTGACCATGCCTTTTGTTAACCCCTTCCCAAAATCAACCCCAATTTTTTCTTTGATGACGTTGTTTTTTTTTGAAACATCCTGCGATTTTCAGGGGGTGATTTTCACCAATAATGGCCCCATTTTAAATCCCCAAATAGCGTTACCATAAACAAAAAAGTTAGCCCATTTTTTCAGAGGCTTGTGTCCCGATAGGGGCCTTTTTTTTTGCATGATGTAGGTCCCCCTTTGGGGTTTTTTTCAAAAGGGGGTGTTTTTGTCAAAAATTTAAGGGCTTGGTGGAGGGGGTCCTTCAGGGCCGTAAATAAACCTTGAATTTAAACAAAAGAAATTTTTGGTCCTTGTTTGTAAAAAAACCCTTTCAGGCCCCACCCCCGCTTAACACACTGATGCCAAAATTTGCTTTTTTTTGTTGTTGAAAAACCGCCTTGCTGGCCTTTAAATTTTCCCCAGCAAACAACACTCGTTCCAGGCATTTTCCTTTTTTCGAAATCCAAATGCAAATCCTTGGCAAATTTTTAAAAAATTTTTGGCCTCTTTTAACACTATCTCCCCCTAAATTTTTTTTGGTTTATCCCACCCAAAAACAACCTTTTTTCAAAATCTTTGTTTTTGGCAAACTTGGTTTTATTAGCCCCCAAAATTTCCCCTTTTGCAAAAAATAAGGGTTCCCTTTATTTTTTTTTTTTCTTTATCGCGGGGGGAACTTTTCATTGTTTTTAAAATTCCCATATGGGACCCGGCGAGGTTTTAAAACCCGGACATGGCCAAACCTTTTAAAGTGGGTGGCATCAGAATTTCCCTTTGGGCCCCGTTTCCCTTATTTTGCAGTTTTTAAGAAACCCTTAAAAAAAAAGGGTTGCGAAATGGGTTTTGGGGAGGCAAGGGGTAAAAAATTCCCCGGAAAATGAGTAACAAAGGCGGGCCCGAGTTTCGAATGTATGAGTTTGGCCCCTGTCCCATTTGGGCCGGCAGACATTCTGGGAAAAAGGGCGATTTCGAGCAGATGTACAAAAATGGGGGAAAAATTTTTCCAAAAAATGAGAACTGGGAATTTTTAGATAAAACCTTTTGGACAAAAACCAAGGTTAAAAATGTACTAATGGGAGATTGTTAAAGGAAAATAAACTTGAAATTTACATAATAAAAAAAAATATTACCAATTAAAAGGTTCCCAAAAAGTAATTTTTTCATAGATTTTGGGGATGTTTTTAAAAGACTAGGGGGTTATTTTTTTATAATTACTAATTTGAAGTTTTTTTTTGTTGGGTTTGGTTATAAAAAGGGGTGAGGTTTTGGGAGGATACCCCCCTGGTCAAAACTGTGACCCGGGCCCCAAAGGTGGATCGAGCCGGGGTTAAATAGGCTATTACTGTTTTTTTGCAAGCAAAATTTATTACGAAAAACAAAATTTGGCGGGGCAGGGGACTGGGCTTCCAAACCCCTTCTGGAAGGGCACCCAGGGGTTTTATTTGTAACCCTTTCCCGTGTATGCGGGGAAAGGCCCGTTGGGAAATTCCTTGGCCCCCCAAATTTACTGTGTTGTCTCTTATTGTGCTAGAGGGGAAATTTCTAGGTCTCCACCTTGACTGCAGTCTCAGATTTCAGGCACACATACAACAAATTTCCAAGAAAGTCTCCAAAGCATTAGGCATCCTTTCAAAGATACGGTACTATGTACCCCAGGCAGCTCTTCTGGCTTTGTACCATCACTTATCATATTTGTGCATGGGGATCAACCATGGCAAATTGCCTTAAACCTTTAATAACCCAACAAAAAGTTGCAGTGCAGTTGATTACTAACTCCTGCATTAGACAACACACTCCACCTCTTTTCAAGAGTCTTAACTTTCTTAATGTACAAAACATCCACACTTATTATTGTGTCTACTACATACACAGAACACTATACTCTAATGTAAACCCTCCTCTCAAACTCTTCCTTGATAACTATAACAGAACACACAACCATAATACGAGATACAGGTCACTCTTCAATATCCCTCGTGTTCATCTCTCCCTGTGCAGAAATGCTATGCACATAAAAGGCCCAAAGATCTGGAATTCATTGCCAGAACACACTAAAGGACTCCTGTTTGCAAATCAGTTCAACCATTTGAGGATCGGTCACGTACTATTACATCATTACAGCCAGGGGTCACTCACGTACTTGTGCACATAAATTCTAGTGCCTTTGAATTGAGCGGGAGAAAGCTGTTAGGCCTACATGTGAGAGAATGGGTCTGTGTGGTCAGTGTGCACAGAACAAAAGAAAATTGGGCACCCAGTGGTGCATTGTGGGAGTGCCATTTTAGTACACCTTGTCTACCATGCCTGGCGGTAAGAAACTTCTCATTCCTCGGTGGATTGGGACACTTGTTCCCTAATGACAGTTCTAATACACATGGAAGTGCCATTGGAGATAACTTTCAAGGTTCTGAAGAGGTTGTGACTGAAGCTAATTACCATTATTTATTTATTTATTTCCAATTTGAGCACACATACAGAGGTACAAAAAAATACAGATAAGAGCAGCATGCCAAAGCCACTTATACTATGCATAGCATTACGGGCTGGCTTAAAATTAACTTAAGATTAACTAAGCAATGATGAAATCAGTGATAAAACATTAATGTAAACAGATTACTATAAAGCACAAGTGAGTATTACAAAGACAGGTCATATGGTTGCATTCAGTCATATGAAGGATTCTGTTAGGTAGTGTATTTAAAAAATAATAAAGTTAGATTCGGTTTTGGGTTAAACATTTATGTGATATAATTGTGAGAAACATTTAAGATATACAATTTATAAGGTTCAGTTATTCAGTATGTATTTGGTTTTGGGTGAGTAAGTGATCTTTGAGAAGAGACTTGAATTTATAAACAGGTAGTGTTTCTTTTATATTTACAGGAAATGAATTCCAGATTTTAGGGCCTTTTATGTGCATTGAGTTTTTGCATAGTGTGAGATGGACACGAGGAACATCAAAGAGTGATCTGTGCCTTGTGTTATGGTCATGTGTTCTGTTGAGGTTGGCAAGGAGATGTTTGAGGGGAGGGTTAATATCAGAGTTAAGTGTTCTATGTATGTAATAGGTGCAGTAATAAGTATGGATGTTTTGTATGGTGAGTAGGTTTAGTGTATTGAATATTGGTGGAGTGTGCTGCCTGTAGTGAGAATTTGTTATCATTCTAATTGCAGCCTTTAGTTGGGTAATTAGTGGTCTGAGATGGTTAATTGTTGTTGAGCCCCATGCACAAATTCCATAGGTGAGATAGGGGTAAATAAGAGAGTGATATAGGGCCAGGAGGGCTGACTGTGGAACATAGTACCGTATCTTCGATAGTATGCCTACAGTCTTGGAAATTTTCTTAGAAATTTGTTGTATATGTGTATGAAGTTTGAGTCTATTATCAAGGTGGATTTCTAAGAATTTTCCCTCTGTTAGTTTTGTGATAGGTGATCCGTTTATCATTATGTTAAGAGGGACATCTGTAGCTCTGTTACCAAACTGAATGAAGTAGGTTTTGTCAATGTTTAGTGTAAGTTTGTTAGTCCTCATCCAGGTAGATATTTTCTGTAATTCGGTATTTACAGTATTGGCTAGCGTGACTGGGCTCGGGTGAGAGAAGACGTATGTAGTGTCATCTGCAAATAGTGTGGGTTTGAGTAATTGCGAAGCATTTGGAAGGTCATTTATGTATAGGAGAAAGAGAAGAGGGCCAAGGACACTTCCCTACCAGTAATAGTGAGGAAAACCCAGACGATCCTCAACCTTCAACCTCTTGTGCCTGGCCGTCTTGTTCACATTCAGTTGTACCAGATCGAAAGAGGAAACTCGTATTTTCCCATGTCCAGGACTCAGATGTGAGAGGTGGTGATGATAGTGACAGTGAATATTATCTCCAAGCTGTTGAAAACAGTTCTAGTAGCGAGAATGAAGTGGAATATTCTCCAGTGAACAGTCAGTATATATGATGATACTTGCACTCTGGTAGTGTGCCATATGCTGTTCCAAGGGTAAGCAGTACATCTCAGAGTACATCACATAGCCATACAACAGAAACAGATAGTGAAAATGAAGATGATATTGTTACATTGGGGATCAAAAATATGCATGTGTTAGAAGGTGGTGGTGGTGGTGCCAGCCATGAGGCACCAGCAGCAGCCCATGCTGGTACTCATGCCACTGAGTCAGCTCAGCTACAACAAAGACCACCCTCACCTACCCATCCACCACACCAACCTAAACAACCACAACCTCCACAACCACAGCCTCCACAACCACAACCTCCACAGCCACTTGCCAGTATCCACCAGCAGACAGCACCTGGGATTGGCAGGAAGCTGCGAATTTTGTTCCCAATCCCCATCACTTTAATGAAAGTCAAAGTGGACTATGGCCATCTTGCACACTTGGGAACAATACCACTGAACTGGAATGTTATGAGTTATTCTTTGACAAACCCTTAATGGAAATGATTGTCAGGGAAAGCGATGCATACTTTGATTACACCATGGCAAACACAGTTCTTTCACCAAGATCACAGCTACACCAGTGAAAGGAGACAACTGTGGCTGAGATGTATCTTTTGTTTGCCACAATAAGGCTTATGCCCCTTGTATATAAGCACAGTGTCAAATCATGCTGGTCAACAGACTACCTCATTGCAACCCCAGTCTCAGTAGTAGTAACCAGTTACCAGTAACCAGTGTACCGTTGACTCAACGACCAACCGTCTCTGCCTGAGTCACTATCTGAACTCATATTGCGCTGACCTGGCATTATTCAAAGACCCTCTATGGGTACGTGGGCGGCCAGTCAGTCAGTCAGTTGTACGAGAGAGAGCAGTGAGATAGGTACGGCTGTAAGGGCGCAACCCACATTATCTGTAATTATACGAACTACCAGCCTACGTGAGTATTTCTTTACCTAATCCACGTGTCGAACTCCCACATGATAAATGGTGGCACCGGTGTGGAGCATGGATTTAGTTTTTACGGGTAATTCAGGACATTACAAGACTGTTGTGAGTAGCCGGCAGGGTCAAAGGTGAACCTCCAGCCAGCCGCCTTACTCCCTCACAACCTCCAGCTGCAAGCCTGTTGCAGCCGTTTCAAGCTTCCTGGCTTAGTTTCGTGTGCTAATTGCTTCAATCTCCGAGGGGTTGACCCGGATTTTGCAATTAAGCCAGTCAGTAAGCCAGACTGTGGAAGTGAACGCCAGTCAGCCTATCATCCAGCCTGTCTCCTGTCATCCAACTGCTCCTCCGTGCTTTGTGCATCGTTACACGTCTTCCAGTCAGCCATTCTCGTGGGGTAAGCCAGTCAGCCAACCCAGCTTCTAACCCAGCTGAGAGAGAGAAGTAAGCCACGCAGTAAGAAGTAAGCCAAGTTCCTCTGAAGTATTGTCTATATTGCTTTGTGCTCCCTGTTGGATGCTAAGAGTGGTTTTCACCATTCCTGTGGCATAGAGTGGCTTATCAAGCCACCTTCGTGGGTAGTGGCGGGCGGTGCGTCAGCGAGAGTCTCTCCCACCACATCTAACCTCCACCACTCCCACCACCAGCCACCAGCCACCCACCACCAGACACCCACCTCATCTACTGTGGTTGTTTGCACCTTGTACCGGGTCCTAATACTGTTTTGGGCTCACATAATTGGTCAAGAATAAAGCTAATTATGCGAGTCACCGAGAAAGGCGCATTTCTTCACGACGACAGTGTGAGTGTCGGCGTCATCCACCGTGCAGGACAACCTTCCTCATCACCAGTCATCACCCGACTACTACAGACTTCAGTGATAATTTTCTGTTTAGAGACATTTTTCTTGCATTTAAAGACATTTGCATATGTGAGACATTTATAGTAAATTTCTTGTGTACTCTAAACCTTGTGTTTTTTCAGTGTTTTCACTTATTTTTTTTTATCTGTGTTTTTTTTTCTTTATGCTACTGTCTGTAGTAGGTATTATTGTGTAGTGTACCAGTCAGTCACTCTGTGTGAAGTGATTCATTTTTTTTTATGTATTCTTTCAGCGTTGTATTCTCCAGTAATTGTCATTGTATTTCACGCAGTGATATTCACCCCAGTATACCAAATTATCCATTTATTTCTATGTGTGTCTTTTTTTCGTATGCCAGCAGTGTCTCATTCCTCTAATTTTTTCGCAGACTGTGTACCATTATTTTTGCCAGCAAATTTTTGTCGTATCAGTCACAGCAAGATTTTGTTGTAAGAATATACTCATAATATTGTGTGCCCTGCCACTGTAAGTGTTAATTTACCCGTTTTGTTCCTTTGTTTTATTTTATTCATATTTTTATATTTCTTTGAACAAATTCACTCTTGATGCAATTTCAATTACTTTTAACGTAAAGTGTTTTCTTTACTCTGCTTGAGTAAATTGTTTTGTCTAATTTACAATTAAGAGTTAAAGTGTTCAATCAGTTTTTTTTCTTCATAATTTTAATTTCATTATTTAACCTGAGTTTTCCCAGTGACACTTATTACTGCAGTGATTATTTCTACATCTTATTTTGTTTGCACTTGTTCTGCAGTGAATTATTTTGTTGCACTTGTTCTGCAGTGAATTATTTCTTTTATTGATATTTTTATGATTTATATTTTCATTTTGTCTTTGCATTCTTAGAAAATACTTAAATTTCCCAGTTACAATTTAATAATTTTATTTTATACTTTTACATTGATTTAAAATTAATTAATTAATTTCTTTATTAGCAAGAGTAAAGACAGCTCATTTTGCATTTAATTCAGTCTCCAGTAATATTTTTACTTGTATATTTCAATGTAAATTTTTTCTTGACCTTGAGTTGTCCTTTCTCTTGCAAGTGTATCTTAGACATTTTTTTTTATTACTTCTGCAGAATTAGTTGTATATCTTTTATTTCATTCTAGAATTTTATATCATTTTTATTGTTCATATTTTTGCCTTATTTGTTCTCGTGCTACTTTGCCATTATGTCTCACATACCGTCAAGTGATACTTTAGTGAATGTCGACACTCAGACCTCTCAGGCTACTGTTGCCCCTGTCATCAGTCCTCACAGTTCCTTAGCGACTGACAGACCGACCCAGACACTGAGATATTATAGTTATACTCGTGATTCCCTTGATGCGTTACCTTTATTCAATGGCCATGTACATTGTCTTGAAGCATGGTTTGCAGCCATTCGTTCTCGTGCTAGTGCTCTAGTTGAAGGTCCTCCTTCAGAGGAAAGTCTTATCAGACTTGCTAAAGAAGCTCTTTATCGATCCCCTGCTGCTGTTCACGTCGTTGATCTCCTTGATATGCGAGACTTCAGGAATCTTACTAAGTGGTCACAATATGAGGAACTAATTCGTTCTTTCCTTGTCCCAGTAAAAACAGCTGATCCATATGTCGTTCTTAGGGAACTAGTGAATGCTACACCCATGAGTAATGAATCGTTGAGTGCATTTGCTGTTAGATTAGACAAACTTTTATCATCATTTATCAATGCTGTCCAGTCATCATCTTTTCTCCCTGAAGAGGCTAAACCATTTACAGAATCACTTGCTAAAATAGCAGCTTTTGGAGCAATTAAAGAACTAATGCCGCCTGCTTCCGTGTGTGCTTATGAGGCTCATCCTCCAACTGTAACGATGGAACCACTTACAGCCTTAAATCATGTACGTTCCTTGTGCCCCCAGGGTACTTTCCCATGTATTAAAAGTAATTTCACACCTATGCCTCAGTCTGCACCACCTCTTGCTTGCGCCACAGAGACAAATCGTGGTCGTCAACCATCTCAGAGATCACCAAGAACCAGTGTACAGAGTCGTTATACACCTCGTAGTATTCATAGTACATTCAGTAACCATAGTCGGCGGAATTGTTACAACTGTGGTTTCCGTGGCCATATTGCAATTAATTGTCCTAATAGTTACCCTAAGAGACGTCGTACTGATGATGAGTACCCAGATCTTCCCTACTGTACTTATCATAGAATACATGGACATGACACATCTGAGTGCAATGCTCTCTATAACCTTCAGTACTCTAGGTCTTTCCGTGCTCGTTCAACCGCAGAACCCGTAGAGAAACAGATATCGTGGTTCTCAAAATAACCAGAACCAGGCTCATTCTTCCAATTCTCAAACTAACCAGAACCAGGCTCGTTCTTCCAATTCGGGGGAATTCGAGCGCCCCAGTCAAACCGTCCCATGGTGACAGTAGGTGATAATGAGTACACCATCCCCGTTCACAATTCCTTTGAAGCCTTAAGCAGTCTCGAGAATGTCAATCCTGCTGATGATGTTGCTTCACATGTTTCTGACGTAGATGATTTTGGGGATGAAGTGGAACAAGTCTTTTCTGATGACAATCCACCTTTTTGTTTGCACATAACTTCCACTGCAACCATAGGCCCTATAGTGCAAGCATCTGTTTATAATGCGCCCGTTCATTTGTTCATGGACTCTGGTGCGCAAGTCAATATTATTAGGTCTAGTTTGTTTAAGGATAAGAAGTTACGACATGTCCTTCTCGTAGAACCGACTCATGTGTCCTCCCTTAGTGGAGTAGCTGGTTCTCACCTGCGTGTCCGAGGTCGGACTTCCTAACCTTTTCTATCCAAGGTAGAGACTTCACTGCTTCCTTCCTTGTTGTCGACCAGATTACTTTCCTGGTGACCTTCTACTGGGCTTTGCTTCCATGCGAGACTTACGCATTTGTGCTCGACCCTTATCGATGGCATGCCCAAATTGACGACTTTGATCATTCCATTCTGGGGTTACCAGCTTGGATCAGAAATCTGTTATACTGCTGCAGAGTAGATGTACGGATTAAGTCCTTACAAGCTAATGCATTCTCCAGTAGCGTACCCAAGCGGTCAGGCACTGGTAATTCTGTCACTCCCATCAGTATTCCACCTATACCTTCAGACTTGCAGGATAGTCCGATGCCTCAAGTGTCCGAGGACACTCAGATTGCCTTGAGTGCACAACCTATCCCTGAAATGACTGCTAGTTCAAGTAGTAGTTTCTCCACAGGGGACGCCTTGTTGGAAAACGATTACTTGAAACTAGTAATGCCATCTCTTGTTGATGTCACATGCCATCTGCAAGAAAGACGTTTCTGTTGCGGCTATTGCTCTCACTAGAGTGTCTGTTGTTGTTCCTAGTGTTCCAGATGGTGATAACGTCCTAGTTGACAGTGATTTCTTGCAAAGTAAAAGGTCTATATGTTGAACCATCCTTACATGTTGTAAGAGATAGTAAGATCCATTTCTTCCTGGCCAACATTCTGGTCACAGTGTTCGCCTCAGAGCAAATACCATCTTGTTGACCTTGTTCACTATCCTTACCCTGTTCAGGTAGAAGATGAGTTGTCACCGGACCAGTGGGTCGGTGCTATTATTCTGCCGGGGGGGGGACCTCATTCCACTTCACTGGATCAATCTGTTCCACCAGTTGAGGAAAAGACTTAGCTCCCACTGACTTCCCAGATGAAGTCAAGCGTTTGTTGACTCTGTTGAACAAACGTCGTAAAGCCATTGCTTTACCAGGTGAGAAGATGGGTATAACGAACTTATTGTCCATCGTATTCCACTTGAACCTGGTTACTAGACCTATCTACATACCTGCGTACAGAATGCCTCATTCACAAGTTGCTGTCACAGAAGAATTGATCAATCAAATGCTGATGATGGAGTTATTGCACCTAGCAATTCCCCTTGGAATGCACCCTTGATACTAGTACCTAAGAAGGATGGTACTTGGCGCCCAGTAATTGACTTTAGGAAGTTAAATGCGAAAACCATTTCAGATCGCTTTCCACTCCCTGTACTGGTGTTCTTTTACGTAATATCGGAGATAACAAGTCTTTTCAACCCTAGATTTGTTACAAGGGTTTTGGCAAGTCCCTCTTCATGAGGACAGCCAAGAGCTAACTGCATTCTCCACTCCTACAGGTCATTATCACTTCCTCCGTATGGCGTTTGGATTACGATCTTCCCTATCACGTTCTCAAGGCTCATGACTAATATCTTTAGAGGTCTCATAGGTAATGCACTTATGGTGTACTTAGATGACATAATCGTCACATCTAAAGACGTGGATACACACTTGAAAGACTTGATGTAGTACTTGGTAGCTTGAAGAAGCCAATTTAAAGATCAAACTGTCTAATGTCAATTTTTCAGATCAGAAATTAAGTTTCTTGGTCACGTAGTCACTCCTAGAGGGGTTACGACTGACCAAAGTAAAGTAACTGCAGTACTAAATTTTCCAACTCCCAAAAACTGCTGATGCCGTAAGATCCTTTGTGGGCTTAGCAGGTTTTTATAGATCTTTCATTGCCAATTTTTCTTCCATAGCTGCTCCTCTAACTGAGTTGCTTAAGAAAGATGCTCCTTTTGTTTGGACCTTCCGTCAAGAAAGAGCATTCCAAACTCTAAAAGAAAAGCTAACATCTGCTCCAATTTTGAAATTTCCAGATTTTTCTAAGCCCTTCTATCTGACAACTGATGCTAGTTCAATTGGCATAGGTGCCGTACTAGCTCAGAAGACCGATGGCAAGTACAAACGCAGTTGCATTTGCTAGCCGAGTCCTTACGAAGGCTGAACGTAATTATACAGTAACTGAGCAAGAAGCTTTAGCAATAGTATGGTCTTTAAAGCACTTCCGAGACATTATCAGTACTCTGTTCATGTCTTGACAGACCATGCTCCACTGATACCCTTATTCCAGAACAAACAACCTACTGGAAGGTTAGCCAGATGGACCTTGACTATCCAAGAGTTCAATCCCACCTTTGAGCATTTACCTGGCAAGTCAAATGTAGTCGCAGATGCCTTATCGCGACATGTTAGTATAGTAACTGCAGACCCTCCATTTAGTGCTGAAGATGTAAAGAATGCTCAACGAACAGATCCCATGTGGTCTGGTGTGATTCGATTCCTGCTCCAGGAAGATCTTATTCTGACTGTGAAGCCACCAGCACCCATCAGTGACTTTGTCATGAACCAAGAATTACTGTATCGAACAGCTGAGTTGGGTACTCCTAGCAGAAGAGATTACCAGTTAGTAATTCCACAGTCACTAGTGAATGTACCCTTACAGCTAGTTCACGATGTACCAGGTGTTGCACACCCTGGTATGGATCGTTCAGTAAAACAAGCCAGATTGAAATACTTTTGGCCTCGTATGGGCAACTGATATTTCTGAGTATGTTAAGAAATGTAGTGTCTGCATGCAACATAAAGGCAATGCTAATGGTCCTAACCCAATCCAAGTATATCCAACTACTAGCGAACCTTGGGAAAGAGTTGCGCTAGATTTGTTAACTAATTTCCAATGTTCCCTCCAAGGTAACAAACATCTGTGTGTTATGGTAGACCATTTCACCAGATATTGTGAGTTAGTTCCTATTGCAGATAAGACTGCCGAGACAGTAGCTAAAGCGTTTAAAGAACGCATTATCTGCAGGCATACCACCCCTAAGTCACTAGTAACAGATAATGGAGGTGAATTCTGTAATGAGATTCTTGAAAAATTGTGTACCTTGTACAAGATCTCTAAATCCACCATTGTTCCTCATCATCCTGCCAGCAATGGGTTAGCGGAACGAACCAATAAGAAAGTACTTGATGTCTTGAGAGCCACTATCAATCCCAACAGTGAAACTTGGGATGAAGTTATACCTGATGTGCAGTGTGCTATAAATTCTGCTTACAATGTTTCTATAGGTGACACTCCACATTATGCATTGTATGGTGTAGATAAAGTTTGCCTTATGAGTTGTTATATTCTAATCCGAAACCAAATTACAACCTGATGGTTTCATAGCAACTCGTACCAGCTTAGCTCAAAGTGTTTTTAGAAGAATCCGTGAAACACTTCATAAATCAACAGCAGAATTTACAAGAGTCGCAAACACTCGAGCAAAGCCATCCAAAATCAAAGTAGGTTCGAGAGTTATGCTGATTAACTTTAACAAAACGTCTGCAATGCCAAAGCTTGATCAAAAGTTTGTTGGTCCTTATCGAGTAGTTGAACATATCACTGGTAATAAGTATAAGGTTAGAGAGATTAGTACTGGTCAGTATAAAGAATCGCATTTAGATCATATGAAGTTAGTATGTGATGATAATGATGTTCCAACCCAGACTAATGTGACAGACTCTGACAGTCCTCCTGATCCTGTACTCTCTTCCTCTGATACTCAGTCAGACGGTCAACCTGAATGTCGTTATTCCCTACGTACACGCAGGTATTGAGAAATCCTCAAGTATCATTTGTAACATCCAATTCAGATTTGCCTCAAATACAGCATGAGTTAGCCAATGCTACAGAGTTTGATCCTCCCAGAGATGACACCCATTCTGCATATGTCAATCTCACCCTAGCGAGTTGGGGTTAAATGTAAATAACTGTATAGATGAATAATTACAGTATCAACTTATCAGTATTCAAGAAGTTTTTTTTTTTTGTGTTCATGTTCTCTCCGCATTACTGAGAGTTAACAGTCTAGATTTGAGTGCACCTAATCTGCCTTTCTGTTAAACACTCTTCTTTGTATATATTCCTTCCTCAGAATCCGTAGATCACATGAATACAGATCGATCGATCAAAATTTTTTTTTTTATCACTTGTAATCTCAACGTTGAGTTCGATGTTCATTTGTTGAGTTTTAAGTTGTGCTATATTATACCTTGTATTGCATTACAGTTTCAGTTACGTAAGCTTCTATTCCAATGTTCTACTTATGTATGTATAATGTTTATTGTTGTGTACTTTGACATTGTATAGAATCAGCCCAAGCCGTATACCTGCCATCTCTAGTTTGTATTAGTTGTATGTCGGGACGACATACGTTACTGTCGCCGAGCTCTCAGTAGTAGTAACCAGTTACCAGTAACCAGTGTACCGTTGACTCAACGACCAACCGTCTCTGCCTGAGTCACTATCTGAACTCATATTGCGCTGACCTGGCATTATTCAAAGACCCTCTATGGGTACGTGGGCGGCCAGTCAGTCAGTCAGTTGTACGAGAGAGAGCAGTGAGATAGGTACGGCTGTAAGGGCGCAACCACATTATCTGTAATTATACGAACTACCAGCCTACGTAGTATTTCTTTACTATCCACGTGTCGAACACCCACATGATACCAGCTTTCAGTGATATAATACCAGTCAATCGATTTGTGCTACTGTTATGTATGCTACACTTCTTAGACAAAACCAGCCTGACAGAAAAGACAGGTTATATAACATTAGAAATGTGTTTATGTATCTTAAAAACAGAAATTCATTATATGTATTTTATCCCTTCAGGAAGCTTGTTATTGATGAGTCTGATTTTGTTCAAAGGAAGACTCATTCAAGCAGTATATACCAAGCAAGAGGAAATGCTTTGGCATAAAGATGTTTATATTTTGTGATTGCTACAGTGGTCTTGTATTGGATATTATTATGTGCACTGGAATTAATACATTGCAAGATACCAGGAAGTTATTGGGTATCTCTGGTGATGTGGTTAGAACAATATATTACATACTGATAACTGGTACACAAGCCCCTCACTCAGTAAATTTTAGCGAGTGAACATGACGGATGTGTGTGGCACAGTGTGTGCAAATCGTAAACATATGCCCAGGTTCGATGCAGTCACTCGTAGAGGTGAGGTGCAGGCATTTGCTGCCAATAACATCATGGCATTTAAGTGGCATGACAAACGAGATGTTACACTGTTATCATCAGTTCACCCAAATGAAATGACACACACTGGCAGGCAGCATAGAGAGACCAATGAACTCATTCTAAAACCTGTAGCTGTGATGGACTACACCCTCAATATGCGCTCAGTGGACAAATGTGACATGCAAATTGGGTTTGCTGATTGTGTTCACAAGAGTTATAAGTGGTACATAAAACTCTTCTTTCATCTTGTAGGCATTTTCATGCTCAATGCTTTTAATGTGTATAAGTAGAAGACCAGAAACAAACCACCATATGGTAATTTATGTTTGTCATCAGACAAATATTATTCTTGTACCAAGTAACAACTTAGGTGGCTCGGTAGATGTGAGGTTGCTATCCCAGAGTACTGTTTACTGACGTGAAGGGTAGGGTATGGCATGATTTCCGTGCTGCATCTGCACTGCTGGCTGTATTGAGGTCTTCTTGGCTGGGAGGGGAACTTACTGGCTTTTCATCCCTTCTAGTAACTGTCCCTTTTCCTTTTTTTTCCTTTCCTTCTTTTTTACTTAAAATAATAAGAAAGAAGTACCTCCATCATTGAGACTTTTTCCCATGACCCCACTCCTCCTCCCATGTCCCTTTTTGTTACTGCATCCTATTCTGACTCGGCTTCATTATTGGATCATTCTCCAGACTTTTCCCATACCCCTGTACCTCCTACTGGTGACACTTCGTGACCTGCTGCAGGTGCCAAGGCTCTGCCCATTTCTTTTAGTTGCCTCTGCCTCTTGCACATCTTAACTATGCTTCCAGCTTCCCCAATATGGTGTAAACTTTTTCCAGATTGCCCACCTGCCTCAGGTTGGAACACCTATGATCCTACACCTAAATGTATTAGACCATTTGCTGTCGACAGCCCTTCATTTCTCCTCTTTTCACCTAGAAATGACCTACATGACACCCACTTCCTTTATTCCCCATGTTTACAAGCATACAGTGGATCAAATTCTTTTCCTTGCAGCCAACGTCTCCAGCTGATTATCATACCACAGTATTGGTAAAGCTCTTTTATGACATGTTGGCCAAAATATATCCTTTCACATTCTTGGAGTGATGGGTCCATCATTATAGTTCAGAATGCAGACCAAGCTCATGATCTTTCCCATCTTCCATTAACATTCCTATCATAGTTCACACGCAAGCTACTCTCAGTTCCTGCAGTGGTACGGTGGTCTTATCGCATCTACCATTGTGCAATGTAATTTTCTGCATTGTATTGACAATATTTTAGGGCAATTAGCCTTTCAGGTCCTCCCAATTCTCAAGGTGGATACATATGTCCTGCTTGCTCAGAGGTGGAGGTACTTTCCCAGTAGCATTGCACCCTTTACCTTTGATTGCTGTGAACTCCCATCCTCTGTTTATATCTCGGGACATCGCCTAGGGATCTAAAAAGTAGTCCCTACATCCCAAAAGTGTCAAAATTGTTCATGCTTCAGACACCCAGCTAAATACTAAGGGTCTACGGAAGAGTACCTGGTCTGCGGTGCTGCGGATCATGCCGATACATCTTGCAGTTTTCCTCTTTTGTCTTAATTTTAGCAAAACTCATCCTTCTTTTTTCCCACCAATGTCAGGTCTGCCTAAATGAACGTGAAATCCGTTGTCTTAAGGGGAGCGAAAACCTTGCTTATAATAATAATATTATAATAATATTTTTATTTTACTACAAGTACATGCACATGGTATACAGACCTAGCTGACATCAATGACATACTACTATATAGAAAGCCCCTTGTTATGCTCAACATTTCGGGCAAATTAGGTCAGTGTCCCAATATGCGACCCACACCAGTCGACTAACACCCAGGTATCCATTTTACTGATGTGGAACATAGACAACAGGTGTAAAGAAACACACCCAATGCTTTTACTCTGGCTGGGAATCGAACCCAGGCCCATACCATGTGAAGCGAGAGTGTTAGCCACCAGGCCAACAGAGCACTGAGGCTGAAAAGGACAACTGCTCGGGAATTGTAAATGTCAGAGGAATGCAAAGAGGCTTGGGTTTAGGAGACAGGTTCAACTGTTGTTTTTTGGCCCGCCTTCAGGGAATATTCCTCATGTTCCTTATTCTTGAGTAGCTAGGTGACCTCCAAGCTACACCTACCAGCTCCTCCACTACCATGTCTTCCAGGGTCACCTTCATCTCTAATTCTTCTGTAGTTTTACCCTCTGAAACCCCTACTTCTTCACTCTTCGTACCTCTACTTCTTCATCTTACCTGCAAGTTTCTCAGTGCAAGGCCTCGCATACCTGTACCTTCTTTGCAACTATTACCTGCGAAATTGAACCTGTCTCCTAAACCCAAGTCTCTTTGCATTCTTCTGGTGTTTACAAATCCCCAGCAGTTCCCCTTTTTGGCCTCAGTGCCTAGTTCTCACCCTGTATCTAACTCTCACATGAAGGTGGATGTTCACCCCCATCACGTGATCCCCTCTTCTCTCGCCCAGACTTCTTCCCAGTCTCCTTCTAGTCTCCTTCCTCTCTTGTTACACCCGAGGACTTTTCTGTCCCTTCCGGCTCATCTCTCCAGGTTCATATTCCCCTCCACTTCTCAGACCTCTTTTGTTCCCTCCATAGTCTCACCGATCTCTACTTGTTCTACCTCACTTGTCTCTGAAGTCATGGTATCGGCATCTTCTTTGTTCCCAGAAACGCTTGACGCTATCTCCGACTATATTGTGGACATGAAGCCCTCCATGGACACCAGTATGCCTCCTTGTGCCAATTCATATTTTTCACAACTATTCCAGCATTGTTTTCCTCTACAGCATTCTGATTCCTCTTTGCTTACATACTTTCCATTGCATCTACATATTGACTTCACTGACCCTACTAGCCTGTAGATTTTATCACTTCTTATTGTTGGCATACCTATCTTTGTGAAAAATTACTTTACAAAGGAATCTTCAGGGGTAATTGGGGAGAGCACCAGGTGTTGATCTCCCAGTTTTCCCCAGTATATGTCCAGTTACAAGAGCCTGAAGTTCGTTCAGTGATTATCCATCCCGTTTTGGGCAATGTGCTGTTGTGTTCTCCTGATCCATTTCCTGATGAAACTTTTAATGAGAGTGCACTTCTTGCATGGATTGGTTTACCGTTTCAACAAATCTCTGTTCTCAGCTGCATTATACTCCAGCTCGTATTTATTTGCACAGGTGGTATACAGTTAACATAACATAAGAAAGGAGAAACACTGTAGAAGGCTTGCTGGCCCATACTAGGCAGGCCCTTTACAATCCATCCCACTAACAAAACATTTGCCCAACCAATTTTCAGTGCCACCCAAGAAATAAGCTCTGTTAACCCTATCCACTCACATGCAAGTCCCACTCAAATCCAACCCGTCAAATTCGTGCATTTATCCAACCTAAATTTGAAACTACCCAATCTTTTAGCCTCAATAACCCAACTAGGTAGACTGTTCCACTCATCAACTACTATATTTCCAAACCAATACATTCCTATATCCTTTCTAAATCTAAACTTGTCTAATTTGAATCCATTACTGTGCATTCTCTCTTGAAGAGTATTCCTCAGACCTTATCTATATCACCTTTATTAATAGCCATCTTCCACTTATACAAAACGATCATGTCTCCCCTCATTCTTCGTTTAACAAGTAAATGTAATTTAAGGGTCTTCAATCTTTCTTTATAAGGAAGATTTCTAATACTATGCATTAATTTAGTCATTCTACGCTGAATGTTTTCTAACGAATTTATGTCTATTCTGTAATATGGAGACCAGAACTAGGCTGCATAATCTAGGTGAGGCCTTACTAATGATATATAAAGCTGTAATATAACTGCTGAACTTCTGTTGCTAACACTTCTTGATATAAATCTCAGTAATCTGTTAGCTTATTACATACGTTAGGCATTGCTATCTTGGTTTAAGGTTGCTGCTCACCATAACCCCAAGTCCTTTTCACAAACTGTATGGTTAAGTTCTGCATTATTTAACTTATAAGTGCTAGGGTTATGGACACTCCAAGCTTCAGAATCTTGCATTTATCTACATTGAACTGCATCTGCCACTTTTCTGACCAGGTCCTGAATTTGTCTAAATCCTCTTGAAGTTCCTGATATCTATGTTTGAATCAATTATCCTACCTATCTTTGTGTCATCAGCGAATTTGCTAATTTCACTAGTAATTCCCTCATTAAGATCATTGATATATATTATAACAACAACGGGCCCTTGACTGATCCATGTGGAATGCCACTTGTTACAGATCCCCACTCGGATTTAACCCTTTATGGACACTGTCTGCTTCCCGTCTGTGATCCATGACTCTATCCATGAGAGCACTTTCCCCAATGTCATGACTGCCACTTTCTTTTAAAGGTCTTTGGTGCAGAACTGTATCAAAAAGCCTTCTAAAATCTAAAAAATAATTCAAATTTTTTATTGTGAACCAAAAAGCCTCAAAAGCTTACTGAAAAAGTTAAAAATTTGTTTTAAAAGAACGGCCCCTAGTTTCCAAAGCTGGTATCATTAATCAAGCTATGCCTATCGAGATGTCTTTTTATAATCTCAGCTATAATTGACTCATAATTTTTCCCACAATTTAGGTTTGGCTTATTGGGGGTAATTTTGTGGGAACGATTTTTCCGTTTAAAAATAGGAATTTTAATTTGCCTCTTCCACATATGACAACAAAACCCGTTGAGGAGATAAAATTAAAAAAAATTAGTTAATGGTTTTACAGATTCCCTTTTGATTCCTTTAAAAACCTTTAAAAAAAATATCAGGGCCCGGGGACTTTTTGTTCAGTTGTCTATCTGCTTCACAACCCTTTTAATGTGCTGTGAGTTACATATTTATCTTCTTTGCCCATATAAAAATTAATTACTGGGAAAATTGTTTGGTTTTTTGTAAAAACTGGAGGGAAATAATTATTAAAAACTAGCACATTTCATTCTCTTTTCAGTAAGTGCTCGAGTTATTTTAAAAGGGGGTCAATCTTTTTCTAACTTTTTTTCTATGACCGGGGAAAAAACTTTCTGGGTTAGTTTTTGAACCCCCAGGAACTTTAATTTCATTCCCTTTTACTTTTTTTATCCCTTTTTTTTTAAAGTCCCCTTTTATGTCAAATACTGATTCATAAGAAAACCCCTTCCTCTTTTGATCGCCTATAAATTCCCTTTCTTATGCCCTAGTAGATATTTCAGCCTTTTATCATCCATTTTGGGTTATTTCTATTTTATTAATTTTTTTTATACGGGTTACTTTTTTGAGCGCATGTATGGTGTTCAGAAAGCCTTGTTGATAGCTTCTTCATTACCCATTGTAATCTGGTAACCCCAAATTTTGATTGCTAAGTGAAAATGGAACTGTTTCCGAGTTGTCCCTACTATCAACTTCCCTTCTATACTAAAGGTAATTTTTTTGCTCAAATTGTGTCGGTTTTCATTAATTTTAAATTACTAACAAGGGGTTTTCCCTTTTTTGTCAGAAAACCCAAACAAGAATGTTTTTCCTCTTTTAGGTTCTGTCACAAAAAGTTTTTAAAAAAAACCGAACTACTTCTAAGAAATCATTTGATTCTAAATTCCCAGTCAAGAAATTCCAACAATGTGGGCTAAGTCCCCTAGAATTTACTAAATTTTCGGCCTTGTGGCTTAAAAATTTCCCCCACATATTTCCCCCGGTCCCCTATCTAAGTTTTGGGGGACTTCTATCACTCCTAGAATCATTTTTTTATGGTCCTCTGAAAAATTTATCCGACAGACCTGTATGGTTACTTCAGACTTAAATTTCCTGGGTTTACCCGGAGAGTGTTCCGGGGGCAAAGCCCCCCCGGCCCCAGTTTAACCCGGGCCCCCCGGTGGATCAGAGCCCGATCAACCCGGGTGTTGTGTGGGGCCGCAAACCAAAATACGAGCCACAGCCCGGCTATCCCGGACTGACTTTTGGGGCTTGTCCCGTTCCAGCTTGAAGACTGCCGGGGTCGTTGGTAATCCCCCCATGTGTGCTGGGAGGCAGTTGAACAGTCTCGGGCCCCGACATTATTGTTGGGGTCTTAAAGTGCTAGTGCACCCTGCTTTTATTGGGGGGGATGGGTGCTCGTTGCCAAGTCTTTTGCTTTTGTCATGAGGATTTTCGTGTGCAAGTTCGGTACCCTTTGGTTTTTT
>NC_069493.1:19014261-19045436 GCF_026875155.1 Cherax quadricarinatus | reverse complement strand
CTAAAGGGGATAAAAAAAGTGTCCCTACACCCCCAAAAAGTGTCAAAATTTTTTATGCTTCAAACCCCCAGCTAAATACTAAGGGTCTGCGGAAGAGTACCTGGTCTGCGGTGCTGCGGAACATGCCGATACATCTTGCAGTCTTCCCCATTTTTCTTAGTTTTAGCAAAACTCATCCTTCTTTTTTTCCACCAATGTCAGGTCCGTCTAAATGAACGTGAAATCCGTTGTCTTAAGGGGAGCGAAAAACCTTGCTTATAATAATAATAATAATAATAATAATAAAAAATATAATATTTTTATTTTACTTCAAGTATATGTACATGGTATACAGGCCTAGCCGCACGTCAATGACATACTACTATATTGAAAGCCCCTTGTTATGCTTAACATTTCGGGCAAATTAGGTCAGTGTCCCAATATGCGACCCACACCAGTCGACTAACACCCAGGTATCCATTTTACTGATGGGGAACATAGACAACAGGTGTAAAGAAACACGCCCAATGCTTCTACTCTGGCTGGGAATCGAACCCAGGCCCTTACCATGTGAAGCGAAAGTGTTAGCCACCAGGCCACCAGAGCACTGAGGCCGAAAAGGAGAACTGCTGGGGAATTGTAAATGTCAGAGGAATGCAAAGAGACTTGGGTTTAGGAGACAGGTTCAACTGTTGTTTCTCGGCTCCGCCTTCTGGGAAATATTCCTCATGTTCCTTATTCTTGAGTAGCTAGGTGACCTCCAAGCTACACCTACCAGCTCCTCCAGTACCATGTCTTCCAGGGTCACCTTCGTCACTAATTCTTTTGCAGTTTTACCCTCTGAAACCCCCACTACCTTACCTCTTCCTACCTCTACTTCTTCATCTTACCTGCAAGTTTCTCAGTGCAAGGCCTCACATACCTGTACCTTCTTTGCAACTATTACCTGCGAAATTGAACCTGTCTCCTAAACCCAAGTCTCTTTGCATTCTTCTGGTGTTTACAAATCCCCAGCAGTTTCCCTTTTTGGCCTCATTGCCTAATTCTCACCCCATATCTAACTCTCACATGAAGGTGGAGGTTCACCCCCTATCACGTGATCCCCTCTTCTCCTCTTCCCCCACACTTCTTCCCCAGTCCCCTTCTAGTCTCCTTCCTCTCTTGTTACACCCGAGGACTTTTCTGTCCCTTCCGGCTCATCTCTCCAGGTTCATATTCCCCTCCACTTCTCAGACCTCTTTTGTTCCATCCATAGTCTCACCGATCTCTACTTGTTCTACCTCACTTGTCTCTGAAGTCATGGTATCGGCATCTTCCTTGTTCCCAGAAACACTTGACGCTATCTCCGACTATATTGTGGACATGAAGCCCTCCATGGACACCAGTGTGCCTCCTTTTGCCAATTCATATTTTTCACAACTATTCCAGCATTGTTTTCCTCTACAGCATTCTGATTCCTCTTTGCTTACAAACTTTCCATTGCATCACATATTGACTTCACTGACCCTACTAGCCTGTAGATTTTATCACTTCTCATTGTTGGCATACCTATCTTCGTGAAAAATTACTTTACAAAGGAATCTTCAGGGGTAATTGGGGAGAGCACCAGGTGTTGATCTCCCAGTTTTCCCCAGTATATGTCCAGTTACAAGAGCCTGAAGTTCGTTCAGTGATTATCCATCCCGTTTTGGGCAATGTGCTGTTGTGTTCTCCTGATCCCTTTCCTCATGAAACTTTTAATGAGAGTGCACTTCTTGTAGGTATTGGTTTACTGTTTCAACAGATCTTTGTTCTCAGCTGCATTATACTCCAGCTCGTATTTATTTGCACAGGTGGTATACAGTTAACATAAGAACATTAAAAAGGAGGAACATTGCAGAAGGCCTGCTGGCCCATACTAGGCAGACCCTTTACAATCCATCACACTAACAAAACATTTGCCCAACCAATTTTCAGTGCCACCCAAGAAATAAGCTCTGTTAACCCTATCCACTCATATGCAAGCCCCACTCAAATCCAACCCGTCAAACTCATGCATTTATCCAACCTAAATTTTAAACTACCCAACGTTTTAGCCTCAATAACCCAACTAGGTAGACTGTTCCACTCATCAACTACTTTATTTCCAAACCAATACTTTCCTATATCCTTTCTAAATCTAAACTTGTCTAATTTGAATCCATTACTGCGGGTTCTCTCTTGGGGAGATATCCTCAAGACCTTTTCTATGTCACCTTTATTAATACCCATCTTCCACTTATACACAACGATCATGTCTCCCCTCATTCTTCGTTTAACAAGTGAATGTAATTTAAGGGTCTTCAATCTTTCTTCATAAGGAAGATTTATAATGCTATGTATTAATTTAGTCATTATACGCTGAATGTTTTCTAATGAATTTATGTCTATTCTGTAATATGGAGACCAGAACTGGGCTGCATAATCTAGGTGAGGCCTTACTAATGATGTATAAAGCTGCAGTATGACCTCTGGACTTTTGTTGCTTACACTTCTTGATATAAATCCCAGTAATCTGTTCGCCTCATTACATACATTTAGGCATTGCTATCTTGGTTTAAGGTTACTGCTTACCATAACCCCCAAGTCCTTTTCACAAACTGTATGGCTAAGTTCTGCATTATTTAACTTATAAGTGCTAGGGTTATGGACACTCCCAAGCTTCAGAATCTTGCATTTATCTACATTGAACTGCATCTGCCACTTTTCTGACCAGGTCCTGAATTTGTCTAAATCCTCCTTTAGTTCCCTGATATCTATGTTTGAATCAATTATCCTACCTATCTTTGTGTCATCAGCGAATTTGCTCATTTCACTAGTAATTCCCTCATCAAGATCATTGATATATATTAAAACAACAACGGGCCCAAGACTGATCCCTGTGGAACACCACTTGTCACAGATCCCCACTCGGATTTAACCCCATTTATGGACACTTTCTGCTTCCTGTCAGTGAGCCATGACTCGATCCACGAGAGCACTTTTCCCCCAATGCCATGAGCTGCCACTTTCTTTAACAGTCTTTGGTGCGGAGCTCTATCAAATGCCTTACTAAAATCTAAGTAAATAATATCAAATTCTTTATCGTGGTCAACAGCCTCAAAAGCTTTACTGAAGAAAGTTAATAAATTTAAAGTTAGACAAAAAACCCGGCCTCTTGGAACCATGCTGAATCAAAAAACAAGCTTTTCTTACGAGAGGGCTTCTTAAAAATCTCAGCAAAAATTGATTTAGAAATTTTGCCTACGATCGAGGTCAGGCTTTTATTGGGGTAATTTGAGGTAACGACTTGTCCCCTGCTTTAAAAATGGGAATTACATTAGCCACTTCCACTATCAGCCCACTAAAAACCCTGTTTGAAAAAAAGTAAATTAAAAAAAAATTATTTAAAAGGGTTCAAAAAATTTCCCCTTTTTGCATTTTTTAAGAACCCTTAAAAAAACCCCTCACGGGACCCGGCGATTTAATTTGCTTCATCTTCAAATCTCTTCACAACCTTTTCCCCTAGTGACTGTGATTTACATAATTTATCTTTTTCCCGGGGCCCACAAAAAAAAATTAATTACGGGACTTTTGTTAGTGCCCTTCCCTGGGTAAAACCAAAGGAAAAAAATTTTTTAAAAATCGAGCTCTTTTATTCTCTTTGCCAGAAAGTTTGCCCATAGTTTTTTTTTAAGGGGGTTTAATCTTATCTCTAACTTTTGTTCTTTATCAAAAAAAAACTTTCTTTTTAAAGGTTTTCGAACCCCCTGGGAATTTTAAATTTTCATAACCCCTTTTTAAAAGTTTTTTCTTTTCCCCTTTTTTAACGTCCTTCTTAAAAATCAATATCCCGGATTCAAAAGAAAAACCCCCTCACCTTTTTTGAAAACCCCTAAAAATTTCCTTTTTTAATTCCCTAGTAGATATTTCACCTTTTTTAAATTCATCCTTTTGGGGTTATTTCTTTTTGATCTAATTTTTTTATATAGGGGATAAACTTCTTTGGGCACATTTTGGGGTTTTCCCAAAAGCTCATGTTGATACCCTTCCCCTTAAATTACCCATTGTAATCGGGAAAAGCCAATTTTTGACTGCTAAGCGAAAATCGGAAAATTTCCCGAGTTGCCCTACATCACACTTCCTTTCCCTATGCTAAAGATAATTTCTTTGTGATCATTTGGGCCCGATTTTCCTCTTTTTAATTTCTAAATTACAAAAAGGGGTTTTCCCCTTTGTTTGTCAAACCCCAAATCAAAAATGTTTTTCCTTTTTGTGGGGTTTCTGTCAAAAAACTGTTTCAAAAAACATTCCTGAACTACTTCAAAGGGAAGTCATTTGAATTCTAAATTCCCATCAAAAATTTTCCAATAAATTTGGACAAAAAGTCCCCCAAATTTACAACATTATCGTGCCTTGGGGCCTTTTAAAAATTTTTCCTCCCACAGAAATTTTCCCCTTTGGTCCCTATCTAAGTTTTGGGGGACATTTATTCACTCCCTAGAATTTTTTTTTTATGGCCTCTGAAAATTCTACCAGACAGACTCTGAAATGTTTTTACCTCAGAATTTTAATTCCCCCTTTTTTTTCTGCAACATTTAAAGTGATCTCGAAATACAGTGCCACCCCCCCCACCCCCCCTTACTGATATTTCATCTACTTGGAAAAAAAACAAAACCCTGAATTGACATTCTGGGGGGCATGTCCCGTTTTTGGGAATTATCCCATGTCTCAGTGATTCCAAATACAACAATGTTCCTGCACTAGAAACTAATCTCAACTCACCCAATCTTTTTCCTACACTATGGCTATTAGCATAATTTTAATTTTTTTTTAAAGACCCTCCTTTCTTTTTACCCTTCGCTCTTTATGGGTTTTTTCACTAAACCTATTATTTTGCCCCTTGTCGCCAAGTGCCATTTGGCTTTTACAATATCCACCTCTTTTTCTGCCTTTTAAACTAGTTCCCCTAGAACTCATAGTATTACAAACATTTAAATTCTCCCCAAAAAACCCATACCACTGTCTTTTTCCTATTTTAAAAAAGCCTTAACAGTTTCCCCTCAGTTTTGCCCTTTTGTCTCTTTTTCCCTCCCCATGCATTCGGGTATCCGGGTTTGCATTTAAATAAATTTTCTCTGCCATTTCCCACCCTTTGTTTTTTAAGAAATTTTTAAATTTGCTCATCACATCTCTGAGGGGGGCCCCCACGTGACTCGTGTGATCATTTTTGGAGACTCTTCTCACATCCTTCGCCCTTCATTTTTAAAAATTTTGGTTGCTCCCCCCCCATTTGACCCACACATAGTCTCTCTCTTGTTTGGGATTTTTCCCTACTTTCCCCTCTTTCATTTTTTCCCCTTGATTTAAAACTTGGTCCTTTTTTCCAAGATTTTCAATGAAAAGCAAATCATTTTTCCTTTAAATTCTTATTTCTGCTACATATTCCCAACCATCTCGTGGGGCCCCCATTGGCAATTTTAATGAGTGAATTGGGATTTAATACCTCATCTTTCCACTTTTTTTTGAAGCCCCCTTCTTCGTCCCCCTTTTTGTGAGCTGGTGCAACCATTTTTTTGACCTTGATTTTTGACTGCAGCTTAAACTCCTTTCTTCAAATCTCCGGCGACATTCTCAAAAAATGCATACCTTGGGGGTGTCCTGCATTTTCTCTTTCCAGTGGGGTTTCAAACTTGCTGCATGGGCCCCGTTATCAATTTAATCGGAATGCAAAACAACTTTTGGTTTTAAAGCGAGCAAGGGCATTACTCACCAGTCATACTTTAGCAAACACACTCTTTGGGCAAACAACTTTTCTACGTTACCTTTGATTTCCCCTTTATTTTGTGGGGTTTTGGGAAGAAGTTTATGGAAGTTGTGGGGCAAGTATCCTCTGGCCCACGCTCGTTTTTTTTGGGGGTTTGCTGTGTTATTTTTTGTGGAACCTTTTGAATTTACCATGGAAATCGGGGAATATTTTTTCAGTGTTTTCGTTTTTTTTCGCTTCAAAGGGCCCTGCCGGGGAAAAATTGCCTTTGGATTTCTCTTCTTTTGGGATCAGTCAAAAAATGCCCTCTTGCCCCTTTTAGAGATAGAGTCCAATTTAAAATTGCCAGTCTTTCAGCAGCGGGGCCCAGATGAATTAAATGTCTGTATTTTAAACAGCAACGCTTTTTTCAGCCAAAACCTTTTTTGGGGCTTTTAAATTTTTGTAGGGTGTGAGGAGTTTCCCATCAAAAAGGGAAATTTTCTGTCTTTGTACCAACTTTTCACAAATCGGGCACTTTGGGGCTTGATTCCTCTCACTGCCACTCATTGCTCTGACCAATGAAATTTTCAAGGTGTTGGAAAATAAATTATTGAATAGAGCCCCTGTTTAGGGACTTGGGAAGACTCAAAAAAATCCTTCTCCTTGAGAAATCACCTTTTTTGAAATTTCCCCATTCTATTTTGGGACCCCTTTTGTTTCCACTTAGATATGTTGGCAAAATTCCTTTTTTTTAAACACCTGCCTAACGTTTTTTTTAGGATCTCAAGAAGGCATATGACACCATTTAAAATTTTAAAACATATTAGCCGGGCACACTAATTGGTCCTCGCTGAAATTTATACCGATCTTCCTTGCTGCTTTCTTATCTGAAAGACATTTTTTTTTCCCTGAGTTGACATCTTGCTTTCCTCAACTTTGTTCGGGCCCCGGGGAAGCCCAAAAGGGTTGGTCCCGGTTAAACTCCCCTTTTTTCTTTTGGGCGGGTAAATAATCAATTTTCCCCGTTCCCCCCATCGCATATTGTCACTTTAAAGGGGAAAGACTTCGCTATAGTTTCCACGGGCATTGACTTTTTGCCTGGTAGGGGCTTCCCTTCAGAAAGTTTTTGACAATTTTTTCTTTTGGGCCATGGTTTTGGGAATTTTTCCTAGGGGGCAAAAAATTTCCTTTTTTCATTACCTTCACTGGGCATCCTTTTTTGTCTCAATTTTCCATGAAATTTGCAAGGCCCTTTACCCAAAAGTGTGATACGGTAAAAGGTTTTTTGCCTTCTATTACAACCCAGGACCCCCAAATGGCCTGTTACCCGGGTGTAATGGGAGCAAAAAAACCAGTAAAAAAAAATTTTAGCCCTTACATTATCCTTCAAAAAATTAGAACAGCAATATGTACAAAAATTGTACATTTATAAGTATAGTGCACTCCACGGAAGAAAAGGCCAAAAAATAGAAGCCACAAGATAGAAAACCGTGCTTCAACCACTCTAAAAAGGGAAATGACAAGGGCAAAGGGAGAGGGGGTACCCAAAATAACCCTGCGTTTTGGCCAAAACCATCTTCTTTTTGGGCTAAACCGGGTCACTAGTTAAACGACAGGGCCCCATCCTCAACTTTTAGCAACCTTTGGTTTTTGCGGGTTTGGGGAGATAGCCGAAAAAATTAGGGTTTTTGGTACGGGCGCCGAATAAAAAGGTTACGTTCTTTTTGCATGCCACACCCTTCTATTTGATCGCGGGTTAACATGGGAACCTCACTTTTCTTCTTTGAAGGAAAGCTTCCCAAAGGGTTTAGCTGAACCCCCTTTAAAAAATTTTTTTGCACACTTTTCATTTTTCTTTAAAAGGGTATTATAAAGGGCATTTGCGATTGAGGAAACCCAGAAGATGAAGAATTTGGAAAAAGAGCATAGGGGGAATGGTACAAAAAATAGAAAATGGGTTACGGGAAATTGCTTAAAACACAAATAGGGTTGAAACAGGGGAAAAAACAGTTTTAGCAGGAGAACATGAATTAGAGCCAAAACTTTAAAAAGTCATAAAAAACCCACAAGAAGTACAAAAAAACAAAGGACCATGAAAGGATATTGCAAAAAACCCCAAAAATATTTCTATTCCTAGCAAAACCCAAAAGCTAAGAATTTCCGTAAAATTTGGGACCATTTGAGGGGAGATTTGTTACAAACGATAAACACGAAAAAAAATTTTGCGAGAAAAGGGAAAAATTAACTGATCATCAAGCAAAGAGAGATAGTAAAGGGAAACCCGGAGGACAGCCCCCCCCTTAAAGATTTTAAAAAAAAAAATATAGGGAATGGGTAGAAATTTACTAAATTTCTTTTAAAAGGATTTTCTTGAAGGTTTTACTATACAAATAGTGGGTCTAAAAAAAAAAGATAAAATGAGCTCAGATTACTTGAAAAGTGCAGGTAAAATAGATATTTTCTAAAACAAAACCTTTGTTAAATTTTGGGATAGAGAAATGCCTTCTAAAAGCAGCAAAACAGGGTTATAAATTTATTCCACACTGATAGGGTAAAACAGGAAGGGGGGTAGATCGATTTTATGTCAGAGATAATTTAAATTTTTGTGTTAACATATATAAGATTAAAAAAAGGGACACAGGAATCTGGCTACATTTTTTTTGATTTTCATGAAAATTAAATTTTTTGGGTGTGATTTATAGGCCCCCAAACCTTGAAAAGAGAGTGCAGTAACGTTATGAGACAAAATTTCCCTTTAAGGGCTTTCCTAAAAATTTTGGAAAGGGTTTTTAAAATGGGAGATTTTAACCTTTAGAAAAAGGGATTGGATCAATTGAAAAGGAAAATTTCTTATTTCAAGTATTTTCTTGAAAACTTCGGTTTTGCTTTTTAAAACTTTTTTGGGGACAGAACCAATTAGAAGGAAACAATCTACTTAAAACTTGGTTCTTGCCAACAAAGATCACAACTTAAAATCTTGAGGTTAATGACGAGGTGGGGGAAAAGGGCGATCAAAAATAAACTTAGTCTCAATATATAAGGAATTTACCCAGATAACTGAAATTTAAATCTCTGTCCCCAACTTTTGTTTTGGCCGTTTCCATGGGACTAAAAAATTTTACCTGGGTGGGCAAAATTGGGATGTCCTGATAGGGGTTCGGGTTAGGTGGGGGTTGTCTGCCAATATGACTTTTTTTCAGGCATGGGTTTCAAGCCCCCCAAAGACAATTTGGGAAAATTAATCTAAAAAAAATTTATCCCAAATGGTTTGAGCAATAGATTAAAACATCTCATTGGTCCAAAGGTTGGGCGTAAAAGGCATATCAAAAGGGGGGAAGGGGTTTTTAAAAAAATCAATAAAATTCAAAGAGAGAAAAAAAAAAAAGGAAAAAGAAAAAGAGATTATAAAGGCAAAAGGTCGCAAGGGATTTGAAACTAACGAAAAAGGGGTTTTCTTTCAGGTGTACAGAAGAAAGATTAGGGCCAAGATTGGCCCACTTAAGAGTAAAACTCGGCCAATCACGATAGTAAATAAGGAAATTTTTGGGGAAAATTCTCAGTACCTACTTACGGGTTTTCTCTAAAAAATACTAGTAAAATTCCCAGAAATAATAAATTATGTAAACAGGACGAAAACTTTTGCATGTTTTCAGTAATTTTTGTGATATGGTTCCAGAAAAAGGGAAAATCAAAACCTAACAAATCTCCGGGCCCTGATAAACTTTTTGAAAGGGGTTTGTTAAAGAAATGTAAAGGGGAAAACTTACCCATGCCTTTTGGCAAATTTTTTTAAACAAAACCACTGCAACGGGCTTAATTTCCTGATAAGGGGAAAAGGGCATTTTGAAAATACCTTTTACAAACAGGTACAGGTCCCCTGCACAAAACTATATTTTAAATAACTTTACCTCCACAGTGGGAAAATTTTGAAATCAAAAACTGCCGAAAAATTCATAGCCACCCCCAAAAGCAAAAATTGATTAATTGAATCTCAAAACATTTTTACAAAGGGGTGTTCCTGTTTTCCCAATTTTTTTAACTGACTTTCTTCACTAAGGTTTTTTTAGGAGGTAGATAAATGGAAATTGAATATGAATTTGTAAAAGGGAAACTTCAGTAAGGCTTTTGGTAAAGCTCCATGTCAGAGGTTATTGGGGAAAACTTAAGGCACACTGAAAAGGAGAAAATTTTTTTCCTTTGGGAAAGGGATGATTTTACGAATAGGCAGCAGAGGTTTTGCGGGAAAAAGGGGAGGGAAAACACAATGGGGCCCCGTCACAAAAAGGGGTTTCCACAGGGTCAGTGTTTTGGGCCCCCTTTTTTCGCAACCCCACATAAATACATAGATAGGGGGAAAAAAAAGCGCATAAAACAAAATTTTCCCGATAAAAAACCAAAATAAGGGCCCCCCCATTTTATTCTGATGAGGACATAAGGGGACTCCAGATGATTTTAATAAAATCCCTGCCCAAAGGCAGAAGTGGGTTAAAGCAATTTTTAAAATAACAAATGTAAAATACAAAAAATTGACTGGAAAAAAAACCCCCTGCCACAAATAAACTAAAAAAGTAATCTTTAAAAATTTTGGATTGCAAAAAGGGTTAGGGGTTCGGGAAAATAGTAAACTAAAACCAAGACAACATGCATTAGTTTCAAATAAAACTAACAAAAGTCCTTTTTCTTCATAGCAAAAGTTTTAAATAATAAATTTCCCCAGGGTTTTTCTTTAAACTCTATATATTTTTGGTTAAGCCCTCCCCTTTAGATTATGCTGTGCATTTTTGGGGGCACGTATTAAAAGATGGAATAAATGCTCTGGGAAAAAAGTACAAAGAAAAAAGACAAAATTTAAACCCCTGTATCAAACACTTCCCTGTGGGGGATAAACTGGGGCCCCCGAAATTTTTGCACTTCTAGAAAGGGTAGAATTATGGGGGGTATAAATTTAGGGGTATAAATTGGAAAAAAAGGAAATTTAAAAAAGGGGATGTAAAAAGCATGCTAAAAATATCTAACAAAAGACAGGAAATTTGCAGCAAAAGTTTTTAAAATTAGAAAAATTTTTCCCATTCATGAAGGTTTTTGGAAAAAACCCCCGGGTTTTGGGAATAGAGTTTTGGATGAGTGGAACAAACTCCCCTGTATTGTCATGGACCCTAAGACAAATTTTGGTTAAGTTTTTTTAAAAAAAGGTTTGGGTAAATACTGAGGGGTGGGGTGGGTGTGATTGGACCCTACAACTACTAGGTCCCAAAGCAGTTCTCCTCCCTTAAGTAACGTGTCCCGGAAACCTTTACTAGGTTTAAGGGAATTTGGGGTTAAGCCCCCCCGGGGGGAATTGGAGCCCGCCTCAAATTGACCAGTAGGGCCCGTTGGGAGTGTTCAAATTTTTTCTTATTTTACTTATAAGGCAAAAATTCTATTTGTGGGATGGGTCTATGAAAGGGGCCTGCCAAACCAAAGGGCCCAAAAGGGCCCGCTGCAATTTCCCCTTCCCTTTTGTTCTTGTGTTCTTAAATTTGGGAAAAAACCCAAAAACAGTATTAGTCATGGTTTAGGGAACTCACTAAATGACAGCAAGGCAAAAAAAGGGGAGAAATAATTTTTTTACTTTCCCGCAGAGGTTTTCCCAGGGCCAACTAACCCGACATTAGTAAAAAAAAACCCCCTAAATTTCAAAAAAGAAAAGAACAACAACCCCTCAAATTAGCACCAGGAAACCCGATTTTATGGAAAAGCAAAATTTTTAAGGAAGTGCAAAGTACCCCTTGCATAGCCTCATTTTTCTTTGGAAAGAGCTTAGATCTAGGTGAAATACCAGAGGCCTTAAAAAAAGTAAAAGACAACTGGGTTTTTAAAGTTAATTTAACAAACCCGTTTTTTTTAGAATCTGAAGGTAACTTTTTGTAAGGGCCCCTTTGGGTTTAATTTTCCTAATTGGTTTTTTGGAAAAAAGTAGGGTAATGGTCTGTGGGTTGCTGTGATCATTCCCGATTTTAAAGGGGATATTGTGTTTTCCCGATTTGGGCAGATAAAAGGGGAAACTTGTCTTTCAGATTCTTGTAGGGTTTTTTTATTTTGGTAGCAACAAGCAGTTCTCCCTAGTGTTTGTGAATTTGGTTAAATTTTTGGGCCTGTTGTGTATTTTGAATTAGTTGAAATCTCCTGTAGCAGGGAAGTGGCCGTGGTTTGAATTTTGCAAACAGTCATCTTTTTTTCTAAAATTTGGGGATACATTTTAAGTTGAAACAGAGTAGAAAATAGCTGTTTTCCAAAACCCCTTTTCTGATCGTCCCACTTTTTGTATGGTTGTGGAACCAGGGGGGTGTTCCCAAAAAATCTGTATTACCCGCTTTTAAAACCAAGTTTTTGGGGGAGTGTAAGATTGAATACTGGGATGCAGAGTTTCAGTAATGCTCTGAGGCTCATGATGTTTGGTTTTAACATTTTACATCCCTAATTAACTAGTAATGTCTTTGGGTTGATCTGCTTGGGATAATAATTATAAATTTGGTTTCAATGGGGATGAAAATTGTTTAAAAAAGGCCCGATTCAGGATTTACTGTTTTTAAAAAATAAGATTGGGGTGTGACTGCTTTTGGGTTTTTATTTCCACTTACCACTATTTTTTCGTACTCAGGGGGACGCAAACCCCTTCCGGTTTTCTGGGATCGGCCATACTAGCCTTACAAATGGGTATCTCATGCAAGCAAACCTATTTTTCCCCCAAAAGAGGTTTTTTAGGTCCTTATTTCAGTTTTTTAACTTTTTTGGTGTTTTTCTGGTTTAAACCCGTGAGTCGCGGTAATTTTCATCCACCGATGGGCCCTCGGGCCCCACCACTCTTACCTTTTAAACCCCCCTTCTTTCAGATAACCCGCCTTTTTACTTACCCCTCCTTTTTTATTTTTTTTTTTTAAACACTATTTTTTTGCCCACAGTGCTTCATTGGGCCCCCTTTTTTGATTTTGGGCTTAAATTTTATTTTAAAAAAAAATATATAATTTTTTAACGGGGTTTGTTTTGGGGTTCTGGTAACGGGTGGTTAAATGATATACATCTTCGAGGCTTTCCCTTTCTTTATTGTTAATCGTAAATTTCACAAGGGTTGTGTTTTTTGCCCATGGGCCCCGGGGGGGCCATGCCCAGGAGAGAGCTGGGAGTACTTGTTCTTCCTGCTAGGCCGGGGTGGGGTTTAGTGAGGGAAAGGCAATTTGGGCCCGGGAGGCTGGCGTGCCTTCCCTAGAGGCCTGGCTACAGAGGGCAGCACCAGCATGGGGCGAAAAATGAACTAAGCTGGCAGACAGCATGGGGGTGTCGTGCAAAAAGTAAAAGGCTTCCCACATACCCCCTTTTGGGGCCCCCACCGCGCTCGTCCTGAAAGCACAATACTATAAAATAAAAGAAACCGGTTTTCTCTCTCGTAGGAACAGGGGACAGAACAAAAAAAAAAACATATATAACATATGGACATGGAAAAAAAACTTCCCCACAAAGGGGGGGGGAAAAAAAAAACATGTGGGGTTTTGCTAAACATCTGGTCAAAGGCAGTGAGGCAACGAATGCATCACTCACCCCTTCCTGCGTCTGGACAATACTGCAACACCGGGGAGACACGCTGCCTGAGGGTGTGACGTAACAGCGTACGGGCTCCCTCGGGTTTGGGGAAGCAGACATCATAGGGGTCCCCTGAGGTTTTCACTCAACCTGGGGCAAAGACATGCGGGCCCTCGGTTGGGGGCGCGACAAAACCGGGCAACTTGGGAGGGCTTAAAGGCAAGGACCTCAGGAGGACACTTTTCGACGGTATGGGCCCCCTTTGGGTGGGGCCCCCTGCCTGCGGCGTTGGGGCGAGTCGGGCAGAGACGACGGGCGAAAAAATCTGGGGGTTGGAACATCATACACCGACGCAGTGAGGGGAGCTAGCATCAAAAAAGACGACATCTTTGGGGCAGGGCTGCTTTACTGAAAACTTTGACACGAGCTGACACAAAGGGGTCATTCTCTCGGGGTTGGATTATAGCAGAGGTTAGTCAAGCGTCCCCAGACTTTTTTCTCAAAATAAAACTTGGGACTCTGACGGTCTGGGGGTGAAGTGAAACAAATCCCCGATGGGAAAACGTACAGGTATTTAAATTTTACGAACAACCCGCTAGAGCATAAAAGCTTTTTTACAAGGGGGGTCAACGCTCAGGGGGTGAGTAATCAACTTTTCAAAAACTTGGGCACGTGGTGACTTTGCACAGTGGTGCAACTCAAGGGCCCGACCCACAGACCTTTTCCCGGGCCACCCGGAAAAAAGCAAAAACAAAACCCCTGTACATATTTTTACAAAAAATTTGGGTTAAAATAGCAAATTTATGCTTTTTTTTGTGCTTTAAAACTGACTAAGACATACTAAAATGTGTTTAAAACTGACTGAAAAGGGAATTTAAATTAAAACAAAGGCACACATTTTATCCCTTTTCCTTTAATCTTCTCGACAATTTCTGAAAAATTACTAAACACTTTTAAAATTTACATCAGTGAGTCAGGCGGGTGTCGCAAGGTTTTCCGGGCAGCAGCATTTACCCTCACAGAAAATCTCGAGGTGAGTCAGGCAGACATCTGAGGTGACGTCAGCAAAACATTTGGAGTGACGGAACAGGGGCCAAAACTCGGGGAGGTGACTCAAACGACATCGAGAAATTGGACGTTTTAGGAACCCTCAAAACTTTTCGTGGAAGGGGGGGACGTCAGGGAGACAACGTGAGGTGACCCCCAAACAGACAAACCCTAAGGGCTGAAATTGGGCAGCATCGGGGGGGTGGCCCTCGTGTGAAGGGGGGGCAGCAGACCACAGGGGAAGGGGCCTGGGGCATCTGGTAACTCACTTTGGTTTGTAAAGGGCCCACGTGACATCGCCCACATCCACGTACTCGTGATCCCCCTACTTTGAGTGGCCTCGGGGACTCGGGGACACACCCCGGCAATGAATTCATAAAAAAACAGCAGGAAAAAAACAGCAGAGGGAAATGGGCAAGGGGGATTTGGGGTTTTGGTAGTGCCCGGTGGGGAGGAGCGGCGGAGTGTATGGGCAGGGCGGGGATCTGGCGGTTTCCCCCTCCCCCCCACAAACAAAGGGGGAAACACACTTGGGGTTCAGAAATCACCACAAAATTCCCCCTCTGGCTTTCTGAAAAAAAGGGTGGCTGAGCTGAACAAAAACAGCAACATACAAGTTTACGCTGAACACGTGACTTTTAAAAAACGGGGGGTAAAGGGGCACTGGGGCCCATTACAATTCTCGGGGAATTTCGGGGAAAAATTTTGGCTGGATCCTGCTTTTACCCTTTCTGGATGCTCAAACTCAGACAAAACTTTAGGATAAAAACCTTAGAGACGGTGCTTCCCTTTTGTAAAGGGGGATGAAGGAAGATGACTTCATACCTCTTCCCCTCTCTCAGGGCGAACCCCAACTGCTGCGGGGCACCACTGCTTTCCATTTTTTAAAGAGGTTTTTTGGGATTCTGGAAACGGGTGGTTTAAAAGGGAAATTTATTTCGGGGGCTTCTTACTTTTTATTGTTAAGTCGTAGGTACACAGGGTTGTGTTTTGTGCCCCTGGCCCGGGGGGGTCGCCCACAGAGGGACGGAGTACTTGTTTCTTTTCCCCTAGGCCGTTTTTGGAATGAGGGAAGGGGATGGGCCCCGGGAGCTGGGCCTGCCCCACCTAGAGGGCCCGGGTACAGAGGGGGGAGCACCACAAGGTTTTAAAATTTAACTAAGCTGGGAGACGGGATTGGGGTGTCGTGCAGACAGGGACAGGGGTGTCTAAAAATTTTTAATTTTTACAATAATTCACCATGGGGGCCCATGAAGATTTATTAAAAAAGGGTTTAACCAAAAGAAAAATTTGGGTTTGGAAAAAATTTTTTGATACTGGGGAAAAGACAGAAATGGGAAAAACCTTTTGGGAAAGACAAAGTTTTTGGGGACTTTGGTCCACAAAATATCAACTAAAACTTTTTTTAAATTTTTTTAAATTTCCTTTTAAAAATTTTTAAAGACAATTGTATTTAGTTTAACAAATAATAATACAAAAAATTTTTTTTTTTTTTCTAGATCAATTTTTTTTGTGTTGGTTTAAAGGTAAATATTGTACTATACTGACTCATGTTTTTAAAATTTCAGAAGTAATTTGTTGGAAAAACAAATACCAGGTTGTATCTTCCTTTGACATTAAATCTCCCCTTTCGTCAACAAACATCGTTTTTTACAACAACTGATACTGGGAGAAAAATTATTTTCTGGGAAAAACTACCCCGGTTGTATCTTCCAAAACATTATATCTCCAGTACGGGCAAAAAAACATCACCTTTTTACAACAAAATGAACTGCAGAAGATTTTCTGGGAAAACTACCAGGTTGTACCCAAATGGCCCCCTATAAACCTTTAGTAAAATTTCCCGAAAAACAACACCTTTTTTTCTGATCAGTTTAATTTTAAAAGGTTTTTGGGGAAAAAAAAAAAATTTTTAAAAAAAAACATTTTTCATAAATAGAATTCTATCTAAAAATGCATTTTAGTTCAAAGGGAAAAAAACAAGGTAGTAATTCGAAGTTAAGAATTTTTAGAAAATAAGTTTTTTAAACATAATTAAAAATAAATAATAATTAAAAGGTTTTTTTAGTAAATCTGAAAAAATTTTTTAAAAATTACGTCAATCTTTTTTACAAAAAAAAAAATCAAAGCAATCCTTTAAGTTCAAAAAAAAAAATTAATTAGGGGCTCATAAGGGAAATAGTTTTTTAACCCTGATAATAATTTTTTGAAAGGGAAAAATGTTTTTTTTCAGTGCAAAAAAAATTTTTTTAAAAAGTAAATCTTGAAATATGCATGGGGAGGTGTTTTTAAAAAGATTAATGGAAACCACTGTTGAAAAACTAAAATTAATTTTTTAAAAAAAATTTTTTTTCTCTTGAAAAATATGGGAAAAACAAAAAAAGGGAAAAAAAAACCCTATCCCGGGGCCAGAGTGTCCTTAAATGTTTTACCCGAAAAAGGAAAACTTTGAAACATAGCGAGTACATTTCAGGGAAGGGAAAAAACCCTTTACTGTTCCGGGGTGTCTGAAATGTTTTTACTGAAAAAAGGGAATTTTTAAGAAAAATATGCGAGTACACACAGGGAATAAACCCCTTTTATTGTTTAAGTGTCCGAAAAAATTTTTTTTCAAAAAGGGAGTCTTGTGACACCCAATGCGGGGTACAAAACGGGGGGATAAACCCCTTTCAGTGTTCAAATTTTCTCAAATTTTTTTGAAAAAGGCCCCCCCCCAAACCTTTTGAACAAATGCCAGTGCACACCCAAAGATAAACCATTTCAGGGTTCAAGTGTCTTTAAATTTTTTTTACTCAAAAAAGCCCGTCCCGTGACACATATGCAAATTTCAACACAGGAAAAAAACATTTCAATTTTTCAGAGTGTTCCCCGAAATGTTTTTCTCAAAAAGGATCTTGTGGAAAACAATGCGAGTACATACCCGGAAATAAAAAAAATTTCAGTGGGTTTAAAATTTTCTGAAGTAATTTTTTTTCCCGAAAAGGGAAATCTTTGACCATAAAGCGAGACATACAGGGATTTAAAACCCTTTCAATTTTTCAAGTGGGCATAAATGTTTTTCGAAAAAAAGGGAATCTTGGAAAAAATATGCGAGTTCAAAACCAAAAGATAAGCCAATTTTAAATGTTCTGTGCTGAAAAGTTTTTCTCAAAAAAACCAAACTTTTTGGGCCAAACCCAAAAACACACAGGAATAAAACCATTTCAAATGGGTTTAAGTGTCGAAAAGTTTTACCAAAATAAGGGTCTTTTGACCATTGCAAAAATTTCAAACCCCGAAAGAAAAACCATTTTCATTTTCAAGTGTCCCGAAATGTTTTACTCAAAAGGAAATCTTGGGGACACATGCATTTAAAAACAGGGGATAAACCCATTTCAGGGTTTAGAGGTTGAAATGTTTTTTAATTTAAAAAATTTTCAAATTTTGAAACATATTGAGTAAAATACAGGAGATAAAACAAGTTTTGTATTCAAAGTATCAGGATTATTTAGTTATATACACATGAAATATAAATTTTTTTTTTTTTTTAACTTTAATGGGGTTTCCCACCAAGGGGATGGTTGGTTGTAAAAGAAAAAAACCCTTTATAAACATTCACCCATCAATGTCTTCCAAGGGGGTCCAACACTAGAGTTGTAAAACTGCAAAATTAACACCCTTCCTTCAGAGTGCATTTACGTGCTTCCCATCTCCAGGATTCAAGTCTGGCCTTCCCGGTTTCCCTGAATCCATTCATAAACCATACCACAGGGAGGGATAGAACCTATGATCAGAGAGTCATAAAATGCCCGACCAATGCACTAGCCACTGGGCCACTGGCTACAATAAGATTCGGTCCAACTAGGCATTTTATACATCATAGGAAGGTTAGCAAAGGGACCACTGTGACGACAAATGAAAGTTTTTGCAGACGAATCTCCCACCAACGTGGCTGTGACTAACTCTAGCTCAAAGCCATCATCAGACTCACAGTGGTGCCTATCTAATCTTCCTATGGTGTTTAAATATACCTAGTTAGATGATCTTAATAAAGCCAGTTGGCCCCCGTGGCTCTTGCATCGGTCTGGAGTTTTAAAGACTCCCTGCGGGTTCTTTCCCTGCCCGTGGTATGGTTTGTTCGCAAATCTTTTGTAGCCATTCCCCATTCTGATCGGGTGAAGTTTTAGGGCCCTTGATAGGTTTCAATTCACCACGGTAATTTTGGTCTGTACAAAAGTTAAAATTTGTGGCCCACATTTTTTCTGTTAACCCCTTTTGAATTTCCGTTAAGAGAGACCTACTATACGATTTACAATTTTATTGTCCCGATCTACCCCCGGGGCCTAGCCATTTTCCCCTAATTTTATGCCCCTCTGTTCCGGGTTCAATATCCAAGGAAAAAATTTTTTAAAAAATATGTATTAAAAATTTCCTAAAATCAATTCATTAACTAAAAAAAATTTTAAAAACCCCAACCAGCACACATCCCAAAAAGGGGGACCATTTTCCCTTTCACTTTTACCACCCTTTTGGCATTTCTTTGCCAACCCCTAAGCCCCCCTACACCAAAAATCCCTTTCCTTTTTTCCAACTTTTCTGGCTGAACCCCTACCCTCCATTTTGGTTAATAAAACAAATTTTTTTTAAAAACAATTTTATTATAAAAAATTAATTATTAAACCTTACCTAAATAAATTCAACTTGGGAAAAGAAGGAAAAATAAAATATAAAATTTTCCCAGACTCAAAGTAATATTAAAATCACGGCCCCTTTGGGCGTTTTACTTTACCATTCCCTTTATGTTTTTCAAATTATAAAAAACCCGGCCCCTTACCTTGGGCTAAAGCCCCCCCACCGACCCTTTCAAATTGGGGGTACGCCCGGCCTAACCCTGTTGTTTTCACCTAACCCTAGAAACCTAAGTCACTTTTGTCCTGGAAAATTAAAATTAAATTTTTTAAAAGTTATTTCTTGGGTTATTTTGGGACTCTGATAAAATAAAACTTATTTACCTTACTTAAAAAAAATACAAACCCCAATGGGTAAAATTTAAATAAAAAGAGTGTTTAGCCCTTCCAAAGGACGCCATATTAAAAATAAAACATAAGCTTTTTAAAAAGGGAAAGGAAATCACATTTTCCCATTAATCCTTATATAATTCATCCCACAACAACATTTGACCAACCCAATTTTCAATGCCACCCAAGAAACAAGCTCCGATGTGCAAGTCCCTCTCAAATCCAACCCCTCCCAACTCATGTACTTATCCAACCTAAATTTGAAACTATCCAAAGTCCCAGCTCAAAAACCCAACTAGTAGATGTTCCACTCATCAACTACCCTATTTCCAAACCAATACTTTCCTATGTCCTTTCTAAATCTAAATTTTATCTAATTTAAATCCATTACTGCGGGTTCTCTTTTGGAGAGATATCCTCAAGACCTTGTTAATTCCCCTTTATTAATACCTATCTTCCACTTGTAACTTCGATCAGGTCTCCCTCATTCTTCGTCTAACAAGTGAATGTAACTTAAGAGTCTTCAATCTTTCTTCATAAGGAAGATTTCTAATGCTTGTATTTAAATTTAGTCATCCTACGCTGAATGTTTTCTAACGAATTTATGACCATTCTGTAATATGGAGACCAGAATTGAGCTGCATAATCTAGGTGAGGCCTTACTAATGATGTATAAACAGCTGCAGTATGACCTCTGGACTTCTGTTGCTTACACTTCTTGATATAAACCCAGTAATCTATTTGCCTTATTACGTACGCTTAGGCATTGCTGTCTTGGTTTAAGGTTGCTGCTTACCATAACCCCCAAGTCCTTTTCGCAATCTGTATGGCTAAGTTCTACATTATTTAACTTATAAGTAAATAGGGTTATGGGGGCTCCCAAGCTTCAGAACCTTGCATTTATCTACATTGAACTGCATCTGCCACTTTTCTGACCAAGAGTAATTTGTCTAAATCCTCCTGAAGTTCCCTAACATCTAATAATAATCTAATAATAATAATAATCACCGAGTCCATTAAATGTTGTATATTCCGTTAATATACACATTTTCATTAATCCATCTATAATATTTTTTTCAAAATTATATAATAAAACATACATAACATAAAAGATGATAAATACACCCTACAATAGAATAAATAAACATAAATATGAGATTTGGTACCAGATAACTTGTACAAGTGATGCCAAGAATAACATTTTCTCTAATCTAACATAAGAGAAAAAGTGTTACTGGGGTAACTGTAGAAAATTATTCCTTTTTGTATGTATGTAAGTAAGTTTATTCAGGTATGCCAAATACAGTTACTTTGATTTTCATACATAACAACATATGTGTAAGAAACCAAGGATAACCCAAAAAAAGTCAGAGTGATTTAAATTTTCCCTTTCCTTCACTCAAAGCATCATTTCTTCTCAAAATGATGTTAAATGAGAATGGGAGTGTTCTTCTTTATTTATTCTACCGTATCAAAAGTAAGACAACCTGTACACAATGTAACTTGTACACAAACCAGACGTGTACACTTTGTTTACAAAACTTTTACCTTTGCCTGGTTTGTTTACATAACTCTGCGCCTGTCCCTCTCATGCACTCATTCTTTCTCTCCTCATTTATTTGTTTTAAACTCATTTACTTACTCCTGACCCTGCTTAAGACAAAAAATATTTTAAGGTAAGTAATGATGAACTGTATATACATTTTATCGCTCTGGGATGCTTAAATGTAATAGAATATTATGTGTAGGTGGGTTGGCCTGGTATGGTAAGCCTGGCTGACTACCATACATCCACACTTGATTTCTTACAATAAAAAACTACTTGTCTCACCCTAGATTAAGACTATAAATATTTTAAGGTAAATAATGAGTGCACTATGTGTGCATTGTACTTTTTTATTGTTTTTTGATGCCTGGTTCTATTGCTAACTTAATATAGTTAGTGTAAACTTGTTATCTATGTTTGTATGCATTTGTAAGTGGAAAAAAAGGGGGTTTCCACTTTACGGGGGTTTCCGCTTTAACGGCGGTAGCCTGGAACCTAACCAGCCATATAAGTGGGGCCCTACTGTATGAGTTAAGAATGGTGCCATGCCAAAGATCTGGCACATAGCTCTGAATCGTGGTTTGGAATGCTGAGCCATTGTTTATGACTTTGGGGCAGGGTCATAGGTGGCTTGACTGTTGACACCTTGAGTAGACAGTGACCCCAACATAAGTAGAGATTCTGAGGAACAGAAGTACTGGGGTCCTCTGACCACCACAACACTGTGAAAGCAGTTGAGTTTACCAGTAGAGAACCATGTAATGTTGTTGGGTTAAAACTGGGGCACACCTGCTAGAATTGTGTGTAGCTGGTTGGGTGTTGGTTATGAATTTGGGAAAGGGGCACCAGTGTAGGTAGAGATTTTCTGACTGTCAGAACTTTTCAAGTTCTATGCTGCCTCTCTTATCTCGCCTGTGTTGAATGACCCAAGCCAACAATAAATGTTAAAATTAAGAAATGCAAAGTTACACACCAATAGAGAAATCACTCACATGATAGGTGTACAGCCTTTAAAAGAAATGGTGGGGATTAAATGATGTTACACTACATAAGCCTAAATCAGAACAGGAAGAATTTGCAGCATAAAAACCTAAACAAGCATGAAGATCTTATTAAAACTAACTTAACCCAAACAAATAATAATTTAAATATGAGTGGAACGAATACTTAGAGATATCATGGAAGCCACAAGTCTAGTGACTGACAACCGGTGAGAGAAACACTCGTCACCTACCACCGAGTGAAAAAGGGGGGTAGTGGGAATAATGTACCCCCATAACAACAAGCATACTGACCAACAAACTACCACCACCATTCATTCACACTACTTCCCTTACTATCCCATAAATTTTTCCCTCAATCTAACCCATACAAAGACTTACAGAATATAAGAGGAATAGCTAGGAAAAAAATTATAAAGAAAGATCATGTAATTTACCAATATTCTACTGACTGTCACAGCTTAACCAGTTAGAGAAATAATTGGACGAACAATTGATATACACTATATAAAACTTGAAAGCTTGGAGAGCCTATGTCCACCTCAAGAAGCGACTATTGGTTACTTTCAAAGTCCCAGTGTTCTAAAAGGTTATGATCTGTTTCCAAAATGAATTCTTTAGCTTGTGTAGATAAAACATAAGTTTTTGAGATCCCCACACAAGGGCCAGCAATTACGTTTCAATGGTAAGTGAATCTCTTTTTCTGCAGGAAGAAGTTTCCAGCTCAGGGAAGCATACAGGGAAGGGAGAGTAGTACCTTCTGATTGCATTTTAAACAACTGCTCTACATGGTATTGGAGGCATCAGTTCTCAAAGAAATGGTTTACTGATAACTTGGAATCTTAAGTAGTGGGAACTTTAGAAAAATACAAATGTTCTTCTACTGAGGTTAAAATTTTCCTGAGCTTCGTCAGGAAGCTCCAGATTTTCAGGTCGTTCGATACTATTCCTGTAAGGTCTTGGAATACTGGGAATGAATTTTGCACAGAAATTCAAGGGAGCTAAGAAATCTATGCATTGAGTTTCTTGGTCTGGGGGGGGGAACTTTAAGTCTAACATAAGTTTTGATAGTATAGGAGAGAATGAAACATAGATATCTAATTTGATTAAAACCATAAGGGCTTGTCTTCAGCTTGGCAGTGAGGCCATGAGAGTATAAACCTAAGTTAGACTGATGTTAAAGTCTGGATTGTTTATCTCTGTGGTGTTATGTATGGAGTTGTCAGTATTAACTAAACATTAGGCCAAATTACCCAAAACCTTTCTCATCAGTCTCATGAGGGTAGACACAGGTTTTGTCAACAGACAAAAGAACATAAAGCTCTATTACTGCATCAGTCTTGATGCATAGGAAAAAGCAGTGCACGTGGAATGTTGTTAAGGAGGGATCATTATGACTTGGTGATACGTTTGAGCATTTATAAATTCTATAAAGAAAGGTGCATTATAAAATTTATGAAGATTTCACTATATGAGGGCGAATAGGCTCTGCACAATCCCCCGAGTTATTGCATCAACTCCAGTGGTGTCATAAGGATGAGGGTGGGGAGGGCCACCCTGTGTACCCACCATTTACGGGGTGACACCATAGAGCTTCTAAAGAGGTGACATCTAATGGCCAAAACAGTGCTGCACCACGTAAGAGAAGAATCATTCGTTTTCTATATAGCCTGTTAGATATTAATAGAAGTAGAATTAAGCCTTTATAGGGAAATTAATTTTTTTTGAGATGTGATAGATGATTTGCTGGACTTGAAGACAAGGAATGTAAAAAACAGTTTCATGAGATGTTACCTGTACTGTCTAGGTCAAATGTAAAGACAGAGGGATTCACTGAGATGATTACCATGATACTCTAGGCCAATAGTACGATCAGATTCACTGAGTTGTTACCTGTAATCAAGGTAAATGTAAGACCAGAATTCACTGAGAATGTTACCTGTACTCAAGGTCAAAATGTAAGATCAGATTTCACTGAGATGTTACCTGTACTCAAGGTCAAAGGTGATAAGTTCAGTTCACTGAGTGTTACCTGTACTCAAGGTCAAATGTCAAGATCAGACTCAACTGAGATTTTACTGTATCAAGGTCAAATGTAAGATCAGATTCACTGAGATGTTACTGGTACTCCAAGGTCAAATGTAAGATCAGATTCACTGAGATGTGACCTGTACTCAAGGCCAAATGTAAGAACAGATTCTACTGAGACTTTAACCTGTACTCCAGGTGGATATGTAAGATCAGATTCAATGAGATGTTACATGTACTCAAGGACAAATGTAAGCTCAGATTCACTGAGATTGTTACCTGTACTCAAGGCAAAGTAAAATCATTCACTGAATGATGTTACCTGTACTCAAGGACAAATGTAAGAACAGTTTCACAGTGAGTTTACCTGTACTCAAGGTCAAAATGTGAAGTATCGATTCACTGAGATGTTATCTGGTACTAAGGTCTCAATGTAAGATCAGATTCTCTGGAGATGTTACCTGTACTCGCAAGGTCAATGTAAATCAGATTCACTGAGATGTTACCTGTATCAAGGCCAAATGTAAGATCAGGATTCAAACATGAGTGTTACCTGTACTCTAGGTCAAATGTAAAAATAAGATTCACTGAGATGTTACCTGTATCAAGGTTCATTCATGTAAGGTAAGATTCGCACTGAGTTGTTACCTTGTACTCAGGTTCAAATGTTAAGATCAGATTCACTGAGATGTTACCTGTACTCAAGGCCAAATGTAAGACAGAATTCACTGAGTTGTTACCTGTACTCAAGACCCATAATGTAAGATTTAGATTCACTGAGATGTTACTGTACTTCAAGCGTCGACTCGGACTAGTGGTTCTCTGATATTGCAACCAGGCCTTGCTTCTCTATTTCGCCCCGCATCACTCACATAGCAGTGATTTTGTTTTTGTTTTGGCATTGTGAGGATTGACTCGAACAATGTGGGGATGTGTTGGCTGTACTCAATGTTGTATTTAAGGGTATGTTTCCTCAATATTTACTACTATATGTATTTTATATTAATACTCAGTTGAGTAGTATTCTGTTTCGGATTTATGGTCCTTAATGTTTTCTCACTGATAAAATATAGTCACATGATAATGCAGAAGGTATGTAACTGGAGCTTTACTCCCCACCCCACAACTGGAATTTCATGCGAGTGACACCAAAAATCATTTTTAAGGCCAGGACTAACTGGTGAGCATTATACCAATCTGAATGTTTCTGTTATATTTAACTTTATAATTTGTGTAGCTCTCGGTCAACTGCATCCTTAACGTGAACTGGAACTTGATATAGTTTCTGTTTATCGGTTGTCCATGATTAAAGGTCAATGCTATAAACTACCATGTCCCTCAAGGAAGGTTCCTTGATGTTGGTGAGGGGCTCTTGATTTAGGGAATTGGACCTGTGCTCTAGTTCCCCGAATTAAGCCTGAATGCCTTCCATTATCCCCCCCAGGCGCTGTATAATCCTCCGGGTTTAGCGCTTCCCCCTTGATTATAATAATAATAATATAAACTACCATGGAGATGACAACAGGAATATCGGTAAAGATATCAGAAAATTTGCCCACACATTTCAGTAGCTCACTTTTCTTATGATCATGTAAAGACCTCATTGATATTTATGTCCATGTGTTAACAGCAAAGGACATTGTCCTCATCGCCTCCGAGCCGTGTGGATGAGCTGCACAGACGCTCCTGTTTGAGTTTGTTTTTGCGCAGTTTACCTGATTGAGCTGCCCCTAGCGTTGGTTGGTGGTTATTTATCTTCTCCAACATGGCGCTGAATAAGCAGAAGAAGAATCAACAATGTCTGCATTGAGATGACCCGTGGTGCTGTCACTGGGTATCCAACATGGATTTATTATTACCAGCGATATTCGCGATACCTATGGTATAGCAAATGAGGAGATAGTGGTGTCGCACTCAATTGGACGGACAAGATCTTCGTTAAAATGACGTCTGCACGAGTCTACGAGGGCAGGTGGTCGACAAGTATAGCGAGACCATCATTACCCGATTTAATTACAGCATGTGTCGGTGTGGTGTGAGACTCGATTGAATGTATCTCCGACATTACACTTGGTTGCGAAAATAAGGAATGTGCCTTTTTGAGGGGCGACTGATTTTGATATTACCAGGTGACACTGCGTACTGAATGGACCGGTTCACGTGCCACAGCAGGGAGATGAGGCACTGGGAGGCCATATGCAGGTGCGCTGGAGGTACATATACTGTTAAAATGACTCTTGTGAGCATCCCTATTTCCTTCATGTGTTGGTGTGAAGGTGATTATGGAATCAAGTCTATGTAACGTATGCGGGCTGGCGCAACAACGTACGTCTCGTCGGCTATGTGGGTCATATGACCACATTCGCGGTGCAGTGTGGGAATGATGTGGGTACCGGCACAACGGCAAATTCGGCAACAGCAGCCAGTGGGCGAGGTATGCGATGAGCGAGAACATGACTCTGGCTACATGCCTCAACAAAGGTTGTCATGGAGTGAGGAGGGTGGAAAAGAAAAGAGCTGCTCGAATCGCCATGTTGTTAACTACAATGGAGTATCTCGCAGTCATTGGACAAACGTAAGTTTTTTGAGGAGAGACTACCTAATAATGGGTGACGAAAGAAGTGGCCGGCGTCTTTGGTAAGGCGTTGGTGGATGTGTCTAGAGGACATCGGTAGATGATCTAGGTGGTTGGACCGGCTTATGGTCTGGGGATGGCTTGCGGTGAATGAAGGTTTGGATGGAGATGTCGGTTTGTCGCGTGAAGTGTCGTAAAGGATTGAAAGCGTGCATGCTGTAGAGGGTGGGAGGGGCAGACAGGACCGGTTGCTGATGATGTCTTTAAAGGCGGTGTGGAAGGGCGGAACACGAAAGGAGGACTGCAGCATCATGGATTTGATGATGTGCTCACTCCTGGTCCCAACCACCCTGGGACAGAAGAAGTCTTGGGTGGAGTTCGCAGCAGTGAGGGAATGGTGAACTAAGGATCAGGGATTGCAAAAGCGTGATTCCCCAATAAAGGGGGGAGGGACAGAGGTTGCCTGAGCAAAACGACTGGGGTAAAGTCATTGCCGGGGACAATAGGAAAACCCATTTGTTTGAATTCAAGTGTCTTTACTATAAATATTAATGCGGTTGGAGCTGGAGGTCGCTTAAGTGATTTATTGAGTTTTTGTGCGACTTGGTGTGGATGTCGGTATTCTTACAGAAACATAATTTTGGGCCTGGTTATGAGTTGGAATATGAGTGATTATAATGTGGTTCGTGGAACATGGACACATTTGAAATGGTGGGGCTGCCATATTTTGTTAAAGGGAGACTAGCCCGTATATAATAAGGTGTAGTGAAGGGGGGGAGGCGTGGGTAATTAGAGTGAGATGTAACCTGGGGTAGGCGTTACCATTATGTTTTAGTCTGGGTATATGGCACGGCTGATGGTGACATGAGTATTAAAACTAAATTTGTTCAGGAAGTACTGGTCTATTTTTTACTTGGTTTACGGAAGTTTGCAATAATATGGCGGAGATTGGTATTGCGTTGATACTTCGTAAAGATGTGGAGCCTAGAGGTGCTGGGGGTTGCGTTAGGGGTTTATTGGGGGAATAGTGACCGGGGTGGGGTTAAAGGATGTTGTGTGGGGGGGGGGAGGGAGGGTAGAGCATACCTTCCTTTAAGGTGGTTATGCGACGAGGTTGGGACAACCGATTGTATGTGCCTTGTGCGGTTACTGTGCGGTAGGGTGTTGAATTTGATAGATGTGGTTTTTTCGGATCATAGAGGTGTTGTATTAATAGATGTGGATATGGGGTGTGTGCCTCGGAGGGGTCCATAATGTTGGAAATTGACTGTTAAAGTTATATTAAAGGAAGAGGATAGTGCTTTTGTTCTTTTGGGACATATGTGGGCATCCGTCTAGTGGTTAGAAGCCACCAGGGGGATGTTTGCCATGGTTAATCTGGTTTTTGGGGAAACGATAGCTAAACAAATGTACTTAAGGAATTATATAGTAATTAATCGAGGGACGGATATAATCAAGTTTACAATACGGTTTTCACAAATATTTTAAAGGGGCAGTGCGACAACTTTTATGGCACCCAATAAAAAATTAATGCTATTATCCTGTTATTGAAATTGGAAAGTTTGAAGGTAAATTCTGGAATTTACAAAATGAAGTGGTTTTTGATGGGCAGGAAAGGCTTAAGGGCTGGGATTGAGGCGTTTTTGTGGGGAGATCGGCTCGTCGGCGTGTGTGTTGCGGAAAGTCCACACACACGCGCCGCAAGGTAATGGAGGTTATGGGGATGAATGTTCAGGTAGTATGCAAGGGTATAAAGTGGACCAGGTGTGTCGACGACTGAGGGTATGAGTGGGTTATATTGATGCTTGGGTTAAGTTGAAAACCGCCAAAGTGTGGGAATAAGCAAAATAGCATTACAGTCAATTGGAAGGTTTGTGCAGTGTGAGTTGACAGAGCATGATTTTATTCATCTTGGAAGGGCGCCGATAACGGAAGAGTGTGAGACATGCGGAACTTTATCCGGGGTGCAATTATGGTAAGGCAAGGAATTGATGGGGTTGCCCAGTGACTTTTTATCTTCAAATTGGAGCGTTTTATTTAATTTAAAAGGGTTTTTGGAAGATTATTTAATATCCTTAAGCAGGGATGAGGCATCGGGTTTAGGGGCCCAGCAATGGATGGATGTGGTCGTTCTAGTGCCTAAAAGGTGAGCCATTAACATCAAAAAGACTATCTGCTATTTCGGTATTGTGTGGTGAGTATAGATTTTTGCAAGAATTTTAGTAACAGAATAAAAAGGTTCGTGGGTATGTTGTATTGATAAGGGCAATATGGGTGGTTACCGGAAGATCTATGTATGATGGGCATGGGTTGATTAGAATACAGTTTATTGAAGAAGAGGGAGTAAAATTGGGAGGGGGGGGAGGGGTTGGCTATAGATTGATCGGAGGCGGCATAATGTATAGTGTTAGAAAGGGGACAGCATTATAGAAGATTATGAGATGGCAGGGTTTGGAGAAGGAAAATTCTATCATGGGCCCAAATTAATGTATCAAGTTGATCCTGGCAGGTGCAGGTAAATGAAAGGTTAGGGAGAACAATTTCAGATGAGAAGGGGGTATACGTCAAGGTTGGCCCCTTTCACAAAATAAAAAAAATATTTTTTGCGTTGTAGACAGGATCCCTTTTTATAGAGGAATAGGGTCTTATTAGCAGCAAATGGGGTTTGTGACGAAAGGGGTGGGGGGGCTGGCATTGTTGTATATGTTGATGGACACAACGATTTTAGTAAGTGGTAAACTGGGATTTGCTCGGGTGCGAAAAGTTAGGATAACGTTTTTGAAAAGGCTTCTGGCATGTCAATTAATAAGGAGGGATTACGAAAGTAATTATGGATCTTGGGGATGGGTTAAGTGAGGAATGTGAGAGTAGTGAAAGGTGGAAAAAGGTGGACCAATTACTGATATGTGGGATCGTTTATGTAAGTGATATCAAGTTAGCACAACAAATAAATTCAGTGCATATTGTAGATGGTGTACTGAAGCACCTTAGTGGTTTACGAGCTGCACACTTAACTTTGCATCAAAGAGTAATTACAACGAAAGTCCTATTATATAGTAAACTTTGGCATGTAGCAGCAATATATCCGATACTTCGTAGTGAGATACAAAGGTTACAAAAGCGCGTTTTTAGATTCATTTGGGGTACTGGAAGCGAATGGTTAGGTAGAGTGGTTGTCACACTCCCGGTTGGCCGAGGAGGGCTGGGTCTTATAGCTGTTGAAAAGAGGATTATGAGTGTGTATTTGAAACGTAGTTATAAACGGGAGGTGGGGGCGAGGGAAGGCGGACTTCATAAGATGCGTCAGGACATGCAACGGTGGTGGGTGGGTAGGGAGTTCATAATGTTTGAGGCAATGTTTCGGGTCATCATAAACATGAGCGATCCTTCACATAATAAATTGGGAAACCTTGATGGGGTGGAGGTAAGCATGTAGCAGTGGTTTAGAAGGGGTTTATCCGATGTATGATTGGCGTAATATCTGGGGGCGTTTGAACAAATTACGTTTAAAACCTAAAGTACGAGAAGTTATGTATAGATTTTTACATGGGATCTTACCGTCTGGAATGGTTTTATTCCATAAGAGAATAAGGGAGGATGGGATATGCAAGGCTTGTGGCGGATTGGAGACTGTTTTCCATATGGTGTATTTTTGCGAATGTATTGAACTAATAAGGGTTTGGTTGGGTAAGGTAATAAGGTTAGTGGGAGGGGGGGGGTTTGCAGGTGTTGAGGGTTTTAAGCTTAGACATAGGTGGGGTGAATCAAATGGTAGAGAATGCGGTAGGGTATATAATTACGGATTATATTTATATGTCTTGGGCTATGAGAGGAGCGAACATGTGTGAAAGAATTAATGCGTTAACAGCAACTTTTTATAGGACAAAGTGTAGTAATAAGGAGGTGTATGGGGGGAGATGGGAGAGGGATTTAAGTGAGGGTTATAGGAATTTCACTTTACGGGATTTACGGGAGTTGAAAGGCAGGTAAGGGGGATGAAATGGGCTGGTTTCCTAGAATGGGCGGTAGCATGATGAGTTTGATGAATGTTATATGAGGTATGTCCGGGGTGCAATTTTAACATTATTTGTTCCGAGTGTTTCAAGTACAATACAGTTATATTTGGAATTGTCGACTTATAACTATGTATGTGTATGTGTGTATGTGTGTATGTATATGCATGTGTATGTGTGTGTATGTATGTATATGTGTGTATGTGTATGTATGTATATATATGTATGTGTGTATGTATGTACATATGTATATATATATGTATATATAATGTATATATGATGTATATATGTATGTATGTATGTATATGTATGTATATGTGTATGTATCTTTACTTTCTTGTATATACCATTAATGGTTTTTCTCATGAACATTTTCAATGATATACAATACATATTTTCTATGCGTATTTATGATTTTGATACAATGTGTAAATGTCAAAATGGCTTTTTATGTTTCAGTTTAATTTACAATGTATTTTTGTAAGCACAATTGATTTAGTGCCAATAGAAGCATAGTGTGTTTTGATATATTTAAGTATTGTTTTTCTTTTTAATTTGTCTAGATGGTGGCAATACTATGTATGTAGTTTAAGATTTACGACCTTGAAGTTTGTAAGAGGATGAAGTTATTCGTGGTTATTGACGTAAATTATAACTGACTTGGAAGTGATTTGTTCAAGTGACCA
>NC_069493.1:18980781-19013761 GCF_026875155.1 Cherax quadricarinatus | reverse complement strand
TGTTTTTTTAAAATTTTATAATGCCCTTTCTTTATAAAAAATTTATTTGCCCCAAACGTTCACAAGTCAAAAAGGACCCCTCCTTTAACACATCATGTTTTTTCCTATGCATAAAGAACTGATGCGTTAGAGCTGTATTTTTCTTTTGTCTGGTGCAACCTGTGAAACCTCATGAGATTGAGAAAGGTTTTGGGAAATTTTTAAAATTTTTCAGTTAATTCAAAAAACTCATAAAAAATCCACATGAGATAAGATATCCGACATTAACTCAGTCAAACTTAGGTTATACTTATGGTCATCCCAAGTGAAGACATGCTCCTTTTTTTAATCAATTAGATATCTATGTTTCATTCCCTCTAGTAAGATCGAAATTTGTTAGACTTTAAGTTCCCCAGAGGAAAGAAAAAAAAAAAATGCTAGTTTTTTTTGCTCCTTGAATTTCTGGAAAAATTCCTTCCCCAATTTACAGACCTTACGGAATATTATTGACTCTTGTAAAATCTGGAGTTTCCCTGATGAAGCTCAGAAAAAATTTTAAATTAACGAAAAACATTTTTTTCCAAAAATTCCATTTTAAGATTCCATTTATCAGTAAACCATTTTTTGAGAATGATGCCTCCAATCCCAATGTGGAGCAGTGTTATTAATGCTCATAAAGGTACTCCCTTCCTTGTATGTTTCTGAGGGGAAAATTCTTACTGCAGAAAAGAGATGCTCTCCCTTGAAAAGTTTGTTGGCCCTTGTGTGGGGTATCTCAAAAATTTATGTTTTATCTATAGCTAAAGAATTCTTTTTGGAAACAGATCAAAAACCTTTTATATACACTGAGTTTTGAAAGAACCCAAATAGTCCCCTTTTTGAGGTTGAATTGGCTCTCCAAGTTTCAAGTTTTTTTTTGTGTATATCAATTGTTCGTCCAATTTTATTCTCTAAGGTTTAAGCTGTGACAGTCAGTAAATTTTGGGTAAATTTACTGATTTTTCTTAATTTTTTTTCCTAGCTATCCTTTTTATTTGTAAGTCTTTGTTACTTTGAGTGGGGGAAAAAAATTTATGGGATAGAAAGGGGGTAGTGGATTGAATGGTGGTGGTAGTTTGTTGGTCAGTTGCTTGTTGTTATGGGGGTAATTTTTCCCCCATCCCCCCCTTTTTCACTCGGTGGTAGGTACGAGTGTTTTTGAGGGTTGTCAGTCATAGACTTGGGTTTCCCATGATACTCTAAGTTTTTGTTCCACTCATTTTTAAATTTTTTTTGTTTGGGTTAAGTTAGTTTTAAAAAGATCTTCATGCTGTTTAGGTTTTTATGCGCAAATTTTTTCCTTTCTGATTTGGGCTTATGTAGTTTTCTCTTTTAACCCCCCACCATTTTTTTTAAAAGGGCTGTACCCCTTCATGTGAGTGTTTCTTTTGGTTTTTTACTTTGCATTTTTTAAATTTTAACATTTTTGTTGGCTTGGGTCATTCAACAAGGCGAGATGAGAGGCGATAGAACTTAAAAGATTTGACAGTCGGGAATTCTCCTCACTGGTCCCCTTCCACTCATAACCAACCCCCAACAGCTAAACATTTTTGCAGATTTTTTCCCCGTTAAAAACTCCAACAACATTACAGGTTCTTACTGGTAACAAATGCTTCACAAGTGTTTGGTGGTCAGAGGACCCAGTCTTCTGTTCCTCAGAGCTTACTTTGTTGGTCCACTGTCTACTCAAGTGTGTCAACAGTCACAACCCCCCTATGACCCCCGCCCCCAAAGTCTCAAAAATGGTCAGCATTCCAAACCACGTTCAAAAGGTTATGCCCAGATCTTTGCAGGGGGCCCCCCTCTTAAACATTTTGGGAATATTGCTTTGGTCATGATTTTTTATATATTTCATTTTTCATTTTTTGCTTAAGTTAATTGATTTTAGTGTAAGGTTTAATATTCCTATTTTTTATAATAAAATTGTTTATTTGTTATCTTGAAACCCCCCAAAGGAAGGCAGGGTAGGGGTCAGCCTAGGAAAAGTTGGAGGGGAAGGAGTAAAGGAGATTTGTGTGCAAGGGGCTTAGTTCAGCAAACATGATGAGTGTGGTAGACAGGAGTGAATGGAGTAAAAAGGTTCTTTTAGGACGTGATGTGCTGGTGGGTGTAAGCAAAGGGAATTTTATGAATGGGTCACGAAATTTTAATGACTGATTGCAAACAGACCCCTACATGGATGGGTTTGAAAATTTAAAAGAGGCTTTAAAACTCCCGCCACATCTAGCCCCCGGGCTAGTGGCTCAATAAAATTCAATTTGCGGATGTTTATATTGCATACGGGTTAAAACCCCCGAAACCACTGTGACGACAAATATAAGTTTTTCGACAAATCTCCCACCAGCATGGTGCAATGAACTTGCTCAAAAGTCCTGCAAAACGAACCCTACCACGGCAGGGGAGAACCCGCAATCAGAGAGTATAAAATCCCGACCCATGCACGAGCCATGGGCCCAAATGGCTATAATAAAATTTATTAATAGGTATATTTTTAAAAACCCCTGGAAGTTGCATAGGCACCACTGGGTCATGTGATGGCTTTTGGGTAGGTTAGTCACGCCCCGTTGGGGGGAGTTCGTCTGCAAAAAATTTATTTTTCGTCACAGTGGTGCCCATGTAACCCTTTCCCATGATGTATAAAATGCTAGTGGGCGAATTTTTATTGTAGCCACCCGGCCCCGTGGCTAGTGTTGGGTTGGTTTTTTGTCTTGATATGGTTCTATCCCCGCTTGTGGTATGGTTTTGAATGGATTCAGGGAAACCGAAGGCCCAAATTGAATCCGGAGATGGGAAGCACAGTACATGCATTGAAGGGGGTGTTAATGTTGAGTTTTAAACTCTAGTGTTGGAACCCCTGGCAAAACGTGATGGAGTGAATGATGATGTGAAGGCTTTTTTTTTCAGGCCACCATACCATGGTGTGAAAAGCCATTGTGTTGTAAAAAAAAATGTAAAAAATTTTTCATGGTTTTATTTTTAAAAAAAATTAAAACCCGAACATTGAAAAGCTAAATGTTTTTTTCTTTGTATGTACTCACATATGTTTCACAAGACTGCCTTTTTTATTTAAAAAATTTCAAACACTCTGAACATGAAAAGGTTTATTCCGGGGTGTACTCGTTTTTGTCACAAGACTGCCCCTTTTTGACCCAAAACCCTTCAGACACTCTGAACACTGGGGAAAAGGTTTTTTTTTGGTGTGTAAATTGCTATGTGTTTCCCAAAATGCTTTTTTAGTAAAAAATTTCAGAAACTCTGAACAATGAAATGGCTTTTTTCCTGGTGTATTTGCATATGTGTCACAAGATGGTCTTTTCGAGTTAAAAAATTTTCCGCCCCTCTGGAAAAACTGAAAAGGGTTTTCTCCCGTATTTTAACCGCATAGGGGTCACAAGCTGCCTTTTTGGTAAAAAAATTTCCCGACCCCTCTGAACCTGAAATGGCCCTTTTTTCCCGTGTGTATTTGGGTTTTGTGTCACAAGATGGTCTTTTTGAGTAAAACATTTTAGCATTTAGAAAAAACTGAAATGGCTTTCTCTTGTGTGTTTCTCGCAATGTTTCACAAGATTGCCTTTTTCAAATAAACATTTTTGCAATCTGAACCCCTGAAAGGGGTTTAAACTTTCCCGTTTTGTACTCGCTTTTGTGTCACAAGACTTCCCTTTTTGAGAAAAAAATACTTTAGGGCACTTTTGGAAAACTGAAAAGTTTTATTTCCGATGTACTCCCCAAAATTGGGCACAAGGGCTTTCATTTTTGAGAAAAAAAAATTTCAGGCATTTGAACACTGAAAAAGGGTTTTTTTTTTGTGTGTATTTGCAATGTGTTTACAAGATTTTTTTTTTGAGGGAAAAAAATTTCAGGGCAAATCTGGGAAACTGAAAAGGTTTAAACTTTTTTGTGTTTCACTCGGGATTTTGCTTCAAAGGAAATTTCCTTTTTTTAATAAAACATTTGGACACTTTTTAAAAACTTTAAATGGTTTACTCCCCTAAAAAAGTTCCCCGCCTAAGTGTTTACAAGACGCCTTTTTGATAAAACATTTAGAACTCGGAACGTGAAATGGTTTACTCCCGTTTGTACTCGTTTTGTGTCCCCCCAAAAAATGCCTTTTTGGTAAAAAATTTCAGACCTCCCAAAAACTGAAATGGGTTTTTTTACCTGTATGTATGCATTGTGTCACAAGATGCCTTTTCAGTAAAAACCCTTTTTAGACAATCGGAACAGTGAAATGGGTTTAAACTCCCGTATGTACTCGCATATGTGTCACCAAGGGCTGCCTTTTTTTGGGAAAAAACTTTTTAGGGCAACTCGAACAAAGGAAAAAGGTTTATTCCTGGGATGTACTCGCATTTGTTTCCAAGACTGCCTTTTTGAGTAAAAACATTTCAGACACTCTGAACAATTTTAAATGGGTTTTTCTCCTGTATGTTTCTCGCATAGTTTCACAAGACTGCCCTTTTTTAGTAAAAATTTTAGAAAAATTTAAAACTGAAATGGCTTTTCCTGTGTGAAATTTTCATATGTTTTCACAAGTGGGCTTTTTTAAAATTTAAAAATTTCAGACAATCAGAACATGAAAGGGGTTATCTCTTTTGTGTACTGATATGTTTCACAAGGGTTGCCTTTTTCAGGGAAAAAAATTTTTGACACTCTGAAAAACTGAAAAAGGTTTATCTCCTGTTTTGTACCCCGCATTTTGTTTCACAAGATTGCCCTTTTTTCAGGGAAAACAAATTTTAGGGCCCCTCCCGGACACTGATATGGTTTTTTCCCTTTTTTTTTTTCCCTATTTTTAAAGAAAAAAAGGGAAATTTCATTTTATAATATTTTTGTTAAAACAAAAAAGTGGTATCATTAATCTTTTTACATACTCTAAATTTCATATTTCCCAAAATTTACTCTTTTAAAAAATATTTTAGCATGAAGAAAAAAATTTTCCCCATTTTAAAAATTTTTATCGGTTATAAAACTATTTCCCTTATTTAGCTTAATTAAAATTTTTTTTTGGAAATTTTTGTAATTTCCAAAGATTTTTTTGTTTGTAAAAAAAATTGACGTTATTTATTGAACTTTTGATTACTGAAAAAAATTATTTTTTATTATTTCTTAATTATGTTTAAACACCCTATTTTTGAAATTTTTAAACTTCAGGGATTTTCTAACCCTTTTATTTTTTTTGAACACAAAAGAAATTTTTAATAGAAATTTTTTTTTTATGGAAAAAATTTTTTTTTTTTAATATTTCCCCGCCATTTTTAAAAATGTCAGAATCACAAGTGTTGTTATTGTTATGGGCCTGGGAGGGGAGTGTGAGGTGGTTTTGGGGATGTGGGGAATGAGGCCCTTTTAGCAGTGGGTTTCAGTCTGTCCCCTTTACTGTGAGGAGGCTGTATGTGGGGTGGTTTGCAAAAGGTACCAGCAGTGAGGGGGCCCGCCCCCGCACCTGCTCCCAAATGGCGAGTTTTTCACAGTAATGGGAGGCGCATCAGAGTAAAGGAAAGTTAAGAGTGCAGATTGAAGGTAGGAAATCGCTTCTTGGGTTCCCCCGGATGAATGTACTTCAGTGGGCCCGTGAAGGGGGGGGGAAAAGATAGGGGATGGGAGGGCTGTTGAAAAGTGGTCAGCTATAGTTTTTCATTAATCTAAGGGAGGGATCCCAACATATGTAGATTTTGCTAAAAGGGGGAGTGGGGAAATGAAATGGTTGTCTAGGCTTTGGTGTAAATGCTGGCTAACAGATACTGCAAGGAACATGCAACCATCATTGACAACTGGAACAACTTTATGGCAAACATGATATGTATGCAAGGGATGGGGTTCATCTCTCTGGGCAGGGGTGGTAGCACTTGCAGACTCGATGAGAAGGCCATTGTGAAATGCCTATGATTTAAAACTGATGGAAGATAGAGGTATGTGGTGTGTGGGAAACAAGCAGGTTGCAACACTAGGGTTGGAAACAAAAATGTATAAAAGGCATTCAGCATGAAGTATAAATAAAGACAATAGAACAGGTCAGCAAACAAAGGGGACAGCAGAGGCAGCAAGGGACTACTCCCTTAAGGTTTACTATACTAATAGCAGAGTGTTAGAAATAAGATAGATGAGCTAAGATTAATTGCAAGTGCAGGAAACATAGATATTAATTGCTATAACAGAGACCTGGCTCAATCTGAAAGATAGAGAGATGCCCTCTGAATGTCACATACAAGGCTATAAATTATTCCACACTGACAGGGTCAACAGGAAAGGTGGTGGAGTAGCGATGTATGTCAGAGACAATTTAAATTGTTGTGTTAGACAAGATATTAAATTAGAAGCGTCAGCCACTGAATCTGTTTGGTTACAGCTTCTCGGGGGCCGAGAAAAACTAATTTTGGGTGTGATTTACAGGGCCCCAAATCTTGATAGGGAGTGCAGTAAACTTCTATGGGACGAAATTCGTAAGGCATCTACATACGAAAATGTTGTGCTAATGGGAGATTTCAACTATAGACAGATTGACTGGAGCAATTTGACAGGAAATTTAGAGTCGGGTGACTTTCTTGATACGATCCAGGATTGTTTTTTAAAACAGTTTGTGACAGAGCCAACTAGGGGAAATAACCTCCTTGACTTGGTTCTTGCCAGTAGGGAAACACTAATTAATAATCTTGAGGTTAATGATGAGCTTGGGAGAGTGATCACAAATCACTCAGTTTTAACATATCATGAATTCCCCTAATAATGGCAATCAAGTCTCCGTCCCTGACTTTCGCTTGGCTGATTTCATAGGACTGAAAAATTACTTAGGTGGGCTGAACTGGAATGACCTGACTAGGGGTCAGGTAGGTGGTGATGGTTGCCGATATGATGCTTCCAGGCATAGTTCTAGCTGCTCAGTCAAATTATGTTCCAAATAGGGAAATCAGATCAAACAAAAATGATCCTAAATGGATGAACAATAGATTAAAATATCTATTGGTCAAAAGAGAGGCATATATAGGCAAATCAAAAGAGGAGAGGGGCAATTAAGAAATCGATATATTCAGTTAAAGAGAGAATATAAAAAAGGGAATTAGAAAAGCAAAAAGAGATTATGAGGTTAAAGTTGCAAGAGAATCGAAGACTAACCCAAAAGGATTCTTTCAGGTATACAGAAGTAAGATCAGGGACAAATAGGCCCACTCAAAAGTTCCTCGGGTCAGCTCACTGACAGTGATAAGGAAATGTGTAGAATTTTTAACACATACTTCCTCTCAGTTTTTACACAGGAGGATACCAGCGATATTCCAGTAATGATAAATTATGTAGAACAGGACGATAATAAACTGTGCACTATTAGGGTCACAAGTGACATGGTCCTTAGGCAAATAGATAAATTAAAACCTAACAAATCCCCAGGCCCTGATGAACTGTATGCAAGGGTTCTAAAGGAATGTAAAGAGGAGCTTAGCACACCTACCTGGAGTTTACCTGGAGAGAGTTCCGGGGGTCAACGCCCCCGCGGCCCGGTCTGAGACCAGGCCTCCTGGTGGATCAGAGCCTGATCAACCAGGCTGTTGCTGCTGGCTGCACGCAAACCAACATACGAGCCACAGCCCTGGCTGATCCGGAACTGACTTTAGGTGCTTGTCCAGTGCCAGCTTGAAGACTGCCAGGGGTCTGTTGGTAATCCCCCTTATGTGTGCTGGGAGGCAGTTGAACAGTCTCGGGCCCCTGACACTTATTGTATGGTCTCTTAACGTGCTAGTGACACCCCTGCTTTTCATTGGGGGGATGGTGCATCGTCTGCCAAGTCTTTTGCTTTCGTAGTGGGTGATTTTCGTGTGCAAGTTCGGTACTAGTCCCTCTAGGATTTTCCAGGTGTATATAATCATGTATCTCTCCCTCCTGCGTTCCAGGGAATACAGGTTTAGGAACCTCAAGCGCTCCCAATAATTGAGGTGTTTTATCTCCTTTGGCTAATCTTTTCAACATATCACTACAAACTGGCATGGTGCCAGATAAGTGGAAAATGGCAAATGTGATACCTATTTTCAAAACAGGTGACAGGTCCTTAGCTTCGAACTATAGACCAATAAGCCTAACCTCCATAGTGGGAAAATTTATGGAATCAATAATTGCCGAGGCAGTTCGTAGCCACCTTGAAAAGCATAAATTAATCAACGAATCTCAGCATGGTTTTACAAAGGGGCGTTCCTGCCTTACGAATTTATTAACTTTTTTCACTAAGGTATTTGAGGAGGTAGATCATGGTAATGAATATGATATTGTGTATATGGACTTCAGTAAGGCTTTTGACAGGGTCCCACATCAGAGACTATTGAGGAAATTAAAGCACATGGAATAGGAGGAGAAATTTTTTCCTGGATAGAGGCATGGTTGACAAATAGGCAGCAGAGAGTTTGCATAAATGGGGAGAAGTCAGAGTGGGGAGGCGTCACGAGCGGTGTTCCACAGGGGTCAGTGTTGGGCCCCCTGCTGTTCACAATCTACATAAACGACATAGATGAGGGCATAAAGAGCGACATCGGCAAGTTTGCCGATGACACCAAAATAGGCCGTCGAATTCATTCTGACGAGGACATTCGAGCACTCCAGGAGGATTTGAATAGACTGATGCAGTGGTCGGAGAAGTGGCAGATGCAGTTTAATATAGACAAATGCAAAGTTCTAAATGTTGGACAGGACAATAACCATGCCACATATAAACTAAATAATGTAGATCTTAATATTACGGATTGCGAAAAAGATTTAGGAGTTCTGGTTAGCAGTAATCTGAAACCAAGACAACAGTGCATAAGTGTTTCGCAATAAAGCTAATAGAATCCTTGGCTTCATATCAAGAAGCATAAATAATAGGAGTCCTCAGGTTGTTCTTCAACTCTATACATCCTTGGTTAGGCCTCATTTAGATTTATGCTGCACAGTTTTGGTCACCGTATTACAGAATGGATATAAATTCTCTGGAAAATGTACAAAGGAGGATGACAAAGATGATCCCATGTATCAGAAACCTTCCCTATGAGGATAGACTAAGGGCCCTGAAACTGCACTCTCTAGAAAGACGTAGAATTAGGGGGATATGATTGAGGTTTATAAGTGGAAGACAGGAATAAATAAAGGGGATGTAAATAGTGTGCTGAAAATATCTAGCCTAGACAGGACTCGCAGCAATGGTTTTAAGTTGGAAAAATTCAGATTCAGGAGGGATATAGGAAAGTACTGGTTTGGTAATAGAGTTGTGGATGAGTGGAACAAACTCCCAAGTACCGTTATAGAGGCCAGAACGTTGTGTAGCTTTAAAAATAGGTTGGATAAATACATGAGTAGATGTGGGTGGGTGTGAGTTGGACCTGACAGCTTGTGCTAACAGGTCGGTTGCCGTGTTCCTCCCTTAAGTCAATGTGACCTGACCTGACTAGGTTGGGTGCATTGGCTTAAGCCGGTAGGGACTTGGACCTGCCTCGCATGGGCCAGTAGGCCTTCTGCAGTGTTCCTTCGTTCTTATGTTCTTATGTTCTTCTTATGTTCTTAAGTGTTCCAGAAAATACTTCTGCAGTATCAGTTGTTGTACAAAACAGATGTTTGTTGATGTACTGGAGATATAATGTCTAGGAAGATACAACATTGTAGTGTTCCAGAAAATACTTCTGCAGTATCAGTTGTTGTACAAAACAGATGTTTGTTGACGTACTGGTGATATAATGTCTAGGAAGATTCAACCTGGCAGTAATCTTCCACAAAATACTTCTGTAACAGAAACATGAGTCAGTGTAATACAATATTCTACCATTACCAACACAACATATTGATCTAGAAAACAAAAAAAATTGTTTGTATTATTATTTTCCCATTTAAACAATTGTCAAAAAAATTTTTAAAAGGGGGTAAAAAAATTTAAAAGAAGTTTTCAGTACGTTTAACGGGTGGAAACCTCATTTAAAATTTTATGTAAATTCCAAAAGGGTTTTTCCGTGCTGATCTGTTCCAATATAAATAAATTCCCCTTAACCCAATTTTCTTTTTGGTTTACCTTTATCATAAATTCTTCATGGGCCCCCTTTGGTGACTTATTGTACAAATTTAAATTATTTTTTTATTTATAATAAAAATTAAGCCCAAAAAACCAACAAGGGTCAGCGGGGCACTGGGGGGCAGAAAATAGTGCTGAAAAAAAAAAAAAAAGTGAGTGTAAGTCTAAGGCAGGTTCATTTGCAAGAAGGGAGGTTAAGGTAAGAGTGGTAGTGGGCGACGGCATCGGGGGATTTAAAAAATGCGAGGCTCACGGGTTTAAAACCGGGAAAATTCTCAAGAAAGTTAAGAACTGAAATAAGGCCCTTTAAAAAACCCTTCATTGAGGGGGAAATAGGATGTCTTTTACATTGGAAGATCCCACTGGAAAGGTGGCGGGTCGTTTGCAGGAGACAGGAAAAGGTGCAGTCTCCGAGTACAAACAACAGTGTTTGGATGGCCATAAACCCCAAAAGCAGAAAAACACTAAAATTTGTGGTTAAAAATAGGGGATTGATTCACCCTTTTATTAAACAATTTTATATGCATTAAACAGAAAATGTTAATTATTTTTCGCGGGATCGGCATAAAATTTTTACTGTTAAAAACGTGTCAGTTTTTGACCAAAAATTTATGATGCCCTCAGGCATTACTAATTTTCGGCATCCCCAGTTTGTAAATTTCAATTAAACCCCCAAAACCGGGCCCTAAAGTGGGAAATACAGATGTTTTTTGACACCCCGGGGTTAAAAAAAAACCATACAAAAATTTTGGCGATCAAAAAAGGGGGTGGAACAGCTATATACTACTCTGACAACTTGAATTTTTTCAAAATTTTTTAAAAAAACATGATGATTGATGCACATATCAACACAGCCCAACTTGCTGTTTCCAGGAGATTTCAACATAAATCTATACACAACCAGGCCCCAAATTTTTAAACCCGAATTCACAAACACTATGAGCAGCTGCTTTTTTTTTTCCAAAAAAAAAAAAACCTAAAAGACAAGTATCCCCTTTTTTGCCCCACTTCTGGATAACAAAATTATACCCTTTAAAAATCGGGAAAATGATACAGACAACACACAGCCCTACCCTACTTTTCTCAAAACCCAATCTAGGAAAATTTAAACCAAGACACTACTAAAGTTCCTTCAGATACTTTCCCCCAAAAAACAGGTTTTTTAATAACTTTAAAAACATTTTGTCTCCCTTTTTTTTAAAGGCCCTCGGGGTTTTTCCCCTAGATCTAAGTTCTTCCTCCAAAGAATATGAAGTCGAAAGTGGTACTTTGAAATTCCCTTATAAAAAATTTGCATTCCTTTAAATTTCTGGCCCTGGTGCAAATGAGGGGGGCATTTTGTTCATTTTTTTTTGAAATTTAGGGGGTTTTGGACAAATGCCCAGTTATTTGGTCTGGGCAACCCTCTGCTGGAGTGAAAAATTTTCTGCATTTTTTGCCTTGCTGTCATTTAGTGAGTTGCTAAACCCACTGACTCTACTGTTCTTAGGGGATTTCGCTATTTAAGAACACAAGAAAAAAAAGGAAAGGAGGAACATTTTCAGCTTTGCCTTTTGGGGCCCATGCTAGAATTGTCCTTAATTTTTTCCTTTCCCACAAATTAGGAAATTTGCCTTTCTGAAACAAAAGAAAAATGAACACTGCAACAGGCCAAATGGTCTATTTGAGGCGGGCTCCAATTCTCCCCCCCCGGGCCCTTAGGTTTTTTAATTTTTTTGGCCTTGAACAAAGTGAGGTCAGAAAATGTTACTTAAGGGGGAGCATGCATCTCCCTAGTAGTTTGTAAGGTCCAAACTCCCACCCCCCCCACACCCACTCATGTTTTTTACCCAAACTTTTTTTAAAAAACACAAAATTTGGCCTTGGTGTCTAGGGAAATTTACTTGGGAGTTTTTTCCCACTAACCCACAACTCTATTCCCAAAACCAGTGTTTTATATCCTTCCTGAATGGGGAGTTTTTTTAAATTTTAAAAACCCCATTGTGCGATTTCCTGTCTATGTCAGTTTTTTTTAGTTTGCAAATTTACATCCCCTTTTTTAAAATCTTTTTTCCCATTTATACCCCTCAATCTCCCCCCCCTAATTCTATCCCTTTTCTAGAAGGGCAGTTTCGGGGCTTCAGTTATCCTCATAGGGGATTTTTTGATACAGGGGAAAATAAATTTTGTCACCCTCCTTTTTTACGTTTTCCAGAGCATTTTTTATCCATTCTGTAATACGGTGACCAAAAATGCTGCATAATCCAAATGAGGCCTAACCAAGGTATTAATTTAAAGGAAAAACCCTTTTGGGAAATTTATTTTTTTACTTTTGCTATGAACCCAAAGGGACTTTTTTGCTTTATTGTGAAAAACTAATGCATTGCTGTTTTTGGTTTTAGATTATAAAACCCAAAAACCTCCTAAAACCGGTTTCCCAATCCGTAATGTTAAGATCTACATTATTTATTTTTTATATGTGGAATGGTTTTTTTTCCGGGCCCCAACATTTGTACTTTTCATATGTCCTTAAAAAAATTGCTTTCACCCACTTCTCCGACCACTGCAGGGAGTTTTTTAAAAAATCATCCTGGAGTCCCTCTTCAGAGTAAACGGGGGGAGGCCTATTTTGGTTGTCATCAGAAAATTTTAACTTTTTGTCGCTATTATTTTCTCTATCTATGTCATTTATTTTGGGTTCGAACAACAAGGGTTAAACCCACTGCCCCCCTGGGGAAAACCCTTTTGGACGTCCCCCATTCTGTTTTCCCCCAAATTTTACAAAAAATTCCTGTGCATTTTTCGTAAACCCATCCCTTCCCCGGGAAAAAAAATTTTCCTTTCGTTTTGAAATTAAGTTTCCTCAAAACCTCTGATGTGGAACTCTACGAAAGCCTTACTGAAGCCCAATATACCCCTTTTCTTTTTCCCAATACCATGATTACCTCGTCAAATACCTTAGTAAAAGAAAGTCGGGTAAAATTGTAAGACAGGAACCCCCCCTTTTTTAAAACTGTGCTGGTTTCAAAAATTCAATTTATGCTTTTCGTTTTTGGTAGGAATTTGTTTTGGCAATTTTTTGGGATTTCAAAAATTTTTTCCCACTTTGGAGGTTTTGGGTTTTAATTGATCTTTAGTTCGAAGCTGGGGCGGTCCACCGGGCCTTGTAAATGGGTTATTACATTTCCCCTTTTTCCCACTTTTTCGGGCACTAGGGGCCGTTTGAAAGGGATATGTTAAAAAAGATTAAGGGCCAAAGGCAGGCAAAGTTCCTCTTTACTTTCCCTTTAAACCCCCTTGCAAACAATTTATCAGGGCTGGAGATTTGTTGGGTTTTTGGGATTTCCCCTTTTGTCTGAGAACCATTTTCAAAAATTTTACGCAATCTTTTGTGTTTTTCCCCTGTTTAAAAATTTTGTTTTTTTTCGGGAAATTTCATAGTATTTTTTTGATTTGAAAAAGAGTGTAAGTAGGTACTGAGAATTCCCACATACCTTTTTTCACAAACCCCCCCCCCGTAAATTTTGGACCCTGGGGGTTACTCTTAGTGACCCAATTTTGGCCCCAAAAATTTTAAATTTCTCGAATCCCTTGCGACTTTAGCCTTAACCCCTTTTTCTTTTTTTATACCTTTTTTTTTTTCTCTCTTTGAATATATAGTTTTTTAAAATTGCCATTCCCTCTTTTGTACCCCCTATATATCTTCTTTTTTTTCCAATGAGATTTTTTAAAATCTATTGTTCATCATTTGGGATAATTTTTTTTTAGTTTAAATTTTCAAAGGGTTGTTTTGGCCCAGCTAGAACTATCCCTCTGAAAAATTTTTTTTTGGGAAAAAACAACCCACCTACCTGACCTATAGTCAGGACATCCCCAATTTACCCCAACAAAGGAAATTTTTTTCAGTCCTATAAATTTGGGCCCAAAGGGCAAAACGGGGGAAAAGAGATTTGATTGCAGTTATTTGGGAAATTCCCATGTTATATTGAAACTAAGGTGATTTGTGATCGCTTTCCCAAACCTCTTTTTTTAAAACCTCAAGATTTTTTAAGTAGTGATCCCGTTGTTGGTTCTGCCCAACAAACTTTTTTAAAAAAAGAAACCCTGAACCATTTTCAAGAAAGTCATAGACTAAAGTTTTTTAAAATATTAAATCCATCAATTTGACTAAAGTTAATTTCTACCTTTAACAAAACATTTCCATATCTAGATGCCTTATAAATTTCGTTCATGGGCATTTTACTGGCTCTCGGGTAAGGTTTTGGGGGCCTATAAATCACACCCAAAAATTAAAAGTTTTCAGGACCTCAAAAAAACTGTAGCCAAAAATTTCTTTTGTCCGATGTTTCTAATCTTATTTCATGTCTAAACAACAATTAAAATTTTCCTTGAAATAAAACCCGCCACTTACCCCCTTTCTGTTAAACCCTATCGTGTGGAATTTTTTAAAAACCCCTGAAAATGCGGCTTTCCCAGAAAAAAATTTTCCCCTATCAATTTTGAACCAGGTTCTCTTATATCAATAATTTTTTATTACCTGCACATGCAAGAATCGGGAGTCATCTATTTTTTCTTATACTCCTACTTTTGTATAGTAAACCTTTTTAAAAACTCTTTGAGCTTTTTGTAATTTTATCCCTATTCCATTTTTTCTGCAACATCTTTAGGGAGTAGCCCATTCCGTTCCCCTTTACTATCTCTCTTTGTTTTGATGATCAGTTAATTTCCCTTTTCTCGCAATTTTAATTTCGGTTCATCGTTAGTTTTCCCAAATCTCCCCTAAAAAGGTTCCAATTATACAGGAAGTTTTTAGCTTGGTTTTTTGAAATGGGGAATGGAAGTATTTTTGGGGGTTTTTTGCAATATCCTGCCCTGGTCCCTTTTTTTTCTTTGTACTTCTTGTGTTAGGTTTTTTAATTTTTAAAATTTTTGCTCTAATTCAAAAGATCTCCCTGCTAAGACTGTCTTTCCTCTGTTGCAATTATTTGTGTTTTTAAGCAATTTGTAACACATTTTTTTATTTCTTGTACAAACTTTCCCATGCTCTCTCTCCAAAAACTAAACATCTTCTGGGTTTCTTCAAAGATACCTGCTTCATTTTCATACCTTGTATGAACATTTAACCCATGTGGGAAAAATTTTAAGGGGTTCACTAACCCTGGAAAACTGCCTTCAAAGAAGAAAATTTTGAGGTTCCCATGTTAACCTGCGATCAAAAAAGAAAAGGGCAAGAAAATTTAAACCCTATCAAAATCCAGGGGTAAGTGAGCCCTTTTCAAATTTCACTGGAATATCTGAGGGCAAAGGAGCTAGTGAAGTTTAAAGAAAGGGTTTTTTTCCCCTAGAAAATTTTTAAATCATGGCCCCCCTGAACAACTTTTCAATGCTTTTCTGAAGGGAACCCCCTACCCGGCGGGCAGTCAATGCCTGGTAAAACTATAGCGAAGTCATTCCCCAAAAAAGTGACAAAATGCGATGGAAAGAACAAAAAGTAGATTTATTTTTAGCAAGGGGGAAAAAGGGGGAAATACTAACGAACAACAAAAAGGGACTCCCTTTGGCCCCCGAAAAAGAAATTTGAGGGGAAAAACGAGAAAGGGTTTCTCAGGTATATTACAGCAGAGGCCCCAAATTTGTGTGCCCGGCCTAATATGTTAATCTTTAATGGTTTCATATGCCTTCTTTAGATCCTTTAAAAAGGGTTTTTAGGACAGAGTGTTTTTTTAACAAAGGAAAATTTTTCCCTATACCAAAATTTTAAGTGGGGGGCAAAGGGTTAAAATAGAGTGGAAATTGCCAAAAAACGATACTGAAGAGAAGAAGGGTTTTTTGAGTCTTCAAGTAAATTTCGACGGGGTTTTTACCAATAATTCCAAAAACCTTGCAGACTACAATGGTCAGAGCAAAGAGATGACAGTGAGAGGAATCAAGCCCCCAAAGTGCCTGGGTTTTTGAAGTGTAGGGAAATGGCAGATTTCATTGTTGATGGAGAACCGGTTTAAAATCCTTAAAAATTTAAAAAAGGGACAAAAAAGGATAAGAGGGTGTAGGAAAGCAGTTGCTTTTAAATACAGACAGGAATTTCATCTTTCCCTGCTGCTGATGGGCTGGCAAATGAAAAAAAGTGGACTTATCTCTAAGGAGAAGAGGTGATTATATGCTGCATCCCATTTGAAAAAGAAAACCCAAAAAGGGAATTTCTCCCTGGGAGACTAAGAAAAAGCGAGAAAAGAGGGGAAAAGATTTTAGTCCTTGGGAGCACTGGGCAAAATTGTTCCCGATTTCCATTGTAAATTCAAAAAGGGTTTAAAAACATTAACACCGCAAACCCCCAAAATACGGCTGGTCCAGAGAATTTCTTGCCACAAAAACTTCCATATCTTTTTTTCCAAACCGCCCATAAAGGGGAAATCCAAATTTAAAAGTTTGAAATGGGGGGTCTTGCCAGCAAGTGTGTTTAGAAACATGTTGACATGGTGAGTAACTTTTTCCCTTGCTCGCTTTAAATCCAAAAGTTGATCAGCAGTCCGTTTTTATTGTTAAAGGCTCTATGGAGCATTTTTTAAAAAAACTGCACAAGAAAAATTTAGGACACCCCAAAGGTTATGAAAGTCTGGAATGTTTGCCGAGATTTGGGGGGAATAGAAAATGATGTGCAGTCCCAAAAATTTAAGGTTTTAAAATGGTGCACCAAACCCCATCAATAGAGGGAAAAAGAGGACTTCACAAAAAGTGGAAAGATGAGGTTTTAATCCCAATTCACTATTCAAAATGCCAATGGGGCCCACGAGATGGTTTTTTTGGGGAAAATGTAGCCCGAAAAGGGAAAAAATAATAGGAAAATGATTGCTGTCATTTAAAAACTGGGAAAATGGGGCCCAAATGTAATTTAAAAAAAAATGGGGGAGGAACAGAAATTGAAAGAACGATTTCCAAAGGGGAGACTATGTGTGAGAGTCAATAAGGGTGGGGGGCAAAACCCAAAATTTTTAAAATGAAGGGGCGTTTAAAATGTGAGAAGAGTCTCCAAAAATGATCACCACGAGTCCCCCGCGAGACCCCCCTCAGAGTTTATGATGAGGGATTAAAAAATTTTTTAAAAACAAAATGGGCCAAATGGCAGAGACGTATTTAAACATGAAAAAACCGAGATTTAGAATGCACTGGTTTGGGAAGAGACACAGGGGAGGGAAAATGAAGGAGTGTTAGGGCTTTAAATAGGAATAGATAGGGTATGGGGTTTTTGGGGAGAATTTGGGTTGTTGTAATTTTTACGAGTTTAGGGGGGAAATAGTTTAAAAGGCCCGAAGAGGTGGATATTTTAAAGGGCCCAAAGGGCCCCAATAGGCGCAAAAACAGTAATAGGTTTAGTGAAAAAAAAAAAGGGTATGAGCAGGAAGGGTAAAAAAGGGAAAAGGGGGGGTCTTTAAAAAATTTTATTATGTAATAGCCAAAAGTGCTAAAGGGAATTTAAAATGGATGAGTTGAGATTTGTTGTAAATGAGGTAAACTTTTTTGTATTTTAATTTACTGAGACATGGTTTTTAAATTTTCCAAAAATCGGGGACCCTGCCTTCAGAATGACACATTCAGGGGTTTAAATTTTTTCCAAGTAGTTTGAAAAAATCAGTAAGGGAGGTGGGGTGGCACTGTTTTGTCCGGGTCTAAAAACCATAATGAAATCGAAAAGAAACCCCAAATATTTTTTCTCCTATGCCCCAAAACAAAATGAGAACAACGTCCAGTATTGGGGCCCCCACTTAAAACCAAAAATGGGTTCCCACACAGAAGAAAAGCAAGGAAATTTAAGGGGAGCTACTCCAAATCCCAATATGACCAGTTTTTTTGCAAGCCGGCCCAACCAGGGCTGAGGTCGAAAAATAAAAAAGAAATTTTTTATGAGAGAGCCACAAAATTTGTTAACACAACCCATCCGATGTTTTTCCTGACGCCAAAAAGATTGAACAGGGGGGATAAAGGCATGCCCCTGCACTCTGCCCCCCGGGGCCGACCATGGAACTCTGTGTTTTATCAAGAACCGCAAGGAAAAACCCCCATCACGAGCCTTTTCCATCTATGGAGAGGGGGGCTGGACACGGGGGTCGTTCCCCCAAATTACTAAAAAACAACAGAATAGCCCCCAATTTCCCCAAAGGGGGCCCGTAAAGCCGCCCAAAAAAAAGACCAATAGCACTAACTTCCCTATCATAAAAATTTTTTGGAAGGGTCCTAAAAAAGCAAGATCACCACGCATTCTAGAAAACCCCCTCAGTTACCCCAAAACCCCGGGCAAAATGGGTTTTTGAACGGTTTGCCCTGTCTGTCTTTAACTTTTGGGCCCCTACGACAAGGTCCTAAAATGCACTAGAAGACAAAAAAAATTGCAAAAATGGAATTATAAGATTTGCAAAAAGCCTTCGGGGCAAGTGGACCCTGGCGTAATAGCGCACAAAAAAAGCGTGCCCAAAGGAATAACAGGAAAAAGGGCGGTTTGATGGATCTAAATTTCCTACTTAAAAGAAAAACAGAGAAATGTCGTCAACAGAGTAAAATCCCGGGGAGCTACGGTGAAAAGCTCTGTTCCCCAAGGCCCAGTACTGCTTCCCCCTCTTGTTCCTTCCTTATTTCCGACCCTAGACCCTGGAGGGCAGCCACAGCACCCGGGCTTCCTTTGCAGATGACACCCGAATTTTGCTTTACAGTGTTTTTCCCTTGCAGACACTGCAAAGCCCAGGAAATATCAACCAAATCTTTCGTGGGCTGCAGAAAACAATATGAAGTTCAACGTAAAAAAATTTTTAAATTTCTCAGATAGGAAAAATGGGAAAATTTAAAATCTTCATCAGGTACAAAAAAAATTCGGGCCACAAAATAGAGCAAAACCCCAACATCAAAGACCTGGGGATCTGTCGGAGGATCTCCCCTTCGGGCCATAACATTGAAATCAATGATTGCAGAAAATGACAGGGGGAAAATAAAACCCTTCAAAATAGGGAGGCCAAGCCCGTGAACTCTTCAGGTATTTGTTTATCTAGGTGGAATATTGCTGCACACTAACAGCACCTTTCAAGGCGGTGAAATTGCGCCCTAGAAAAAGTACGGAACTTTCACGGCGCGCTAAAAGATAAAACACCTCAATTACGGGGAGCGCTTGAGGTTCCCAAACTGTATTCCCGGGAAACGCAGAGGGAGGATACAGATTATATCCCCTGGAAAACCCTAGAGGGACTAGTACCGAACTTGCACACAAAAATCATCATGAAAAAAGCAAAAGCTTGGCAACAGCACCATCCCCCCAATAAAAAGAGGGGTGCACTAGACGTTAAAGACCATACAATAAGTGTCAGGGGCCGAGACTGTTCAACTGCTCCCGCAACATTTGGGGGGGATTACCAAACCCCTGGCAGTCTTCAAGCTGGCACTGGACAAGCACCTAAAGCAGTTCCCGGGTAAACCGGGCTGTGGCTCGTATGTTGGTTTGCGTGCACCAGCAGCAAAAGCCTGGTTTATCAGGCTCGATCCCCAGGGGGGCCTGGTCTCAGAGGGGGCCCCGGGGGGGGTTGACCCCCCGGAAACTCTCCAGGTAAATCCGGAAAATTTGTCTGAAATAACCCATACAGAGCTGTTGGATAGAATTTTCAGAGGCCAAAAAAAATGATTTGGAGTGATAGACAGTCCCCCCCAACTAGATAGGGACCAAGGGAAATTACTGTGGGAGGAAATTTTTAAGGCCACAAGGCACGATAATGTAGTAATTCTAGGGGGGCTTTTTTCACATTGATTGGAATTTTTTGATGGGGAATTTAGAATAAATGATTTTTTAGAAGTGTTCAGGGAAAGTTTTTGAAACAGTTTTTTGACAGAACCCACAAGAGGAAATACATTCTTGATTTGGTTTGACCAAACAAGGAAACCCTTGTTAGTAATTTGAAATTTTGAGAAAAACGACACAAGTGAGACAAAAAATTACCTTTAGTTTTGAATGGAAGTGTTAGTGGGGCAATGGAAAAAGTTCAGTTTTCCTTTGCAGATCACAATTGGCTTACGCAGTTTTCAATGGGGTAATGAAAAAGAGTATCAACAAGAGCTTTCTGAAAACCATAAAGCTGCTAAAGAAAGTAACCCGTATAAAAAAATTAGCAAAAAAAATAACCCCCAAAAAGGATGAATAAAAGGCTGAAAAATCTACTAGGGCATAAGAAAGGAAATTTATGGGCGTATCAAAAAAAGGTAAAGGGTTTTTGTTTATGAACAGTTATTAAACATTAAAAAGGGAAATTTAAAAAAGGGATAAGAAAAGCTAAAAGGGTTTATAAATTAAAGTTCCTAGGTTTCGAAAACAAACCCCCAGAAATTTATTTCCAGGCTATAGAAAAAAAGTTAGAAAAAAAGATTGACCCCCTTAAAAATAACTAGACATTTTTACTGACAAAAAAGAAGAAATTTTGCAGATTTTAAAAAATTTATTTTCTCTCAATTTTTTTCACGGAAGACACTAACAAAAATTCCATTTTTTTTAATTTTTTTATGTGGGCAAAGAAGAAGAAAAATTTTATTAACATCACAGTCATTTTTTTAAAGGTTTAAAGCAATGGGAAACTAAAGCAAAATAAGTAAACCGGGCCCCTGTTTGAGGTTTTTTAAAGGTTTTTTAAAGGAATGCAAAATGGAAATCTGTAAAAACCATTAACTTTTTTTTTTAATTATTCCCCCCGACGGTTTTTGTGTCTGTAGGTGGAAGAGGGGCTAATGTGAATTCCTTTTTTTTGAAGCGGGAAGACAAGTCGTTCCCAATCAAATTCCCCGCCCAAAAAGGCCGGCCCTTTAAATTGTGGGCAAATTACTGGGAGTAAATTTAATTTAGTTTAAAAAAGACATCCAAATTGGAATACTTGTTTAAAAGAAACTCGGGAAAGGAAAAATGGGGGGCCCTTTCTTGTTTTAACAAATTTTATTAACTTTCTTCAGTAAACTTTTGAGGCTGTTTTTTCACAATAAAAGAATTTAAAAATATTTTTTACTTAGATTTTAGTAAGGCTTTTGATACTTTTTGGGTAAAAAAAAGGGCCCGTTAAAGAAAGGGGGCAGCTCATGACATTGGGGGGGAAGTGCTCTCATGAGAAGGGCCTTGGGGTCACAGACAGGAAGCAGACAGTGTCCAAAAAATGCGGTTAAAAACCGAGTGGGGATCTGTAAAAAAGTGGGGATTCCCATGGATCAGTCAAGGGGCCCTTTTTGTTTATATATATATCAATGATTTTTAAGAGGGGGAATTTCAAATTTAAATTTGCCAAATTTGCTGATGGACACAAAAATAGGTGGGGTAATTGATTTTAAACATAGATTAGGGAAATTCAAGAGGAATTTTTTAAAAAATTCGGACCCGGTCAGAAAAGGGGGCAAAATGCCGTTCAATGAAAATAAATTTCAAGATTTTGAAGCTTGGGGGGTCCATTAAAAATAGCACTTATAATTAAATTTAAAGCAGAACTTAACCATAAGTTTTTGGGAAAAAAACTTGGGGGGTTTTGGGGGAGCGCAAAACCCTTTAAACCGGGTAGCAATGCCCTAAACGTATTAATAAGGCTAACAATTATTTAGAAATTTTTTTCAAGAAGTGTTTGCAACAGAATTCAGCAGGTTTTATTAAGCTTTATATATCATTAGTAAGGCCTCACCCAATTTAAACAGCCCAGTTTTTGGTCTCCATATTCGAATAGAATAAAATTTGTTAGGAAAAAATTTAGCGTTTGAATGACAAAAATTTAAAGCATAGTATTTTAAAAACTTCCTTTTTAAAAAAAGATTTAAGACCCTTAAAAATTTTTCATTTACTTGTTTAAAAGAAAAATGAGGGGGACATGATCGTTTTTTTAAAAAGTGGAAGATGGGTAATTTAAAAAAGGTGATATAGATTAAGGGTTTTTAGGATAAATTTTCTTTAAGAGAGAAAGCACAGTTTAAAAGGGGTTCAAATTTTAAAAATTTAAATTTAGAAAGGGTATAGGGAAAGTATTGGGTTTTGGAAAATTTAGTAGTTTATGGTGGAAAAAGTCAACCCAGTTGGGTTTTTTTAGGGTAAAAGATTGGGGGAGTTTCAAAAATTTTTGGGTTTGGTTTAAAAAACACGAAATTTTTAAAGGGTTGGATTTGGTGGGACTTGCATGTGAGTGGATAGGGTTAACAGAGCTTTTTTCTTGGGGGGCACTGAAAAAATTGGGTTTGGGCCCAAAAGTTTTTTTAGTGGGGTGGATTTTAAAAGGGGCCCGCCTAGTATGGGCCCGCAAGCCCTTTTCAGTGTTTCTCCTTTTTTATGTTTTTAACTGTATACCCCCTGTGCAAATAAAAACAGCCCCGGAGTTAATCAGCTGGGGAACAAATTTGTTGGGAAAAGGAAACCAATCCAAGCAAGAAGGGGCACTCTTTATTAAAAAATTTCATCAGGAAAATGGGTCAGGAGAACAAAAAACAGACATTGCCCAAAAAAATGGGTTTTCACTGAACGAAAATTTAGCTCTTGGAACTGGACAAAATACTGGGGAAAACTGGGAGATCAACACCTGGGCTCCCCTCCCAAATTTCCCCGAAATTCCTTTTTAAAATCATTTTTCACAAAGATAGGTATGCCCCAAAAATGAGGGAAATGATAAAATCTACAGGGTAGTAGGGGCAGTGAAGTCAAAGTGTGGGTGAAAAAGGAAAGTATTAAACAAAGAGGGGAAACAGAATCCCGTAGAGGGAAAAAAATTTTCTGGAAAAAGTGTGAAAAATATAAATTGGGACAAGGAGGAATTTCTGGTGTCCATGGAGGGTTTCCCTGTCCACAATATATCGGAGATAGCGTCAAATGTTTCAGGGGCAAGGAAAATGCCAGTACCATGACTTCAGAGACAAGTGAGATAGAAAAAAGTAGAGATCGGCGAGACTATGGGGAACAAAAGATGTCTGAGAATGGGAGGGGAATATGAACCTGGAGAGATGAGCCGGCAGGGACAGAAAAGTCCTCGGGTGTAAAAAGGGAAGGAAGGAGACTAGAAGGAGACTGGGGAAGAAGTCTGGGTGAAGAGAAGAGGGGATCACGTGATGGGGGTGAACATCCACCTTCATGTGAGAGTTAGATACAGGGTGAGAACTAGGCACTGAGGCCAAAAAGGGAACTGCGGGGGATTTGTAAACACCAGAAAATGCAAAGAGACTTGGGTTTAGAGACAGGTTCAATTTCGCAGGTAATATTTTGCAAAGAAGTACGGGTATGCGAGGCCTGCACTGAGAAACTTGCGGGTAAGATGAAGAAGTAGAGGTAGGAAGAGGTAAAGAAGTAGGGGTTTCAGAGGTAAAACTACAAAAGTTTAAAGAGATGAAGGTGACCCTGGAAGACATGGTAGTGGAGGACTGGTAGTGTAGTTTGGGAGGTCACCTAGCAAATCAAAAATAAGGAACATGAGGAATATTTCCCTGAAGGCGGGGCCAAAAAACAACAGTTGAACCTGTCTCCTAAACCCAAGCTCTTTGCATTCCTCTGACATTTACAATTCCCGAGCAGTTGTCCTTTTCAGCCTCATGCTCTGTTGGCCTGGGGGCTAACACTCTTCGCTTCACATGGTAAGGGCCTGGGTTCGATTCCCACCAGAGTAAAAGCATTGGGTGTGTTTCTTTACACCTTTTTGTCTATGTTCCCCATCAGTAAAATGGATACCTGGGTGTTAGCGACTGGTGTGGGTCGCATATTGGGACACTGACCTAATTTGCCCGAAATGTTGAGCATAACAAGGGCTTTCTATATAGTAGAAATGTCATTGATGTCACTAGGTCTGTATACCCATGTCATGTACTTGTAGTAAAATAAAAATTTTATATTATATTAATTATTATTATAAAGCAAGGTTTTCGCTCCCCCTTAGACAACGGATTTCACGTTCATTTAGACAGACCTGACATTGGTGGAAAAAAAGAAGGATGAGTTTTGCTAAAACTAAGAAAAATGGGGAAGACTGCAAGATGTATCGGCATGATCCGCAGCACCGCAGACCAGGTACTCTTCCGCAGACCCTTAGTATTTAGCTGGGTGTCTGAAGCATGAACAATTTTGACACTTTTGGGGATGTAGGGACTACTTTTAGATCCCTAGGCGATGCCCCCGAGATATAAACAGAGGATGGGAGTTCACAACAATCAAAGGTAAAGGGTGCGATGCTACTGGGAAAGTACCTCCACCTCCGAGCAAGCAGGACATATGTATCCACCTTGAGAATTGGGAGGACCTGAAGGGCTAATTGCTCTAAAATATTGTCACTACAAGGCAGAAAATTACATTGCACAATGGTATGCGATAAGAAACCCACGTACCACTGCAGGAACTGAGAGTAGCTTGCGTGTGAACTATGATAGGAATGTTAATGGAAGTGGGAAAGGTTTATGACTTGGTCCCCATTCTGAACTATAATGATGGACCCATCACTCCAAAGAATGTGAAAGGGTAAATTTTGGCCAACATGTCCCTAAAAGAGCTTTAACCAATACTGGGTATGATAACAGCTGGAGACGTTGGCTGCAAGGAAAAGAATTTGATTCCACTGTATACTTGTAAACCAAAGGGGAATAAAGGGAAATGGGTGTCCCTGTAGGTCATTTCTAGGTGAAAAAGGAGAAATGAAGGGCTGTCGACAGCAAATGGTCTAATACATTTAGGTGTAGGATCATAGGTGTTCCAACCTGAGGCAGGGGGAAATCTGAAAAATTAAAACCATTTGGGGAAGCTGGAAGAAATGGGTTAAAGATGTGAAAGGGGCAGAGGCACTAAAAAAATTTTGGGCAGAGCCTTGGCACCTGCAGGGCCACGAAGTGCCCAAAACCCAGAAAGAGGCCCGGGGTTTGGGGAAAAGTCTGGAGAATAAACCCAAAAATTGAAGCCGAGTAAAATAGATGCAGTAAAAAAAAAAGGGAACAGGGGAGGAGGATGGGGTCAGGGGAAAAAAAGTCTCAATAAAGGGGGTACTTTTTTCTTTTTTATTTTAAGGAAAAAAAAAAGGGAAAAGGGAAAAAAAAAAAAAAAGGGACAGTTTACTAAAGGGGATGAAAACCAGTAAGTTCCCCCCCCACCCAAAGAAGACCTCAAAAACAGCCAGCGGGTGCAGACCCACACGGAAATCATGCCAAAACCCTTTAACCCTTCATTCGTAAACAGAAACCCTGGGATAGAAAACCTCACATCTACCGACCCCCCTTTAAGTTTTTATTTTGGTAAAAAGAAAATATTTTGTCTAAATGAAAAACCCAAAAATTTAAACCAAATGGGGTTTTTTTTCTGGTCTTCTACTTATACACTTTAAAAAAGAAATTGAGAAATGAAAAATCCCTACAAAAATGAAAGAAGTTTTATGTACCACTTAAAAACTTTTGCGAACACAATCAAAAAACCCAAATTTTGGGCATGTCACATTTGTCCACTGACCCGGCATTTTGGGGGTGTAGTCCATCACAGCTACGGGTTTTAGAATGAGTTCTTTTGGTCTCTCTATCTCCCTGCCATGTGTGTCTTTTTCATTTGGGTGAACTGATGAAAACAGTGTAACATCTCGTTTTAGTCCCATTAAAATGCCATGAGTTTTTTGGCAAAAAATCCCGCCCCCAAACCCTACGAGTGAAGGGCATCAAAACCTTTGGCATATTTTTTACGATTTGCACACATGTGCCACACACACCGTCCTTTTCATTTCCCCAAAAATTTTTACTGAGTGGGGGGCTTGTGTACCATTTTATCAGAAATATAAATATTGTTCAAAACCACATCCCAAGATACCCAATAATTTTCCCTGGTATCTTGCAATGTTTAATTCCAGTGCACTCAATAATAAAACAAAACGAAAAACTGAAAGCAATAAACAAAATATAAACAACTTTTTTTTTTCCCAAAGCATTTCCCCCTTCCCTTGGGTATATACTTTTGGAATGATTTTCCTTTAAAACAAAATCAAACTCACAATAACAAGTTTCCCTAAAGGGTATAAAAATACATATTAATTTTCTTTTTTTTAAGATACGAAAACACATTTCTAATCTTATATAACCAATTTTTTTCTTTCAGGCTGGTTTTTGTTAAGAAGTGTAGCATACATAACATACCACAAATCGATTGATTGGTTTTATTTTCAAGAAAGCGGGGGTTCCCAATGAGTTACCCCTGTTAAACCCACAGGGATTTGACACTTTTCTTATAAAAAGGGGCATAACCCTTTTATTTTTGCAAACAAAAGATCCCTTCAGCCCACATTTGTCCCCTTTCCCCAAGGTGTACCTGATCTTGGTGAAAAAACCCTGTTTTGCCAGGGTGAAATTCAAAGTATCATCGCTTTCCCTGACAATCTTTTCCCTTTAAAGGGGTTTTGTCAAAAAAATAACTCAAAACCCACCCAAATTCAGTGGTATTTTCCCCCAAGGGGTTCAAGAGGCCATGGGCCCAAAATTTTGACTTTCTTTTAAAGTAAAGGGGTTTGGGGGAAAAAAAATTTTGGCGGGTTTCCTGCCAATCCCTAGGTGCGGTCTGCTGGGGGAATTTCTGGCAAGGGGGGGGGGGGGTTTGGGGTTTGGGAGGTGGGGTTTGGGGTTTTGGGTGGGGGCTGGGTTGGGGGAGGTTTTGGTTGTTTAGGTTGGTGTGGGGGAGGGGAAAGGTGAGGGGGGCCCTTTTGTTGTAGCTGAGCTGACTAAAGTGGCATAAAGTACCAGCATGGGCTCCCCTGCAGGTCCCTCATGGCGGCACCACCAACCCCCCCTTCCCTAACACATGCATATTTTTGACCCCAAATTGTAAAATATCATTTTCATTTTCACTATCTGTTCCTTTTTGTAGGGGCTATTTTGGATGTCCTCTGAGATGTACGTTTAAACCCTTTGGAACAGCATATGGCACACTCCCAAAAGGGGCAAGTATCATCAAAAAACTGACTGTTCACGGGAGAATATTCCATTTCATTTTTCGCACTAGAACTGTTTTCAACACCCTTTGGAGATTATTCACTATCACTATCTAACCCACCTCCCCAAAATCTGACCCCGGAAAATAAAAAATTTAAGAGTTTCCCCTTTCGTTCGGGTAAAACGAATGTGAACAAGACGGCCAACCCCAAGAGGTTAAAAGGTTGAGGATCGTCGGGGTTTTTTCTACTATTACTGGTGGGGGAAGTGTCCTTGGCCCTTTTCCCTCTTTCCCCCTACATAAATGACCTTCCAAAAAGCTTCGCAATTACTCAAAAACCCCCAAATTTGCAGATGACACTCATACCCTCTTCTCTCACCCGAGCCCAGCCCCGCCCAGCCAATTTCTGTTATACCGAATTACAGAAAATTCTACCTGGGGAAGGGCAAAAAAACTTACACTAAAAATTGACAAAACCTACTTCATTCATTTTGGGAACAAGCTACAGATGTCCCCCCCCTAAAAATAATGATAAACCCGGGTCAAACCCATCACAAAACTTAAAAGAGGAAAATTCTTAGGAATCCACCTTGATAATAAACTCAAATTTTAATTTCACTATACAACAAATTTCTAAGAAAAATTTTCCCAAAACTGTAGGCTACTAAACGAAGATACGGTTTCTATGTTCCCCAGTCAGCCCTCCTGGCCCATATCACTCTCTTATTTTCCCCTGTCTCCCTATGGGAAATTTTTGCATGGGGCCCCAAAAACAATTAACCCTCCCCAGACCACAATTAAACCCAAAAAAAAGGGTGCAGTTAGAAAGAGAAAAAATTTCACTACAGCACCACTCCACCAATATTAATACACAAAAAAATACTCACCCAAACCCAAAAAATCCATACTTATTACGCACCTAAATTTCATACATAGAACACTTAAAATCTGATATTTTAAACCCCCCCTCAAACATCTCCTTGCCAACCTCAAAAAACACTGACCCTTTAAAACAAGGGGACAGATCACCCTTTCATGTTCCTCGTGTCCCTCTCACACTAAAAGCAAAAACTCAAGCACATTTAAAAAGGGCCCCAAAAACTGGAATTCATTTCCCGTAAATATAAAAGAAACACTACCTTTTATAAAATTTAAGTCTCTTCCCCCAAAGATCACTTTTTCTCACCCCAAAACCAAATAAAAATGAATAACTGAACCCTTTTAAATTGTATATTTAAATGTTTCTCACAATTATATCACATAAATGTTTAAAACCAAAAAACCCAAAACTAACTTTATTATTTTTTAAAACACTACCTAACAAATCCTTTATAAGACTGAATTCCCAAACCCTATGACCGTCCCTTTTTAATAAACCCCTTGTGCTTTTTTAAATAATCTGTTTTTTAAATTTAAAGTTTTTTAAAACACTGATTTCATATTGCTTTTTTAATCTTAATTAAAAAATTTAAACCCGCCCCTAATGCTATGCATAGAATAATGGCTTTGGCATGCTGCTCTTATCTGTATTTTTTTGTTTCCTCGTAATGTTTCTCAAATTGGAAATAAATAAATAAATAAAGGGAAAAATTTGCTTCAGTCACAACCTCTTTTAAAACCTTAAAGTTTTTCTCCAATGCACTTCCAAAGTGTATTTGAACGTCATTAGGGGAAAAATTTTCCCCCCAAACCGCCTAGGAATGAGGAGTTTTTTACCGCCCGGCATGGTAGCAAGGGGTACTAAAATGGGCACTCCCACAATGCACCCCCTGGGGTTCCCAATTTTCTTTTGTTCTGTGCACACTGACCCTTTTTAACCCCTTCTCTCACCTGTAGGGCCCACCACTTTCTCCCGCTCAATTCAAAGGCCCTAGAATTTATGTGCACAAGTCGTGAGTGACCCTGGGTGTAAAATGTAATATACGTACCGTCCTCAAATGGGTTTAACTGTTTTCAAACAGGGGTCCTTTTGTGGTTCTGGCAAGAATTCCAGATCTTTGGGGGCCCTTTTTTTTTGCATAAAATTTTTGCATAGGAAAGATGAACACGGGGGGGATATTGAAAGTGATGTGTGTCCGTATTTTGGGTTTTGTGTTCGTTATAGGTTTTTCAAGGAAGGTTTGAGAGGGGTTTTCATTTTGGGATAGTGTTCTGTGATGTAGTAGGGGGACAATAATAAGTTTTGGATGTTTTGTACATTTAAAAAAGTTAGACTCTTGAAAAAGAGGTGGGCCCTTAAAGGCATATGGGCGCTTGTAACCAACCCTCCCGCGTTTCCCCCGTTTTTGCCCCGGCTTTCTGGTGTTTTCACGGTCCTCTTTTTCGGCTAGGGAAAAATTTAATTTGGTCATCAATCCATAAAATACATCCCCCAAAACGCCCGGAAAACCCAAACTTGGGGGGAAAAAAATTTTATACTGGTTTAAAAAAGGGAATTAGTGTGCATTACCCACAGAAATTTACTGCCAGAGGGGAATCATTTGGCCTGTTTTTCCCCTGTGAAAAAAATAAAAATAATTGAAGTTGTTCAGAGGAAAGAAAAATTTTCCCTGAAAGCATTGGGGTAACAAGTGTATAGTGTAAAACTAAAGGGGGGTCCCTAGTAAATTGAAGAAAAAGGCCAAAAGGGGCATTTTAAAACAGGGGAATTTTGTAAATGAAGTGATAAGCCTATTGAAAGGCCCTGTGCCAGAAGGGCGCCAGAAACTTACCACAGGTTTAGCTGTTTTTAATAATCTTTTCCCGGCCTGCTAGTGTACTCGCTTTTAATCAAATTTAGAAACCAGTGAAAAACGAATACAGTTTGAGTAGCAACTAACCAGTATTTTAAGGTACTTATGGGGTGGAAAATGGGCTTTTTTTAGTTTCATTTTTTTGAAATACGAGACGTTACTGTAATTTCATATAACCTTTGTTACCAGCGGTTCGCAAATAATACACAACAAAAGCAATTATTTCTACAGAAAAACGCCTTCCCCCAAAAAATTTGGGACCAGTCAAATATAGTGATAATATTTGCATTTATTGTGGTGGGACGGAAAAAAAAAAAAGAAAAGCCAGAAAACAAACGATTGATAAACAAAGAGGTCGACTGTACGTCAAATTTTAGGAGCTGCCCCAAAATCACCGGGTCTTTAACACCGGGGGGGAAGGTTTTTTACTTTTTTATCAGTCAAATCACATTTTTAACCCCGGGTAGATAAATTTTCCCGTAGAACCTTCATGTGTTTTGCTCAAAAACACCGACCAGTAGGTTTTTTTAAAAAAGTGACCCCCCTGGGTCAGAGGGAGATCGAAATGGGCCGAACCCTTTACTGTTCCCCCAACCCTTTACTGGGCCCGAACCCGGGGCTGGGTTTTAAAAAATTTTCGTTTGGAAAAATAAAGGGAACTGTAAACGGATGGTTTTTTAGGCCCCTTTTAAAACCCCAAAATTTAAAAAACAGGAACGTGACGGAAAACTGTCCCCAAAATACCAAAAAAAGTTTTGAAAAAGAAAAAAAATAGCTAAGCCTTTATTTAAGGTTATTAATATAATTTCAAGAGGGTTTCTAGTAACTTGCAGGGAAATCAACCATTCAATCATTATGAAGCTGTGTGTAGTCTGTGGTCATCAAACAAACGGGCAAACCCCATGGATAAATTTTTCATTTTTTTTTGGGAAAATTTGGGGTTTAAGCTCCTTGTGCAAAATATCCCAAACCCAGCTACAAGCAAATATTTAAAAAAAGAAGTGTTTTTTTGGGGAAGCCCAAAAAGGAAAATCTGTGGACTAAAAACACAAGGGTATTAAAAGGGAAAACATCAAACTGCTTTCATGAAAACCTGGAAACTTTCTACAACAATGGAACATAAAAAATCCGTTTCTGAATGGTACTGCCCTTGATACTGGCCCGTTTGTCACAAACTGTAAGGCTGGGGTGATTTCCCGGTAGTCGTAAATGTGGGGCTGATAGTGGGTGTCCTGGGGGGCAGTAATGGGGAAGCTGGGGGGTGCTGTCCTGGGAGACAGTAATGGTGAAGCTGGAGATATGTCCTGGGGGACAGTAATGGTGAAGCTTGGGGGGCCGTCCTGGGAACAAAATGGTTTAAGCTGGAGAACTGTCCCGGTAGACAGTAAGGTGAAGCTGGGGGGGGTTTTTTTCCCCGGGAGTCGGGAATTATACGCAGGGAAAGGGTTTCATATAAATGACCTCATAGAGGACAGGAGCCCCTAGTAGGGGAAAAAATTTAAGTCAAAGATAAAAAAAAAACCAATATTTGCAAACCAAAAACCGCAGGGAAAAAGCAAACAAGAGGACTCCCCAAAAGGGAATAGTGAGGATAAATTACCAAAAAAAAAACTGGTGGGGGCTCCATTTTTGGGGCTAAGAGGATAGGGAAAAAGAAGGGGAAAAATTCACCCAAAAGGGGAAAACAGTCACCCGAAACCCCCAAAGGGAAACGGGAAAAAAAAAGGGGCCCCCCGGTTGGCCCCCCAAACTATGCACTTGGTATCTGCTGGCCAAAAGGGGGAAACTGGAAAAACAGAAGGGGAAAAGCAACTATGACCACCCCAAAAAAAATGCCCCCCCCCCCCCCCCCCCCCTGCCCCTATGAAAAACAGAAAATGGGAAACTCCCTTCCTGTAACTTTTTTACCCTGAAATGGGGTACCCCCTTCCCGTACAGGAAAGACTGTGCTATAACTTAAATTGCCAGGCATACCATCTAAAGGGGACAAAAAGATACAAAACATCCAGGCCATGGGAAAACCTGGGTAGCCACAGCCACTCAAGAGGGAGAGGTTTTTTAGTGCCAGGAAGGAAAAAAAACTGGCAGGAAATGGCAGAAAATCGTACACCAAATCCAGTCATTCCTGGAGTGGAACCACAGTCGATGGCCTCCACTCCAAACCAACAGATACAGATACTAATGCCGGAAAAAAAATCCCCCCAGTACCAACAATACCACCAGTCCGATAACATTCTTCTTTGCAAATATACAGGGTCTAAAGCCAGCAATAAACAACAAAATACCTTTCATCCGTGACTGCTTGCAGAGGCAAAGGCAATGTTCGCGGCTTTCACTGAGACCCACATAAAGGATCACTTGGACAACGAAATATGGATCCAGGTTACAACCTATACAATGTGACAAGAGTGAACAGGCAAAAGGGGGGGGTTGGCCTGTACATTGCAGAGTCACTTGTTTGCACAGAACTGCTTAATGCTCAAATGACGTAGTGGAAGTTTTAGCAGTAAAGGTCGAGAACCAAAACCTAGTCATTGTGGTAGACTACAAGCCTCCGGATGCAACATCCCAGCAATTCCAGGAACAGCTGTTAAAATTGACCACTGTCTGGAAAATCTTCCAGCTCCTGCACCCAACATCTTGCTCCTGGGGGATTTCAACTTAAGGCACCTAAAATGGAGGAATATAGCAAATAATATTGTTGCAGTAATAACACCAGGAGGCAGCTCTGATGAAAACTCACACTCACACGAGCTTTTAAATCTCTGCACAAAATTCAATTTAAACCAGCAAATAATAGAGCCTACTAGACTGGAGAATACACTAGACCTCATCTTCACTAACAATGATGATCTGATAAGAAATGTCACCATATCAAAAACAATATACTCAGATCACAACATAATTGAGGTTCAGACATGTATGCGTGGAGCCCCAGACCGACAAAATGAGACTAGTCACGAGGGAGCATTCACCAAATTCAACTTCAATAACAAAAACATAAAGTGGGACCAAGTAAACCAAGTCCTAACCGATATAAGCTGGAAGATATACCTAAGCAACACAGACCCAAACTTATGCCTAGAACAGATTAACTCGGTGGCACTCGATGTATGCACAAGGGGTTATTCCTCTAAGAAAAAGGAGGAGTAGATGTAAAATAGAAAGAGACAGGCGTCCCCTTTACAGGCGACGGAAAAGAATAACAGAGCGGCTAAAAGAGGTCAATATATCAGAAATGCGCAGGAGACACTGGTCAGAGAAATAGCAAGCACGAACTTAAGCTAAAAGAATCCTTTAGGAGTCAGGAATCGCGGGGCA